>CM033471.1:223157186-223512186 GCA_019447015.1 Hymenochirus boettgeri | reverse complement strand
ATAATCAGGGAGATGCTAAGTCATCTTCTTTAAAATTACGCAGCACAATCTATGTGGTATAGGCAGCATTGAGTTTTGCGCTACCTTGTAGAGCAGAACTTAACAACTTTAGTGTAGAGTTGCTGGTGCTTCTTACCTGACCAGGATCCCACAATGCAGGCAAAGGTAGGTAATGCAGCTTCTTGTTCTGCATTGGCCCCTATGTTTGTAAAACACAACAATCTTAAAATGTTCACCAAATAATTTCTGTAGAACAATTCTTTCACCAAATAAGTTCTGTAGACCAAATGTGTAAATTGTGTGCATTTTGTACATTCTGTCCACTTTTTTACATTCAGTCCAAAGTTCAGTGAACTAGAGATGTCTGAACTTCGCAAAATCCGGTCCGCTCGAGGATCCACGAATTTTCGGAAAATTCGAAAATTCGAAAAAATTCGAAAATTCAAAAAAATCCGCGAGCGGATCCATTAAAACATATTAAAAGGAAAGTTCGGCAAAATCCGTTCTTCGAAAAAATGAGGATTCTTCGAAAATACGAGGATTATTCGAAAATACGGACCTGAAAATGTGGCTTGCTCTGTCCAAAAATGTGAAAAATCCGCGAAATTTTGAATTCATGAGGATTTCTCGTATTTTCCTGTATTTTCGAAAATACGAGAACTTCCTCGTAATTTCGAAAATGCGGTTCGGAAAAGTTTGGAAGGCAATAACCGCGATTGAGGGAAATCCGCCGTGGATCCGGGTTCAGATCCGCGAACTGGGCCATCACTACAGTGAACTAGTAAAATTATACTTTTATTAGTAACCTTCAGATGAATCTATAGATTTGCTACATTTTACTTTAATCAGTAGAGCAAAACAGTAAAAAAAGTAATAAGACAGATAGAAGATACACAACTAAGCAGGGACGAGAACTTATGTGGCAAATCTAACGGTTCATTTGAAGGTTACTAATAAAAATATAATTTTACTAGTTCACGGAACCTTTGACTAAATGTAAAAAAGTGGACAGAATGTACAAAACTTACAGATTTGGTTTACAGAAAGTATTTGGTGACAGAATTGATAGACTTGTTTTGCAAAAATTATTTGGTGAACAAAACAGAAAACAGTAGAACACTTGTTCTACAGAAATTTTTTAGCAAACATTATAAGTTGTTTACAAACATAGGGGCTGGTGCAGAACCAGATGCGGCATTACTTACCTATGCGAGATTCCACAAAGTAGTAAATAACGAGATTTACTGCATCATGGGATCCCTTTCAGGTAAGAAGCACTGCTCTGCCCCCCTGCCTTAAAGGTGTTACATACTGTGCTACAAAGTAAAGCAAAACTCATCGCTGCCTATATTACATAGGCTGTGCTGCATTATTTTCAAGAATTTTTGTAAAGAGCGCAGTCAAAGCAAATTATTATAAAAATTTTAAAAATGCAAACCCTATAATACATCAGGTATTGTGCTAATTTTGCCTGTAAACTGGCGATTTAGCATTGCCCTGATCATTTATTTTGTCATGTGTAGTCTTTATTGCTTCAGATAGATAGATGAGGCTGTTGTTTTTTTTTCTTTAGCTGGTTTCTTTAAGGGAAAATTTAGTTAACAACAACTCTAAAGTCAGACCTCACGGCAATCGCAGGAGAATCTACCAGATTCTGGGGTGGTCTCACACTCTCCCGCGTTACCACCCCAAACTCTTACAACAGCAAGCACTCATACGCCTCACCCCTGGGAATGTCCTAACTCCGCCCCGTCACTGGATGACATTGTTTACGCCACATCAAGCACCCTTCTTCCCCACCCTGCCTGGAAGCCACATTATCAGGGTTCTTCAATAAATGTTCTTATCGTTTAAAATGGTGCTAATTTTGCCCCAACCAATCAGATCTTATTTAACATTTGAAAGCTAACATCTGATTGGTTGGGGCAAAACTAGCACCATTTTAAATGATAAGAACTTTTATTAAATCTCCCTGTATGTCTTTAAAGATGTTCCATTTGCCAGATTTGATTTTTTTGCCAAAACTAACTAAAAAGAAATGTAACCATATTTTCTTACTTCAGATATTGAAGGTAGTGAGCAATTTACAAACCTTTTTTTCCTGCAGAGATTAAAAGGCTATTGTCATGTACAACTCTTTTTTTATTGTAGAAATAAATGGAAAAAATGCGTTTATACTTTTCTACTTTGTCATTTACAAGCATTTTATTATTAAAGAGATAAAGGGGATGCATAGCAATTACCATTCTTAAAGGAAAAGTGTATGATATACCACATATTCCTTATAAAAGAGTTAAGGGGACTATATTATGGACAAAAGAGCCAGTATGTGCATTTTTTTGAAAGGATTAAAGGGAAAGTAAATAATTTACCAGTTTATATTTTTTAACCAAGTTTAAAGAGAAAGCGTTTCATCACTACATATATTTTTATTGACATTTACCATTACCATTACAAAACATAAATCTTGGTGCACAAACTTACATTTTTTCAAACAAAAAGTATGCTTGTTTTTTCTTACGCTACAAGATGTATGTGCTCTACAAAATGTTCTTTTTTTTTAACATGTTACTCTTCACCACTTTTTGTATACAAAAAATATTCTGTTTCAATTCACTGTACATTTTTTTCACCAAAATAGATTTTGGTCATCAAAATATTTATTTTGGTGCTACGGTTGTTTTTCGTTGATAAAATATAGTTTTTCACCGAAACATTTTTTTTTTTTACTTTACTAAATGTGTTTTGTAACCACCAAATTTCTTTTGTTCCACTAAATATAGTTTCCTTACCAAAATGTTTTATTTTCTTTTTTACTAAATGTATTTTTTGTTACCTACAGAATTTGTTTTGTCAACAAAGTTTTAGTTTTATTGACTAAATGCATGTTTTCCTACTACAGATTTTATTTTGGTCGACTAAATATAGTTTTGTCACCAAGTGTATTTTTTTTGTTGACTAAATGTATGTTTAGTTCCCACAGAATTTGTTTTGGTCAATTAAATATATTTTTGTCACAAAAGTATTATTTTTTGTTGACTAAATGATCCAGGGACAAACGAAACCCCATCAAATTCTGCCTGCATGTATAAAAAAAAAAAAAAGGAAAGTTGTTCTATATACAGAGTTGATTGAATTTTTTTTACTGTACAGTAATTGCACTTTAGCCCCTTTTGGGTTAGCTGGTAGCTATGTTTGTATCCATACATTTGACATACCATTTGATTCAGGACATGTGGGAGATTGATGTTTGTTTTGTTATTTTTACTTGTTTACTTGGGCAAGTTTTCGAGCTTGAATCTTTTTTCCGAAAAATAATTTTTTCATAGAACAGGAAATTCTATGATGATCTGCAAAATGTTGCACATATAAATGAAAGAATGGCACTGTTACATAGATGAATGTGTGTAGATTCCAAAATGATAAAATTAGGGAGGGGGTGGGGGATTTCGGAGGTTTAGTTTGGAAAAATGGAAGCTGGTTTATTCTCTGTCAATGAACTTGAGAAGCATCAAGTGACAAGTGACACAGAAAAGTGAACATGACCATGGCAGGTGAGCAGATAGGTAAGTCAGGTGGGGGTTAAGGAGGAAGTGATGTACAGTTGGAGGGGGGAAGCAGAAGAGTAGTTTTTAACCAAGAGTGGCAGACCAATGTACTCACACCAGAGTTGTTATCTGTGACAGGTCTCTGATGGTGGCAACACAATAAATAAAGGGGTAAATAAGTGGAATATGTTATCAACTAGTCACTAGTTTTTGTATGTGTTAACTTTTAGCATGTTATAGTTTTGTATTTACAAAGTTAATAAGCTAATAGAGTTATATGTTTTATTTAAATTGTAAGCCACTGATAAAGCTGTGGTCTTACATTATTCCAATCGGAAAAGGTTGGTGTGCAAGTTATTTTGGGGGGTGGGGGGTTAGTGGAGAGGATTAGTGATATCTACATTGTCAGGTCAAAAATTAGTCCCTTTTGGAGTTAGTTGGTGGCCATGTCTCTTTTTTATTGTTATTTATATTTTTCTTCATGAACCTTACTTTTCTACAAATAAAAATGCAGCAAAACAATCAACTTTTAAACATTTTATCTATTTATTTATTTTTTAGATATTTCACCAAAACATCCAGTCGAACCTCCAGAAAAGTTACAGAATTTGGTTATCTTGTTAAAGATACAGTTTGTACGGATAAATAATGGTATATAATATTCCCAATTTACTGGGGGGGGGGGGGTCCTAGCGTAAAATTTGTTTTTAAGTGTGTAGGGCATCTCCCCCTACACAAAAATCCACTATTGTATTCGTAATTACCAATTACCTAGACTGCGCTATGTCTATATCCCCCATTTTGGAATGTAAACTTACTTACCAACTATTGTTCCATCGCCGACCTACTGCTGCTTTTTCACAAAAGAAGCAGAAAGGGCCGAACTGGCAGCCGCTCAGTGATTTAACTCCACTGCGCATGCCAGAAACCTCTAGGAGGAACAGTTAGAGACGGACACAGATTAAACGAAGGAAAAGCTCCTACTCTTCAGATTCCTGGACTACTGTGGCCATGCAGGACGACCAAATGCAGCAGAAGATTTCTGTCTTGGTGGTAAATTCTACTCAACCGTCTGGTTTTAAATGGGCTACTCGATTGGTTGACATAAAATATCTGCAGGGACACTTTATTCCACACCAGAATACTGATTGGCTAACAATGGAAAAGACGACTTTGAAGGTAGATTAGGAATATAGGGGGGTTAGTACATTGCCTTATAGAACATCCTACTATTAGCCGATGCTCTGGAAACTGGAAAAATAATATATCTGCAAATGGCAAAATAGCGATATGCATCAATAACTTTATTATCTTGTAAAATGGCTGCAAAACATTCCAATGTTTCCCCTGTATCTATTATTATGAAAAATGTATTCTTGAAAGTGTATTTAGCCTGTTCCTACCGGTGAGTCTAACATACAAGGTACTGAATTACTCTAGCCTGCAAACCGCTTCTCTGAACACAGTATGATTATATAATACTTTTCTTGCTATCTGCTCCTTTCCATCGCTATTTCTGGATTCTGTAGCTAATCAGTTGGGGGCCGGGATGTGCCACTTGTGAGGCGCTGAATATAAAAATAGTTAGCACAAGAACCTGAGCTGTTTTAAGCTGAGAACTGAATAAAGCAGAAAGAGAGCAGAATTGCTAATGGGATTCTGCTTAAAATATGAGGCACCCTAAGGGCATTGTCACAGAACCATAGCAATGGTTACAGTAAGCTCCAGGCTTTTGTTTACTCTATGGAATTACAGCAAAATGCCATTATTAACCACTTCTTGTTTAAGATTTGTGCACACTTGTTATGCGATGTATAAATATCTTTCAAAACTGTAAATGTTCTTTTGAATAGTACAACGCTAAAAGGAAGTGTCTCTGTGTTCTCTACCCACTTTACCCAAGATTAATAGACACTGTACAGATACAGTAACATTTCCATAAAAAGATAAATCATCCGTCCAGCACCTTGTACCCTTTTTCTCTAATACATTCTATAGGCAGCTGGGAAAAATGGTACATTTGCAGACCAGCAACCCTGCTGATGACCCAGAGTGTATTTCATTACTGCTGACAGGCTGGCAAAATGAGGTGTTATAGGTGTTTTAACACCTTACTCTGGGCGTTCCTATAACACCTCTTAGCCACTATCCAATCACACCCTTAACACCTGGCTGTGATATGCTAATTGGGATTTTCCAGGGTACATAATTGCCACAGATTCTTGTACAAGTCATTCTGAATTGAGAAAGCCAGTCGGATGACTAGCGAAACGTCTTCAAGAACTACATTTCAAGTCCAGTTGATCTAATTGAATACAACAGATATAATGTTTCAATAAATTTTACCACGCTGAGTTTTCGGTGTGCAATCTTCCATGTTTTTCTGTTTATATTGGCCATGTTTGGGGTAAGGGCTGGAAAGATCTGCACCCATACCTGTGAATGTGCACAGGGCAACTATACTACAGATCTACAGATTGTTGGCTGGGGGAGCCTGTCAGCTATGTGAACAGCACTGGACATCAAAGGGGGACTGTGGCCTCCCAACAAGTGGTCTTTATTTAAAAAAGAGCACACCCCTACCTTAAAAATGACTCCAGGGTTACTGTACGCTTATAGCTGCAGTCTATCTAAATGTACCGCAGTTTAAAGGGTGTTTTTTCCTGCTAGCACTGTGAGCTATGACATGAAAAGCACCACTGGACTGAAAAGTACACATAGTAGGAGGAAAGAAAGAGAATGGTTGCAGGTCTGTAATAACCTTTAGAAAAAGGTAATCTTAAGGAAAAAGGACATACCTTTGAAGATTGTAATGTTAACATATTGGCAAAGGAATGTGACTGGTTCAAGAGAGGTGTCAAGGAGGCCATTTAAGTGAAAATAAAGAAACCAAGCCTGAATAGAGGTGTGTGGGGGGTTCAACACCAACTGTCTTGCCATGTACAATGCTGCTTTGACACCTTACTCGAGGCGTTCCTATAACACATCTTAGCCTCATTGCAATCACGCCTTGCATTCAGAAGGTCCCTAACACCTGGCTGTCATATGCTAATTGGAACTTTCCAGGGAACATAATTGCCAACAGATTCTTGTACAAGTCATTCTGAATTGAGAAAGTCAGTCGGATAACTAGCAAAACGTCTACAAGAATGAAAGAACTAGTCCAGTTGATCTAACTGAATTAAACAGATATACCATAATCTGGATGAATGAGAAGGGACCCCTCTCTTGTTGCTACCAATCCACGAGTAATTAAGCAGCTTTACCAGCCTATCATCTGAGCTTGCAAACAAATCCATAGGTTGCCTTTCTTTCAATTAAGCTTCCTACGTAAACATATTTTAATGTCAAGAGATTGCTTTAAGCTTGCTGTATTAAAGTTGCAAATGCAATCTATTGACGACATTGATATAAACATAGCCAAGATTAGCTAAGAGACAAAAAGCCACAAAATACCATTAAATAAAAACAAGATTATAATAATGCATTTAATTGTAACGTAAGTTTCCCTTTAGGCTTTTCCAATTAAATCTTTGATTCTGCTTCCTCTGTTTGTTCCCTGTTATAGATTCATTGTTGATTTTTATTGCAGGTTCCCAATCCTGTTTTTAGACTGACAGGTCTGACATCTGTGATATTGGAGGAGGATACAAATGAGCGGTCTATAAACAAGCATTAAAGTGTAAAAGGGAATTTTAGCAAAAAAAAAAAAAAAAAGATTTTAGATTAGATTGTATTTTAATCTGATTGCATTTTCTAGTAAAACACTATGCAATGTACCTCCTATTCTCTCAGCCTAGGCCAATCATTTTGAGATAAAATTTGAATTTCCAGTTCAATGGGCCAATGTGGGAAACACTGTATAGGTGTGAAAACATTACTGTACAAATTCTAACTAAAAGAAAGACTTGTATTTGCTTTATCTCTGTAAGGCAAACTGATTGGTAAATATTTTTTAATCTCTCCTTCAATCATGTTACAGAGCTATACTGTTAAAACTAAACTTAACTAATTTGATGCAACTGAGATTGACCATGTAAGATCATATTCACATACAACTTTAACCATTTTCGGGACTATATTGCTTTCAGTGGACTGCCCTGACAAGTCTAATCCTGGAAAGTGTGGGGCTTAGACCTGGGTGTTCCTAGGATTTTTGACACCTGAAACAACTTTTAAATGCCGCCTAATGGCAGAAGGGTGGTGGCATGATAAGTGGGCATGGCTTCATCAGGGAACATAAGAGTGGCTTGTGGAGGTGGGTGTGCTGGGATGACTAACACTGACTGGTGGACTGGAAGGATGACTTAACACTGATTGGTGGACTGGTGCTAAAATTTAGTATTGCAGGAAGGAGGATTTTTTTAACTGACGCCTTTTAAGTGTTCCCCCAGGGGCGCACCCTGAGCAAATGTTTCAGTTTTCAGCTTCATGGTAGGGGCATCCCTGGGCTTAGAGGGGCGTATTCAGAATTTGCATTGGAAAGCACATTTTTTTCTACATTGCTCTCGTTGAGTTACTTTATAGGATATGGCAGTATTGGGCTCTGTATTGAGGTCACTAATATTAATCTGTTAATCAGTGAAATAGAAGTACTTTTAAACTTCATCCACCTCTGCGGTTCTCTGGCTCTTCTGAGTAAGGCAGTCAGTCACGGCCGTGAAATTGACGTCATGGCTAATGGCTGACTGCCATTCCCGGACGATATATATACAACACAAAGGCTCCAAATATGTATAAGAGTTAGGGTAAATGAGAAGGGGATTCTCCACCCTAATGGATATACAAACGGGCACACCCCAAAATCAACTTAGAAATAAAAGTCCTTTATTATAATTATAGGGAGAAGCAAGTAAATACAAAACACAGAAAATGATAAAAAAAGTGATAAAAACACATCCCGCTCACACACTTCCCAGTTAGAGATGTCCGAACCTCGAAAAATCCGGTCCGCGCGAGGATCCGCGGATTTTCGAAAAAATCCGTAAATTCGAAAATCCGCGAGCGGACCCGTTAAAACGTATTAAAATGAAAGTTCGGCAAAATCCGCATTAAAAGTGGTCTAAATAGCCTTGGTAATGTACACTTAATCACTCAGGGACCTGGGTAATGTCCTTAGAAACACGTATCAATGCCTACAATACCTAAAAATTACAGTCCGCTAGCGAGAACGGTATTTTTCGAAAATACGAGGATTTCCGTAAAAACAAGGATTTCCGTAAAAACGAGGACCTCCGTAAACCCGCGGATCTCCGAAAAACGAGGATTCCCGTAAAAACGTGTAATCATGTTAGCTGCCATTGGCTAATTTGGGTCATGTGGCTTGCTCCGTCTTGAAAATAATCCCCAAAAATTCGAATTTACAAGAATTTCTCGTTTTTATGAAAATTCTCGTAATTACGAGAATCCGCGTAATTACGAGGATCTTCGGTTTTTCCGGGTCCCGGAAGATCGCAGATTCTCGTAATTGCGGAGATACTCGTATTTTCAAAAATTTTCGTAAAAAAAAAAAATTCGCAGTTCGGAAGGTGGAAAATCCGGAATAATCCACCGTTCGCGGACGGGATAAATCCGCGGCGGATCCCGGTTCGGGTCCGCGAACCGGCCATCTCTATTCCCAGTCACACATACAATAGTTAAATGGATATACCAGTATATACCAAAAATTTTGTTCAGGCATTCCTGTACAAGCCTCCACTGCTGCTGCTCAGGAACGAAAAAAGAACGGAGCAGCAGCAGTGGAGAGGGAGGAAGCGGCGGTGGATTGTGAACTTGTAAGTGTGATGTCTCTGTCTGGGAACATATTTAATAACATTAACCAATTTGGAACTTATATTTTAAGGGGTCCTGCTTATCATATTAAAAGTATTTCTAAGGGGTGGACATAGGAGTGGAGCAAGGGGAATGAAATGCTGATTGGGTCCCAGTGGGACACTACATATGATGAGTAGTTTTAACTTACATTACAAATGACTATGCAATCTTTGATTGGCCCAATTAGGGTTGCCACCTCTTCTCTTTAAAGGGCATGTCCACTCTTTCAAAAAACTTTTTACACATAGTAGGGCTTCCCCCCCCAACCCAACCACTATAATAAAATCATTAGAAACTCCCCCGATCTTTACTTACCAATCACGTACGTGGCTGCTGGCTGCTTAGAATGCCAGGGGAAAGAGGTAAGGTAAGAAGAGTTCGGGGGAGTCTAGGGGGGGCTAGGGGGGGAAGCACTAACATATGACCAAGGGGTTTCACGCTAGGGGGAGGGAGACCAAAACGGGAGGGAGAGGGGGGGGGCTGAACTGCGCATAGCAAAATTCTCCCAGAGGAGAGACAAGAGGCAGAGTTCTATATGGACTCTGCAGTACTCCTGGTGGGCAGTTTTTTGGACTTTGAATGGGGATTACTGGAGAACCATTTGGAGCAGGGATGTAAAGTAAGGATTTTACTACACTACACAGTGGGGCCAGTAGTGGGTTAAATTATAGTTTTGGGGGTGGACATGCCCTTTAAAAGCAAACATGTATAAATCCAGCATGTTGAAAGGCTGGTCAGTAAATACGGTAGAGGTCTTGCAGCCTGTACATTTCATTTAAGATTGGTGGCTGTCTAACAATATACACACTATTAGAATAAATAACATAACACTTCCCCAACTAATTATAAACACTCAATAAAAAATGTTAGGGTAACAGAAATGGCCATAGTTATGCAGTGACTTTACGTAGGTACATTAGATGCAGTAATATTAAACATGGTTTTAATCATAAAGTACGGCGAGCAGACAGGGAGACCCAAAGACAATTTTTTAGCTCTTTCCTCCTTTCCTCTGTGTTTGTAGTTACCCAATTACCAAAAACCAGTGAACCAGTCCAGTTATCATGATCAACTGTCTTGCTATTTCATTAAAGCGTTTTGCTCTATGCAAATGAATAAAGAACCAATGTCGGTCGCTGCTGTTAAAATAACATTGAATTATACATCAGCTGTCTGAGCTGAGGAAATGGATATTGATGAAATAGAAAGGGAAGGTTGCGATAATATAGAAAATATTCACCGTGCTTTTCTGTCGGTGCCGAGTAATCATCCCGCCTAATCTAAATGCACACTCATTAGCCATTCATTGCTGCATTTTGTATTTGCATTTAGGACAGCCAATGGTTTAGTGAATTTGTATGCATTCCATAACATTTCAGTACATATCATTTAAAAAGGGGTTAAGGACAATTTGTTTCCCCAGTGAACTGTTTATTCGCTTTCTGGCCTTGAACTGTAGAAATCAGATTTCTATTACAAGCGAGGCCTGTTGTTTGCTAATTGGATGAGTGCTGTGTATTCTAGGAGTAGTCGGGGAGAATTTGAGCCTTAATCAAACACATAATGCACTGATTCTGCAGTTTTCTAGCTTCCCCTGCGGAGAGCGTAATGAATAATCCATAAGCGAAGGAGACATTGCTAAAACATGGACAGTGCATTGAACACACTGAAAGCGGTAGAGAGATTGACACCAGATTTTCAGTATGGTTGTTCCCGTAGAGGGGATATTAAGAGAATGTTATCTAAACAAGGAGGGCTGCTAAGAAAGCTATCAAAGCACGTTCAGTGGGGGGATTGAATGGTGTTGCTTTTGAATCAAAATCTCCTTTTAATTCTGATTTGTTTTAGCTCTTTGACATCTCCATCTAAGCAATCATTATGGGTTTCTCTGACGCCAATCACTCCAGCAGACATGTAAATAAATCATTTGCATCCTTCTCTCATTAGGAAATATAACAATTCGCTTGCCTGTCAACCATTTCTCTCTCCCACTGTAAATATCACAAATTAGTATATTTCCCTTCTGTACAACAAGGTGTTGGGGAGATTGTTCCCTTCTGGCTGGTATCATTTATCTTTGACAAGCAAAGCTTATGAAGGGGATTGATCTAGAGACTCCCTGCACATAACATTTCTTTAGAGTGATGCACATACATATGTATTTTTTTCTGTGCAGTGCTAACACAGCAGGATCAGGATTTAACAAGAGCATTGTACCTGTAAACTGCATATAAAGAGGTTTAAAAGAATTATTACTGTTTTACTGCTGAGATGATGCAGGGAGCTGGGGGTCTCACTGGGAGTTGGCGATCTGCAGTGGATGGTTTCTGACTATAGACTAGAAAGAAATTTTTCCAGATTTAAGGTTTCAGGTGACTATTTGCATGTCTATGATATGAAAGACCAATCCCTGATTTGAAAATGTCACTACATGCTAATAAGGGCAGCACAGTTAGTGGTTAGCACTGATGTCTTGCAGCGCTGAAGTCCCGAGTTCGATTCCACCCTTGGACACATCTATAAGGAGTTTGTATGTTCCGGTTTCATCCACAATCATCAAGACATACTGATAGATTGTATGTGTCAAATAAATATGCTTAGATTGTAAGCTCTTCGGGGCAGGGCCTGATGTGAATGTATACATGTAATTGTAAAGTGCTACGGAAGATGTTGGCGCTATATAAATATAAAATAACAATAATAATTAGGTGCCTGCCATCTTTTTAAACAGTAAGGAAGAGGGATACATATTCCTCAACTTAGTTCCCTATATAGAGATAGGAGAAAAAGAGGCAGACTGCAACACTGTCTTATAGAAAAATATAAAACCGTCCTCTATTTAATGTAAGTAGACATAGGGACATAAGTTAAAAATAATTAAAAATTAAAAAACATAGTAGATTCCCCTCACAAATATACAGTTGAACAGTGTCAGGTACAGGCTATATACACATAATAGAGTCAACCGATATACTGCAAATATATAATAATGTCAGACGTACTGTACCGGTCTGATGTGGGGGAAAGTACTGGCGAGAACGTTCGTGAACGCCTGACTTTATTATATATTTGCATATATATATATCGGTTGACTCTATTATGTGTATATAGCCTGTACCTGACACTGTTCAACCGTATATTTGTGAGGAGAATCTACTATGTTTTTAACTGTTTTTAACTTATGTCCCTATGTCTACTTAGAATTTTTTCTATAAGACAGTGTTGCAGTCTCTTTTTCTCCTATCTCTATATATGTAGTTATTTACAGACTTACACCTGCACTATATTATATAGTTTCATTCAGTGCCCTGATCAACCCTCTTTTTCATTAAATTAGTTCCCTGTCTGCTGATGGATCCACCCATTGATGTGTTAACCTTTACTAAGTTTCTATGTAATAAAAGTTACCAGACCGCGACTAATGCAAATTTTGGGGAGATACACCCCCCAGACTGTCACACACTACCGGACCAAAGATAGAGGTTGATTAATCCTGTGAGAACCATCTGCCTGCTTGATGGATATACCGCTGATGTTGTGAAAGGGAGACGTTGGGTGAGATAAGGCTAGGCACAGCCTGGTTGATTAGTGCCACCAATTATACTCTCTGGTTTCACCTTTACTGGATCTATTATTGTTATTTATTTGCACCGTTGAACAATATTCAGTATTGGCACGGGGTACCTATAGACCTTGATACCCACTGACATTTAGAATATATGCCCTTTTTTAGAAACTCCAGTTCTGGAACTCTAGACATATGCATTAGGTAGGCTGTGTATTACTGATACTGGTATTGGCTACCGGTTTTAGCATCTTGTGTTTTGTGTATGTTATGATATATACATATATGGTTTTAATGTATTTACCAATATAGCTAACAGTTTTATCCACCTTTGGCTACATTAGCGGATATCGCTGCTTGTCCTTATGACTGATAGATATTACAATGTGAGTGCCCATATCTTTATTGGTACTTATGATGGTACTTTGGGTCTCTGTTGGGAAACCCACCATGGTAAATAACTGGTTTCTTAGGTAACAATAGTTTGGCAATTATCCTGGAAACAACCATTTTGTCTATTGTAATGACTATGTCAGGGATTCTTAAATGGTGTGCCACCAGGTGTTTGAAAACAACAACTCCCAGCATTCCTTGACTACAGAGGGAAGCCAGGGAATGCTAGGAGTTGCCATTTTTAAAATTTTGGGATCCACACTGTTTGAGATTCCCTATATTATATAACAAATAAGGCTTATTCGTTTGGCCAATCCTCCACTTAAAAACGAACGCATGAAATCTATATAATGCAAAGCTAAGTAGCATTTCTTTAAATGCATGCTGTATGGCTACATAGAATCAATGCAGAATGTACCATGCTTCCAATGGGAATATTGACCATCCTTTCTGCGTACTGATTTCTATCAGTATTCTATCTATCTTTGTTTTAAAGCTAAGAGGGGCCACTCAATCAAAAGGTTAAGATTACTGTTTAAACAGAGGAATTACTTTTCAGAAATAAATAGCAAGAGTTAGATAGAAAGATAGATAGATAGATAGATAGATAGATAGACTAGAATTAAACCCTCCAAAGTACTTAAACCCCTTTTAGAAATATCTGTTTTTAAAAGAAGCAGTTGGAAAAACTTTTTGCCTTAGAAACCGATGCCTAAAATAAAGCTTTAGCTTTTCAGTCTACAAGGTGCAATCTCTTCAGAAACCAGGAACACTTTCTATATTGTATTTCCCTGATAATGTCTTCGGAAAATGGTGACACACTCAGATGGATCAATCTCAGCTGTCTGCTTTTCTAGGTAATGGAGAGATACAATGTTATATTTTGCAGTAATATTGTTGATAAATCAGTAGAAATCTGTGAAGCCTGGATATGTTTGTCACAGCTATGATAAAGATCTGTCCCTGGTAGGTCCTTTCAAAAGTTAAGAGGAGTATTCTGTGTGGATCCTTAATTTGTCAAGGGGCACCATTTCATTTTTAAATCCCCTCCATTTGGAGGAATATTTATTGTAAATTTAACAAAAACAAAAAGCAAACATGTCATACAGTGTACAGTTGTCAGCACAAGTATATACGGTATGTTCAGTTTTTATACAATAAATATATATATATATATTTCTATCAAAGAAAATAATTTATTGTCTCATCCTTATTTCACTTTATTTGTATCTTGTGAGAAAGTGTTGCACACCATATCACTTTTAAGTAGTTTTCAGTGGTTTTAAAGAAACACGTTGAATTAGAATTCCTCAATAACTATATACAATTGCCTGCTCTACTCACAAACCGGTTTCTATTCTGTTACGCCTGGATGCTCATCTCCAGGTTTTCATATTTTTGGGGGTTATTTATGAGGAATAGGGTATTTACTTGTTTCCACTAGCCATCCTTCTCTCAATTACATGTCAACGGTTCTGATTCCCATGTGTTCCATATTTTGTCAAATTTGGTAGGGCATTTTATGTGCTGATAGAGACTGGCTCCTGCCAAGCTGAAATGATCAAGTGGCCTGGGATGCAAATATGTAGAACACCCCCAAAGAACTTTATAATGTGATTTATTACTTACTTTGTTTTTGTTACCACTAATTAATCACATTATAAAGTCCTTTGGGATATAGCTAAAGATGAAGAAGACATTTACGGGACTTGTACTAAAACATAACATTTATTGAAATGTTTAAAATCTATCGTCGCGTTTCAGCCCTATATGAGACTTCCTCAGGATAATACATCACTAGAATCGTGTGTCCTTAAATAGGAACCAGGTAACGATCCAAATAAAAACAGACACTATGTAACCGATTTAAAATATTGAACAAAAAGTATCCAAAATACTCAGTTGCTCAGTTTTTAGACAGCTCTTTACAGCCATTGGTAAAAGAAATGCCTTGGTATTTAAGGGATAGCCAGCAACTCATAGAACTTCTGGCCATTTAAAAATACCACATGGAAAACATTTGGCTTATGACATGTGATGTCAAAAGCCTGTATACCATCAACTTCAACTGGAGGGTATTGAGGCATGCCATGAAGCATTTGTGGCGTCTGATCACCAGGGCCCTCCGGTTGCGTTTTTACTAGATCTACTAGAATTTATTATATCTAACAATTATTTTCATTTCAAATCTGAATATTATAATTAGCGTACTTGAGTTGCGATGGGGTCCAATGTGGCCCCATCTGTGACCAATCTGTATATGAAACGGTTTGAGATTCAGTTCATCTATCCCTCAGCAGAAGTACATATTCTCTTCTACAGAACATACATAGATGATATGTTCTTCTTGTGGAAGGGAACTGCAAAGGAAGCTGAACGCTTATGTTAGAATAAATATCCTGCACTAGCCACGCTGGGCCCTGATGCCTGTCTTTGACCCAGTAAGAGACCCTTACAGTCGACAAGGAGAAAGAATTACACCACACACAAGATGTAGCAGAACTCTAACTCAGTAATCTTTATTGAAACATGGAATTATAACAAAGAAAAGAAAAGGGGCACTACCAGACTGGGTGTCTACAAACAAGATGATAAAACATTCATTGGAATGCAAGGTTAGCACAAAACATGAGTGGCAAAGACCTTGAGCTCACTGGTAACCTCAAATGGTATTGATACCATCAAATGAGAAAGAACAGTTGGAAACAAAACATCTGGAAATACATTAAATAATATAAGACAAAATGGAGGTAAAAAACAAAATGGATGCCATAAGTGAATAAAATAAAAACAGCTTCATCCAACACCTTAATGAGTTACCTACTCCTGTGAAACTCACTCTCATTTTAAACAATGCCTAGATAGACTTTTTGGATAAACACATTTTCAAATGTAATGATTGTCTGGGCACCACTCTATTTAGGAAAAGCACTGACCACAATTCTATTTTATACAATTCTAGTTGACATCCATATAACAATAAAAAGGACCTTGTATTCAGCCAATTCCTCTGTGTACTGAGAAACAATATGGATGTGCAATAGGCTGAGCCCCAATAAGTTGAAATGTATAATCGTTTACAACCAGAGGTTATCCCACTAAAATGCTTTCTGAACAATTAGAACGGGCTTGCCAACATGTCATGAAACATCATGAACCTGGTACCCCCACTCCATTGAAAGAGGTCAATACGATTGATTTCTAGTGCTAAAAATAGGGAGGAATCTAGCAGATTTTGGCAACACTAAACTTCGCCATACCTATCGTAGGGGATGCAATTTGGTTTACCACTTGGTGGTCACTGATTTACTTAAATTCAAGTCCCTGACTAATATTTGGGGTACCCCCAGCCCCGAATGCTATCGCTGCCCCAACTGAACTACTTGTAGGTCCATGTTAGTGGGCAAAGAATTTGCCCATCCACAAAGTGGGAAAAGATTTTCTATAAATCATAGATTCTCATGTGACAGTCGATTTGTTATTTACATTATGATTTGCTCATGTGGCTTGTACTATGTGGGCAAGACCAGGACCATGTTTAAGGAATGAATGGCAAATAATAGAGCCTCCATGCACCAAGCAATTAGTTCTAACATGACAGTTAAATCGGATACCAAATTTGGCAATTTATCAGTAGCTTGCCATTTTAAGGTAGCAGCCCATCCTCTTGCTTGCCTTAAATGCATGGTCATAGATGGGTTGTCTAACAGTGAGATGAGATCTAACATTAATAAAGACAAACTGCTTTTACAAAAGGAGGCAAGATGGATTCACTGTCTTGACACTCTGACTCCTAAGGGGCTTTGCAAGCAACTCCTATTACATATATATATAGGGGGAATCCGGAAATTCGCCGGAAATTCAATAACGCTGTAACGCTTCTGCGGATTCCTTAGCTAGAAGATAGCACACTTCTCCTATATGCCCCGTACCGAATTTCATGTATCTAGCTCAAAAACTGTGGGAGGAGATACGGTCCAAAAAAGCGGAAGAATAAAACGGAAGAAAAAGAAAAAGAAGAAATAGAAAGAACAGTAATTTGGCTTTTTCAAGCCAAATTAATGTCACCCACTATATACAAGATACATCTATATAACAAAGTTACATATTTAAAAACAATTTAACTAAGACTACACAAGTGGGGAAACTTGGCACTTTGTAACACTTGTTTTATAAATCAGTAATATTTTTATTAGACACATCTTATTTCTTAGAGGAAACATGACAGTAACATTTGCTCATTAAGGCCATGGGGGGACAACGTGTCCAGCCGTCGTATCTACCGAACTTTCCGTTGGTGAAGTAGCCTATTGCGGTCCACCCCTACCCTATTTTGGATTGTTTCTTTAGCCAACCATAGGGAGCCATAAGGAGAGTGTTTTATCCTACCTGCTGGTGTTAAAAAGACAGAAATGACAGCAATGTTCAGATGTCATGATGACAGCTTGGTAGAAGCCGAAATGCGTTGATACTTTTGGACATTAATAAAAGTTAAGTTTTATCAAGAATACCCGTTGAGCTCCCCACTTTCTCTGCTTGTTCGAGTTGGGCAGCACCAGGGTTTAAGACCGCAGCGAGTCAGAGTGCAGCTTATACTATTATGGTTTGGTATAATATATATATATATATATATATATATATATATTGTGGTTTAAAGTTTTGTAAACATGTGCAGGGCAGAAAATGGGTTATTTGAAACCCCTTTTATTATGTGAAATATGTGGGTTGTTAGGCTGCCTAAAATGATTATGCTCAGGGGCTGCGGTTACTTCAATTCTAATGCATTACTCTGCTTCCAAACTACTTATATGCATTACAGCCAAAGGGGAATTTTGTTATTTAATCAGATGTATATACCAGCCACTCTATGGCTGGTAAGTTAAAATGTGTCTATATTGATAAGGGTTTTCTCAGCGGGTATGCCAGTGCACACCAGTGCCTTCAGACTTCCAGCAGTGTGTCTTAGAATTTGGTAATACAAATATTACACCATTATACATTTTTTGTTATGTTGTATCCTAACTATTGTTTTTACTAGAAAAATTGTATTTTCTAAGGTTGCCAAGGTTCGAAAATAACCACTAGTAAAGGAGTTACAGAATTACACAAGATCTATGATGGATGGATCATTGTTCAAATACACACAAGTGTTTATCCATGCAAATTTAGTGACTATAAATGCCTTTTACTAGATACAGAACTCTATTTACTCTACTCATGGATAATTAATAATTCAAATAAAGAGTTGCACACTATAGGAATCTTAAGTTTATTAGCAAATGACCTCCACATATGTTTCCACCCTGGTCTACCTTAACTTCGCCCGGGCCAAACTCCCACTCTGCCTTATTTTGTGTTGGGTCACCATTGGTCAACAAGATGGTCATCCTAGACCTGGCTTGAAAATTAGTGCTCCAGGGCCTGGTAGTTAGTGGCACAGAACCTGTGAGTTGTTACTCGAGGGACAGTCAGACAGTGGTCCAGGGACTTCAGTTATTTGTTCAGGGCCTGGCAAATGGTTGTCACTAGAGATGGTCGAACTATTGAAAGTTCGGTCCGTTTTCGAACTTTTGAACTATTGGGAAAGTTCGAAAGTTCGAAAACGGACCCATTAAAGTCTATGGGAGGCAAATAGTTCGAAAAGTTCGAAAAGGTCAAATACAACTAAAATATTAATGGTAACTTAATGTAAATGGCTGTGGGACCTGGGAAATGGTCTGAGGAGCATGTTCCAATATCCAGGACTTTTGTAAAATCGATTTTACTCTCACGCGCGCTACTTTCGCGCTTTCGCACGTTAGAGGTAACATGGACATTTTACTTGCGGATTCGATGCTCGCGTATAGGCTGTAATGGAGACTTTACTCACGAATTCGCGTTCGCGCCTAGATACATGTACATTTTACTCGCAGATTTGATTTCGACATTCGATTATAATTCCCTTCTTCCCATTGACTTCTATATGCAATCCAGGATCTAAAATCGAGCCTGGATGTAGTGGGTGTAGTCATTCCACCATTACTTTCCCCACCAGAAAGCATGGCCACCATGCAATGGCAGCATCTGATGGTTGAATATCTCACCCGGCTGGGCTATGACGGGATGCCAATCGGAACCCCCAACATTAAAGAGTGCAAACGGCGCATAATGCGCCACTTGCAGGCGAAACTGCGGACGCAGTTTCGCATTGATCTGACCACCTCTCAGCTCCAAAAGAGGTGGTCAGACCTCAAAAGGCAGAGACGGAACTACGTCCAGGATATCCAGCGGAATGTCCAAGGCAAGTATCACATTTATATATTAAATTTTATCTGTGATTGAGTTGTATAAAACACCACCTTTTGCACCACTAATCAGGCGGTTCTGCGGCAGATCTTTCTGACAAGCTCTGACTAAGTATCACCACTGTACCACCATATATACCACCATGTTTGTTATTATTATTGTTTATATTTTTTTTATTATTTTATTATTGTTATACTTATTATTGATATGTAAGCAAGGTGCTTACGTTTAATTAAAAAAGTTAAACTAAACAAATCTCTGTGTTTTATCTTTACAAATGACATTGACTACAAACATAATTATTTAGGCTTTTCCCATACCCCATTGGCTTCTCTCCCTCAGAGTATGCTTCGTGCAAGGGAAAGCGGGGAAGGAGATAGGGTTTGTAGGAACAGCACCATTGAGTAGCAGTAGATTCACTTCAGTTTGACAACATTATTGAGGTGCCAGGCAGGCACCAGAAGAAGGGGAAAGATGGCCCCGAAACGTGCGTCGGTCGTTAGGTACTCTTGAAACTAGGCTGAGCTGTTGGACCCACACACGATACGCGGGAAGCTGTGCTGATTGTTACTGTTGCGGCTATCCTTCTTGGTTCCCTGCTCGGCTCTCTGCCTGGAGAGGGCGGTGGAGACTGTGCCTGGGTTTGGGCAAGGATCAGTGTAGTGCCGGAGTTTGCACCTGTTACCTGCCCCCAGCCACTGTTCGCTACCAAACCATTTGCTGCATCTACTCAGAGACGACTCTGTCTGGGAGTTTACACGGAACCTATGGAGGCAAAGAGCAGTACTATCACCTGGAGCAACTTACCAACATATCGCCGGCATGGAGTGGAGGTCTCCGATGAGTTCTATATAACTGGGTGAGATCGTTTAACAATCAGACTCTGACTATAGTTACTTGCCGCTTTTTGTCCATCTGTTTGTTCACTCATACTTAAGTCATTATTGACTATCATTAGTGTGCATAGACTTACCTGTTGGGACATTTGTTTCATTCTTTTCCTCCAGCTTGCCTAGGATTATATTTATTGTATTTGTATATATGGTTCGTTATGTTTCTACATTGGTATTTTATTGGGGATTAATCTAGGATATATGTTTTTAGATATCTTTTTGAATAAAGCTCATATTTTAACCCATTGCACCTTGCTTGATCATTTTTGATCACCTGATTATTCCATACGATTCTTTAACTATATAGCAGCATGAGTGCCCCTATCACAAGCGATTGGGTCAAGAATGGTACTGTGGCATACTTGTTGCCTATTTGTTAATTTGTATATCATATACACCATTCTCAGCACCGGTACCATGTGTACTTAGCTGCATTTCAGTACTACCCTATTTCTGAGTATCATTTATTTCTGTAAACATTATTGAGGAGCCAGGCAGGCTTGGCCCCTCCGGACAGACTCCATACCCCATTGGCTTCGCTCCCTCAGAGTATGCTTTGTGCAAGGGAAAGCGGGGAAGGGGATACGGTTTGTAGGAACAGCACCATTGAGTAGCAGTAGACCCACTGCAATTGGACAACATTATTGAGGAGTCAGGCAGGCTTGGCCCCACCGGACAGACCCCATACCCCATTGGCTTCTCTCCCTCAGTGTATGCTTCGTGCAAGGGAAAGCGGGGAAGGGGATACGGTTTGTAGGAACAGCACCATTGAGTAGCAGTAGATTCACTTCAGTTTGACAACATTATTGAGGAGTCAGGCAGGCTTGGCCCCACCGTACAGACCCCATACCCTTGGCTTCCTCCCTCAGAGATGCTTGTGCAAGGGAAGCAGGGAAGGGGATAGGGATTGTGGGAACAGCACCATTGGTAGCAGTAGACCCACTGCAATTGGACAACATTATTGAGGAGTCAGGCAGCTTGCCCCACCGACACGACCCCATACCCCATTGGCTTCTCTCCCTCAGAAATGCTTGTGCAAGGAAAGCAGGGAAGGGGATAGGGATTTGGTGGAACACACCATTGAGTAGCAGTAGACCCACTGCAATTGGACAACATTATTGAGGAGCCAGGCAGGCTTGGCCCCACCAGACAGACCCCATACCCCATTGACTTCTCTCCCTCAGAGTATGCTTCGTGCAAGGGAAAGCAGGGAAGGGGATAGGGATTGTGGGAACAGCACCATTGAGTAGCAGTAGACCCACTGCAATTGGACAACATATTGAGGAGTCAGGCAGGCTTGGCCCCACCGGACAGACCCCATACCCCATTGACTTCTCTCCCCTCAGAGTATGCTTCGTAAGGGAAAGCAGGGAAGGGGATAGGGATTGTGGGAACAGCACCATTGAGTAGCAGTAGACCCACTGCAATTGGACAACATTATTGAGGAGTCAGGCAGGCTTGGCCCCACCGGACAGACCCCATACCCCATTGGCTTCTCTCCCTCAGAGAATGCTTTGTGCAAGGGAAAGCGGGGAAAGAGATAGGGATTGTGGGAACAGCACCATTGAGTAGCAGTAGACCCACTGCAATTGACAACTTATTGAGGAGTCAGGCAGGCTTGGCCCCACCGGACAGACCCCATACCCCATTGGCTCTCCTCCCTCAGAGAATGCTTTGTGCAAGGGAAAGCGGGGAAAGATAGGGATTGTGGGAACAGCACCATGTTAGCATTAGACCCACATTGGACAACATTATTGCGGAGCCAGGCAGGTACACAACTGACAGCAAACAGCAAACAAACAGCAAACAGCAACAACTGACACGACTGACAGCAAACAGCAGATCAGACAGCAAAAGCTGCTGATTGCTGCTGAACGCAGCACTGTCAGTTACACAAACACACAGACACTGACACACAGATACAGAAACAATCAAAAAAACAGGACACCTAGAAGGTCTAACACAAAAATTGTCCAAAGGACTTATAGGGGGGTTAGTCCTTAAAAGGACTTTTATGTCTCACAAGGGTAGTCCTTAAAAGGACTTTTGGGTCTCACAAGGAAGGTTAGTCCTTAAACGGACTGTTGGGTCTCAAGATGTGTGAATACAGGGGTGGGTAACTACAAGTTCTAAACCACCACACTGAAATCCACACACAGAAAGCTCAAAAAGCGCAAAAATCTCTCTCCAATACCTACACTGTCAGGTCTCCACTAAACACTCTCCAACACACTGACTAAATGGCGCTGGTCGCATTGCCTTTTATACCCAGGGGGCTGGCAATGCTCAAATTAGCTGCCATTGGGTGATTTTGGACATGTGGGCACTTTTTTTTAAATTCGATGATTTTTCGAATGTTCAACCGTTCGAACATTCGATAAATCATCGAAAGTCCGGGAAATATCGAAAGTCCGCGTCCGAAATAGTTTGAGTAGTCCGGGTCCGTCCGGAACTCAAAAGTTCGGCTCGAACTCGGGTTCAAGTTTGAGTTCTATGCCATCCCTAGTTGTCACGGATCTGGCAATTTATAGTCCGTGATTTTGCAGTAGGTGCTTCAGGCCCTGGAAGGTGGTGCCCCAGGGCTCAGCAGACAATTCTCCAGGCCCAGCATAAAGGGCTCCAGGAATGGTATTTGATGGTACTAGGCCTGGCAAATAGCTGGACTGGACTAATCCATCATGGCCTAGACCCAAGAGTTTGTGATGTAGGGCCCATGATATATTTGTAAAATGCTCTTCTAAGGATGTTACAAAGCTTTGAAGGTTGTATTTCATGGGCCTGCTTGGGGGTTACAGTGTATAGGGCCTAACAGCTACTCATTCTGTCCATAGAATATCGTGATCAGTGACTTAACATCTAGCAGTCAAGGAAAGGTAGTCTGGCAGAATCTAGGCAGATGGAGCTCCATGCCTTTTGAATATTGTCTGGTATTAGTAACTAACATCCAACTGATTTTAAAAGAGTATTTATTTTTTCTTTTGAACTTTCCTCTAATTAGTAAATCACAGTCTATTGTCAGCATATAGGAAAATACAAGGAACATGATAAGTATTTATGATCCTAATAAATCAGGATCAAACACAAACCAAATTCCTTATGCCCCATTCTAACTAGCTAATTTGATTGTGACCATCATAAAATATCTGAAACACAAACCTCAACGAAAGGATCCACGATTTCTTCAGCCCCGTAATAGTCTGCTTAAAAGGTGGGCCTAACATTTATTATCCATAAGCTATGAGAGTCCTAAACTTATTTTTTTATATCCTAATGTGAAAGCTTTTCTCCCCGGAACACTTATATATTGTAAGATTCTTCTCTAGTAAGTTGTATTTATTAGATATATGTAACAGATTCTGTAACAAAAGCTTACATGTTGTTGCCAGCACAACTCATAGCCCATGCTGGTTACAAAGATCCATGTCCCCTGACCCCAGGATTTACTGTCTCTATGCACAGAGTTTCTCTGTACACCATGTAATTGCTGTGTTTTTAGGAACAAATCCCCTAGCTTACTTATGAAACAATACAACATAGTCTACCGCCTAAGTTTAATGCTTTTGTTGTTGTTGTTTTGTTTCAATTATGTTCTAGAAAAATATAAAATTACTACATATGTACAAACTCTACATATAGCAGCTCTGTTTTGTATTTACTAACCAACACAAAATAGTGAACTGATGGTGGTGCACTGCCAAAGTGCTGCATTTGGAAACAAATAGACCATTGGGACACAGGTTCAATTCACCATGCTTACATTATTTTTGTTTCTATTATGAACCTAGCAAAAGATAAAGATTCTACATGTACTGATATCCTACCTAGTAACCCTTGTGGGATAGAGGTAGAATGCTTTCTTTTTAGAAAGAAAGAAAAACAAAAGTTGCAGGTTCGATTCCCCAAACTCACTTTTATTTTGTTACTGAAATGTTAGTATTCTGTTTCTTTTTTTTTTGTATGAAAAGCAAAGGAATTTATCATTGTTAGGGACAGGAGCATTTGTAATGTGTTTACACAAAAACTGCACTGAAATCTGTGTTCTGTGTCAGAGGGAGGGGTGATCTCTAAGCTCTAACATGATTGGCTGTCAGCTTCCTGGAAGCAAGGCTGCAGCTTCCTGTGAAGTGTACTGTTTACACTTACCTGAGTGTTCCCAGCTAAGGTGAATTATGGGAGTTGACCCCCTAGTACCTACGGGTTAATTTCATAAATCACCCAGAATCCACAGCAAAGGGAGTTGCGAGACACATTCTTTGTGAATGTGCTTTTTCTACTGGGGCAATGTTGTCTGGAGACTTTAATTCTCCTTTAAATAATTGTGTCAGTGTAATTTACCATCAAGATGCCTCTTTTTGGATACACTGAAGAGTCCCATCTGGCAGACCCTTAAAGGGCAAGGGTTTGATAAATATTGGTTGGATTTAAGAGGGTTTGGACCCAACTAGAACTTGTCCTTCAACTGTAGAACCATATGCAAATTCTGTTTCTGGCTCCTTGTGATTCTTCCCTTTAAGATTAGAATGCTAATTAGAATGTTTTAACAATAATATTTGCAGAATTCTGGGCATTCTACACAAGCTGCAAACTCTTTTTATTTAGTATTGAGATGAAAACTTTATATTATGAAGTCAAATTCTCAAATATCTTATTCAACCACTAATTCCTTCATTAATTCACTAAAAAGACAAAGAAAACTGATGCTCTTGTCATATCTCTGCTCAATTACTGTAATTCACTTTGAATTGGCCTTTCTTTCACTTGGCTGTTTCTTACCATTCCATAATAGATGAAGCTGCAAGGTCAAGAATTAATTATCTCTCCTAAACTGACAGGCTTCAGGATTTTTATACGTGACTCTTATATACAGTAAGTGTTCACATAGATTTATGCTTTTTAAATAGAAGGTCTAGTATCCCCCTCATCATATAATTCAGTATTAGTTAATACTTTGATGTGTATTTTTGCTCCACCTTATTTGTGCCATACTGAAATGTTCTTTATTAAGAGGATCCTGCAGGATACTGTCCGGTAATAAACTCTGGTAAAAATACAGACTGGTTTCTGGAGAGGCAGCAGTCTAAAAGTCAAATTCTATTTAGTTGGTAGTGATGGCCCAGTTTGCGGATCCGAACACGGATCCGCGGCGGATTTACCTTGTTCGTGAAAGACGGATATCGCAGATTTGACGGTT
This sequence comes from Hymenochirus boettgeri, assembly GCA_019447015.1. Taxonomy (NCBI): domain Eukaryota; kingdom Metazoa; phylum Chordata; class Amphibia; order Anura; family Pipidae; genus Hymenochirus; species Hymenochirus boettgeri. The sequence goes on along the minus strand of CM033471.1, from coordinate 223,486,497 downwards.
TTCCGCCTTCCGAACTTTTCCGAACCGCGTATTCGAAAATTTTCAAAAATTATGAGGATTTCTCGTATTTTCGAAAATGCGGGAAAATACGTATTTTCACGCATTTTCAATACAATCCTCATATTTTTGAAGAATCCTCGTATTTTTTCATTTTAATGGGTTTTAATGGGTCCCTTCAGAAAATTCGCGGATCCTCGAGCGGACCGGATTTTGCGAAATTCGGATATCTCTATTAGTTGTTTGCTGCATGGTGTTAAATAAAGATGGGACCTGGATCCGACACAAAATCCCTTAGTTCCGAAATCTGAATGTTCTGTCCAAAAACGTTAATCCTCGAAAATAGCCTTGAACGGTCGATAATCGTCGGAAATACCATAAGAAAAATTTAAAGTTGTTTCCAGTTGTATTCTTGAGGATTATCAAAATAGCCTCAAATGTTTGATAATCATCGAAATGGGCTCAGAAGTCCTGAAAGTATGTTCCGTTTTCGGATTTTCAGATCTTTGGGATTTTCCCGAGATCCGTAAATCCGAAAACGGAAAGAAACTTAGCAGTTTCGGCCATCTCTAGTGTAAGACTGGGACTTGTTTTGAAACAAATGAGCAGTAGGGCAGATTTACCATTAGGCATGTGCCTAGGGGTACCTGTGTTTGCAGGGGCAGCTGTCAATCTCTTCTTCTTTTTGATCCTCTACTGTTGTTAATTATAGGAAATTAGCAGGGAGATAAAAGTGGTAATCTTATTTAACATTTGAAAGCTAACATCTGAACATCTGATTGGTTGGGGAAAAATTAGCACCATTTTTAACAATAAGAACTTTTATTGAATCTCACCACAAAAAAAAAAAAAGTAATCGCATTTAATAAACACAGTCAGGGTTATTCAATAAAAGTTCTTATCATTAAAATTGGTGCTAATTTTGCCCCAACCAATCAGATGTTAGCTTTCAAATGTTAAATAAGATCTGATTGGTTGGGGCAAAATTAGCACCAATTTTAATGATAAGAACTTTTATTGAATCTTATATATTAACATGGCAGAGCAGTCACATTCCTACTGGCTAACCTGACCATGATTTTTCTGTAAGCCAGGCGGAAAATACAATAGAGCACAATTACAATAAACAGAAAATCCTCACATGTCGTTTCCTAAACCCTCAAGGACAAAATCTAAAGAGTTTTAAAAAGAAAAAAAAAAATTGTAACATTGATTTTGCCATTGATATACATCCCTCTAACAGCTGCAACTTTGAGTATTTAAAGAAAGAATTGTATTTTATTATTCTGCATACCTTCTTTAAACTTCTGTATGTTTATTCCACTACTTTGTAGCAATAATTTAAGTAAACTGTCATATCTCAGTTTCGGTCCCCCTATTTTATTAGTTTCGCTGATTCTATTTATGTCTTCTCTCCATTTTAGAGCAATGCGGAATATGGCAGAGCTTTATTAATAAAAAGGTAATAATAATGTGACTGCGCGGCTAATCTAGAACAGAAAAGCTGATTTAGTACTAGATTGTGCTCATATAATGGAAAGGAATGTAAAATCTGCCAGGAACAAGTTGAATATAGGATTTTTGTAACCATTTTAGAAAGTGGAGCTAGCTCATTAAAGTTGAGCAAGAAAGATGTTTTATTGCCAAATGACAGATATAAAGATTTACTTTCATTTTTATTAGAAATTTCTCAGATTTACTTCAACTTGGGATGTGTTAATGGTCTATTCTTCTGGTGGTTTAATGTTGGAAAGAATATAATATCATAATAACATCTCTCCTCTTTAGCTCTTTTTCATAAATCACTCAGTTGTCCTCCAGTAATAGAGAGAGATAGAGCAAAATGTCTTGGCATTGATCGATGGGGAAAAGGCAAGTTCGACCTATACAACTTAATTGGGGGGTTTGGTGTCTAACTGACAATCAGAAATGCAAAATGGTCACAACTATAAGGAGAGATGGGGGCCAGGGGAGAAGCAATGTTAAATGAATTCAAATGGAATATCTGCTGGTTAGTACAGTGTCCTGTACTAGGAGACTATCACACTGCCTTTACATAAATATATGATTGTCTCCTAAAAGGAAGGGGTGGTTTTGATCATGATCACGTGTTTTCACTTGAATTGATTGCACATGCTATATAATTGTTATTATGGACACTATTGCACTAGTGTGGCTTGAAAAAGGTCCTAGACCTGGACCGAAACATTGCCATTATGGCGTTTGTGAAATAAAGCACTTTAATTCATTATAAAAGTCCTTTTATGTGCACTGAATATTTCTCCTTTCAGTCTATATTATTGTATTATTGGATCATCAGGAGCACCAGGCACCTGGAGTGCCTGCTACATATGAACCTATATATATATATATATATATATATATATATATATATATATATATATTCCTAGGCCCCATACAATATCATATTATAAACAAAGGGGTTTTAGTATACATTACTGTGATCACATGAAAGAAAATCCTTCCAACCACATCAAGGTAACCCCAGTCTGGAAGGTCCTAACTTCTAACCTTTTTAAATGTCTTTTACTTTAATTACGATTAGCAAACTTTGCATTTCTCATTCTTACACACTGGATCCATATAACAGGCTCTCTCACTCCCCCCAGCCCTTACCTCACAGCATCATGTTGATTGTAATAGCATTGCCCTAGTAATCTAACGTATAAACAAACATTTCTCATTCCCAGATTACCTAAAGAAATGGATTTATCCTTTATATACTCTTTTATACAGATCTAATTGAAAAAAAATTGCTTCAGATAACTGCTTTTTATTTCAGTATTACAGTAAATCCTTAGTATACCTGCCTGGCTTTACCACTAAGCAAAAGGCTAAGGACTTGCCAGGGAGCACCTTCATCTCAACCATTATTAGTGGCGGCCAATTCAAATTGTTCTAGCCAATCAGTCCACTCCCTAGATACCCCATCAAATGGATCAGGTTTAAAAATAGGTTTGGCAATTGGGCCAGATCACTGCTTTATGGAAGGATTATGGGTAGCATGGCACACAGTGGGTTACTCTGGTGGTCTGGCACAAAGCAGACAGTGCACATAAACAGTTTCCCCACATAACATATGTAGCAATCAGGGGTGTCCCTGTCTATGGTGCACCACTTTGAATATTGACCAGGCCTGTACAGTGTGTGTCCTTGTAAGTTGGTGTACACTAATCTGTTGCCTCAGAGTTTGTATCCAATAAGGTAAATTGTCTGTCCAATAATCTGTCCTCCCAACAGGTGGTAACAGAATGTTATACACAAGATCTTGTGTTGCAGTCAATATCTCTCCAAAGCACACACCACAATCTACTTTCACTCTCTATCCCCAAGCCATAGAGAGCAGGGATGTCTTATCTTTTATTACTCACTGATGCCACCTGCAGGCTGGAGGTGGTATATAAGGAGCCTTGGTGTCAATTACAATACAAATCTCATCCTGTGTAGCAGACAAACTTTTTTTTGGATTACACTTCCTTTCACATGGAGCAGACACAGGGGTGTGGTTTAAGCCGCCATTTGACTATTCCATTTTGAAATAGGGATCTCAGCTCTGTAAGTAAGTTTATGTATTTTGTATATGTTGTGTTGTACCTAATAAAAGTCACTGCTATACTTTATATACATTTACTGATGGTCATTTAAATGGTAATAGTGAGATAGTATACACATACATATACACCTTTCCTATATGTAATATCATATACCCCCTACCACATTGGTAGCTCCTAAAAACTCAATGCAATCTCCTATGAAGATATTAATATATTTATATAATATAAGGGATATATATATTTTAAATTACACTTTAAATGTTTAAATGTCTTTTCATTTTATTTTACGGGTTTCATTGAAGGAAGGTTCCACCTAGGAAGAAAGAGATATTAAATGAATCAGACAATCCACGTTTCAATATACGCTTTCCATGCAATAACTTCTGAAATATACTGTTGTTTGGTCCTACTAACTGCATTGTAAGGGTTAACTCTCTCAGGCTATTAGATCCATCCACTGAATTACATCTTGTTTCAGTCATTCAAAGCATTTCTGTATCCCAGCAGCTCTTCTTCTCCAAAGAGCAGCAGGCGCCAAACATATGGATTGCCCTGCAAACTCCAGCCACTACAAGATACCTAAGGAAAGTCTTGTGCACATCAGTAGGTTGAGTAAGGAAATTTACAGCAATGTAGAGGGTGAGAAAGAACAGGGGAAGGAGCAGCCTCAGCTTTCTAGAAATAGATCTATTTCTAATTCTGTAACAGAAGCTGTATAAATTACAGGCATGTTCCTGAATAGAATAGAGAGAGAGATTCGAATAGACAGACAGATTAAGCCCTCCAACTAATGCTGGCCATACACCTTTCATTGTTACTAACAGATTCCAAATTCAGAACTAGACATCCTCCATCACATCATCCAGGTGACCACACAGCTTGTGTTTGTGTTATCACTAGGATGGCTGCAACAGTAAAACATGTAAGGATACCAGATGCAGCCTGGCTGAATAAGCAGTATTATACTTTAAGGCTAGTTGCAGGTGGAGCAACCTCAGGGTCACCTGGGAGCCAGGGGGCCCTATCTTCTTATTTTTCCATGACAGATGACAGCTTCCTCCCAGAAAACCATTGTGGATAAAGCAAGGCTAGGGGCCCAGTGATTCTTAATTACACCACTCATCAGAGCATTTTAACACGTGATCCAATTGCATGTTAGGAATGGACATGCATGTCCATTTCCTAAGTGCTCGGACAAGCTACAGTGTGGCTTCAGCCTTAATCACTTTAAAATTATAGCAGCTCTGCTAATTACATTTAATAAATGTGACTAAGTCATTCAGCAACCTGTCAACCTTCCCTTTAAGAACCAAAAATAAATAAAATCTACAAGCTGAAAGGCTGGCTGGTATTTACATTAGAAGCATGATGCAGGCTGCATTGATTTTAATATAGCCATACATCATACCATAATGAACTGCTACATAGCCAGTATGTAGATTACATATGTGTTTAGGCTCAATCTGTCACAAGCTCACAGTCTCCTAGATATTGCTTTACATATGCCACAGTTACTCATAGATTGCATTCCATCTACATACCCTTTTATATTACCCCTTTAATAGTAGAAAAATTAAATCGAGATTGAAAAGAGTGGTTGAAAAAAATCTAAAAATTCAACTTTAATAGGATTTTCTGAATTTCATTAACCAAACATTATTAGAAAATCGATTTCAACTATGTATTGTTTACCATGTTATGTTGTTAGTAAAAGTTCCATCTGTCCATCTTACTGTACTGGCTATTTTCTTAAACCGTACTTTGTATAATGATTAATGAAAGTGCATTAGTCATTATAGTCAGGATTAAGGGCTAAGCCACAGTGCTGACTTTCCTCACATGCTTTAGATTGTTGCAATTCGGTATAGTGTCGAACCCTTACCCATACTTTCGATTGTGTGTTAAAAACTGCACACCAGTATGGCCAAATTGGAGTGACCACACTAGGTGCCCTGGGGCCGAAGCATGTGCGAGTGCACAATCGTGCGTGCTTAGTGTGGCCCATGGTCGAAAAATCACCTCAGTGTCCAATCAAATCAGAAGAGATACAGAGTTCAAAAATGTGAACACCCCCCCCCCCCCGTTATTTTTCACCCATTTGAATTCAATAAAAGGCAAAAGGCAACTTGGGCAAGTCTTTGCCCCTCCTCAAGCAAATAAGTGCAAACCCTTGGTAACTGGCAGATAATTAATGTGTGTTGGATAAGAAACCACTGGGAACTACTCAATATCTCAAAGTCTGTCTTTATTTAAGTAGCACAAATAGAGAGTAGCACACCAAATAAATTGGCGGGGAGAGGGGACAAGAGGAGAAAAGTTTATTATTATTATGTTTTAAATGCACATTGAGACTTTAATACTGTGGGGTAATGGTTTATGTGAATAGTATAGCATTGGATGTTCATTGGTCGCCTTGCTTGATAAAGTCTGTCTTTGTTCTGCTGTAATTTAAAAGGATGTGGCAGCAAGTAAAAGACTTTCATTACTCATAAAAAATAAGATGAGCACTTTGGGACTGCTGCAAAGGTATACAAAGCATTAACTAAAATTACAGCGATTAGGTGTACTTGCCATAACTGGATTATAGTCTGTGAATTTAGCATAAAATCAGCCATTATACTGTACTGTACAGTATATTGCTGTCATTTATTCTTGACATTCCAGCTATCTTGTTGGTTGCCTATTGAAATGTATTTGTGAGCAAATATCATGCCCACTTGAAAGAAAGTGGCCCTTGGGTACATTGTATTTGGGGTTGCAGGCAGATAACTGAGAAATCACCATTTTTTTTGTTTTAAGTGTAGACATAACATTTAAAGCTATGTCCGATTTACCATTTGAGGGCTGACGCTGTTCTTTGGCTCTAGATTTTTTTTGGTGTGGCCTATAAGGGATTCTATATGTCCTCTAAGTACTGCCTTAAAGGCATCTCATTGGGTTCTCATTGGTACCATTTCATGATCTAGGGCAAAGTAAAAATCTATATGTTCAGATATGGGGTCTGGATTTTCAGTCTGGGCAATCCAGAAAGGATGGAATCGCCATGGACCTTTGTTTATGTTTTGGTGGGAGTTTCTGAGTTCAATCAGCACTGGAGAATGATCATATATTCCTCTAGGGAGGTGTACAATATCAATGGTGTGTCGATCTGCCAGTTTGTTAGTGAAAACGTGCTCTTTTTGAGATAGAGAGCCATATGTTTTACAAGAACACGTGAAGCCCTGAGCTCTAGGTTGACAGCTTTACCATTCATCAATCCAGCCTAGCTCTGTAATAATTGGGCCAATGGAGAAACTTGTCTAGATGGGTGTGTGTTTGGTGTTGTTTGTAGTAATTTATCCAGAGATGGGTTTCATTTAATTCACCTAGGCATAGCATTCGGGCATATGGATGTTGAATCAGGAAGGGCAGGGTTTTTCTCAGTGGCTGTAGAATGGTGTGGGGGGGATCATAAATACCTATAATTACATATGGAACAGTGCCAATTAAGCCACACAAATATACAGTAGGTACCACGTTTATCTGTTTTAACATCTTGTATCACATATCTGAGTAATTTGTTTAGTAAAATGAAGATACTTTGGGAGTAGACTAAGTGGGTACTATGTGCCATCCAGCACAGCCAGGGCCTCAACATATAATGTGTGGTGGACTGTAGGAGATGTGTCTCCTGTAGGCATATTATGTCAGGACTAATTGACCTAATCTGTGTGAAAACCTCTAATCTTTTTGTCAGGCTGTTTCGGCCCCTCACCTTCCATGAGAGTATCTTAAGTGGCTAATATTGTGTATTTAACATATATTCATAATATATACCCCTATTTAAACAAAGGGGAATTAAGGATCCCCCGAATATTGTTGGAAATCTTGTGAAATAATTTGGGAGTTTAGTTTGCGTCTATCTATACATTTTAAAAAGAGCATTGTATTATTATAATGGGATCGAACAGAAAACCATGTAACAGTATATAACCATAATAAACATTGTAAAACCATTCCAGTCATGCTGGATCGAATTAAGGGGGCGCACAAAGTGTCGTTGCTGCAGTAAGCAAATTAACAAGGGGGAGAACCCATCTTTACTCCCTCAGCATTGCTGCTCATTGGGGGGAGGGGGAGATAATATGGCATATGGGTACTTATAGTTTGCCTATCCAGGCAAAGTAGGGGAAGGGGGTAAGGATCCAAAGATTAGGGAAGGCCACCCCAGTGGTGACTGCATTGACCCTATTTCCAACCTCTCTGGGTCTACTGTGCACAATATTGAGAGCAATCATGATAGTAATTCAGTAAACATAGTTATTTATAGTCAGGTAGGAGGCCCATAATTAGTCCTTGACCATCTATTCTATCTGGGTTATCATTTATGTATAGACATTTTAGTATTTTCAGTACATCAGATACACTATATTCCTTAGGCAGTTAACATTCTCATTTCTGGGTTAAGACATCTAGAAAATTAGGTTACCTTTTAGAATCAGATCTTTTATGTAGAGTGCTATAGGGAACAGAAGGGGGGGGGGGTGTACAATATTTATGCATTTTATGTTTGGTCCCATGTCCGTGGACAGAATAACATAGGTTCTGATGTAAAACCCAGTTACTTAGTCAGCGTTTCAGGGGGGAGTATTTAGTAATAGTTTGTATTATAGATTTAGCAAGTATTTGCTTGTCCAGTAATAAAAGAGAGTAAAGTTTGATTAGTACCCTGAGTTGCGATTTTTCATGTTAGGGTTAATGATGGCTACGCAGCTGCCATTTTACTGTAGGTATTCGTCCACCATGGATTAAGTATAGCTACATGCCTAATATTGATTATGTATTGACAACAGCAGGGAAGTCATTTTTATATCAGATAGGTATGTATATAGTCAGAAGGTTTCCAAAAAGTATGTATTTGTACATTATGTACCATGCCTCAGTGTCTGGGAGGTTTGCTATTAAGATAGCTATGAGGGTTTATTATGCATTACCGATGTTCCAGCCAGTTGTTAGCATCCTCAGGTGAGTCAAAAAATCTAACTCTACTATCCACTAAAATTCATAACCTTGCCGGATATTGATTCTAGCTCCTGCCAAGGGTCTCTTAATATCTAAAATAGATGCTCTCTTTTGTAAATCCAGAGAGTAGTACAGGAATATCTTTATACTGGAATTTTCAAATTGTAGTTTACCTGTAGTACGAGCCAGGCGGATGATTCCATCTCTATCTTTTGCATATAAAAACAGATGATGAGTGGCCTTGATCTGGCTTCTAGGATTGGGGCATTAGCTGGGACCTGATGTGCCTTTTCAATGGTGTGCCCTTTCAATCTGAGGTACTGTTGCTGTGACTAGAGATGGCCGAGTTTCATTCCGTTTTCAAATCTCTGTTTCTAGGTTGTCCAATTTATTTTGTATAATTTGCAGTTCTTTCTGTAGGGTTACCACTGTGTTGGAAAGTGGTGGTGCCTAGTCCTCCAGGGTTGAAATCCTTGATTCAGTTTCCCCAAATGGTGGTTTCACCTTTTGTTGATCAGGGTGAAGTGATGACATATCTGCCTTCACTTCCTCCAGCATGTAAGTGTGCGTTTAGTGCTTTGTTTCACACCCATGAGGTTTGCATGTATCAGAGTATGTGGATCTGTAGTTTGCTGCTGAGGGTTTTGAGTAGGGAGTTGGGTCAGTGTGTCCTGCATCCATGTTTTGGGCCAACCGCGTGGTCTCCGAGTTGGTGGATCTGCATCCCGTGTGAACTTTTGCAGCTTTGCTTTTGCTGCCATTCCTTCAGATTTTTGGCCCTTAGGTTTTGTTGTGAGGTAGGGGGTTTAGGCCGTCAGTCGGTGGATCAGCAGCTCTATGGTAAGTACCTTATATTGGTGCCCGATGTGAAGCTATAGAAGAAGCAGCTCAGATATGCATCCTAAACCATGTCCCACTAGGCTCCACACCCTGGACTACTTTTATTTAATCTGCTTTTAATGATTTGGAAGTACAGTAGGTATTGTCGGCAAGGTCACTTGTGGAGGACACAAACAACTATGTCTTTATTTAACCTCGTGCTTTACTATTGAAATCCCTTGACCCCGTGAGCTTAATCAACAATAATACATGTAGATGGCTACAAGATGGTATAGCTGATCGATAGTTTACACCACCTTGTGCCATCTATCTTGAGCAGAGTTCAGTGGAAAGCCCGGTATTGCAGGATTGTCTATCAAACCAAAGTCATACACCGGTTGAGTCAAACATATCAATCGAAACTACCGAAAAAATTGCCAGAGTGTATGTGGCAATTGCAACAGTAGGCTACAAGTTTAGGTGTTTAGAAGTGTGTGGTATTATGATGTGATTGCTTGAAAAATATTGTGCACCTTCATCACATTTTTGTTCTTTGATACAAGTTTAGATGTAAAAATGTTTTCATCTTCATCCCCTGCTGTTACACTTGTACTACCTTTGTGTATATGTTGTATACTGTTTATAGTCTAGTGCAGATACTATTCCATAGTGTATAATTCTAGAATGCATACAGACTCAGTTTAGCTAATAGCAAATATTATTTGTAGCACTGTAGCAAAGGCAAACGCATTCTAAACACAATGATTAGATGGCCCTATATGTGAGTATCTATAATACAAACATTAAGATATTATCCATCCAAGCTGTAAAGCTTTGTGTGTCAGTAGAAAAGAAAAAGTTAATATCCTTTCCCATTCTCAGCACAGTGCCAAGAGCAGCATAAAAGGACAATCAATTCTACCTATTATGTCAATCCACAGCTCATCAACTGCATTCAGACAACAACCTTTAAATAAGCTCATGTTTTTCTCACTTAAACAAGAAGTCCCAAAAACCCAGATCTCTATCTAAATATCTTTTTGGAAGAAACTGGTTGAAATAGCCCTTTACAATATCTAGAAACACATACACATAAACCTTTTGCAAATCTATTTTCTGCTGCCTGATCAAAACTCTATGGATAAAACAAATTCTAGTTTCTGGAAGGATTCTGTGGACTGAGCCACAATCTATCCTTAAATCCCAACAGATCATAATATGGAGACAGGATTATAGAGTACAATCTCTCTCTTTCTCTTTACAGAGCAGGCTACCAAATAGAAGAATGTAAGTATGTAATGTTTAAAGGGTTTTAAATGGGCAAAAGTCATTTACGACTGTATTTATAAAGCCTTTAATGATCGGTAAACCAATCATTAATTTCCAATTGGTTAAACGATTGGTAATTTCCGATCGGTAATCTCCGATCGTAATTGGACGGTACAGTTCGTAAATCTATGATAACAAAATCGTAGCTTTTCAATCGCCATAGAATACCATTGCGGTAGTTTACTGCCCCACAGTATTCTACGTCCGAACGCTCAGTCATAAATGTCACTTGTTGTGACAAGGGAGACAGACAAACACAGATAGACACACACACAGACAGACACAAAGACACAGACAGACACAGGCAGAATCAGAAATATAGACACAGGCAGACACACAGTCATATAGACACAGACAGGCACACACACAGACAGATAGGCACAAACAGACACAGACAGATATCCTATCTCTACTCAACAGAAGCCCAAACCAATCCACTCCAGATTCTGCAACAGCTGTCATCTGCTACCCTTCACCCTTCACTGTCATGGTCTTGATCACTGTTGTTACAGTTATCCATTGACTTGGTTTTTCTGTGCACACTGCCTCTGCAGATGTTTAAGCTTATAGAATGGTGCAACCTTGGGTAGGGCAGACTGGAAACTTCATCCTTGTTGCAGTCTTCAGAAATTGGGTTGGAGTGAGGGCCGTAGTGGAGCGTTTGATCTTTTTACCATGGCACACAGATGGACATGCCCTTTAATTATTTTATTAGTTTAATTTTAGGAACATTCAACTTTTGTCCAATTTGCTCATAAATCAGAAAATCATTACAGGACATTGAGCAGGATTTTAAATGAAAGAAAGAAATTCCAGGAATATTGAGCCATTTGTAACCAGGCTTTGTCTATAATCCATTGCCTGCCTCTATGTTGATATTATGCTGGTGGAAAATCGGCTGAAATGGTCATATTGGCATTTTAAACACATATATTGTTCTAAAATTCTTTTTTGAGGAATCATAAATATTTAGGTCTAAATTCAAATATCCTGTAAAGCTAGGTACACACCTAGCGATTTTTCCTCCTGACCGACCGTTCGATACTTTCGAACAGTCAGCCAGGAGGAAGGACTGTCGGTCGCGGCAAAAGCAGCCGCGTCTGATAGTCACTGCGACCGATCGTGCGGTCCATAGAGGACCGCACGATCTGACGAGGTTTTCCACCCTGTCCGATCGTCCTTTCGTCTGATTTGGACGAACGGTCGATCGGACATGGGCACATTCGGATTCGATAATTTCGGTCCGATCGACCGATACACTGAACTATCGGTCGATCGGACCGAAATATCTAATCGTGTGTACCCAGCTTTAATAACGTTTCCTTTCTAATTTTGTGAGCTAGTTAAAAAGCAATGGACAGTACATTTTAATCTGTCAGTTTTCTTACCAGTTCATTTGATACAGTGTAAATGTCTTTATTGTGGCTCACCAGTTAAGATATTTTTGACCCCCAAAATGCCCTTGGAATAAGACCTGTTTGTTTAATGGGCTGTACCTATAATGAAATAAAGGGCCTCGTTTACCCAGAGGTGCGAAATTGCTCCAGGCAAATGTGGCTTCTGGTATTTGGATTTGCACCTGGTGGTAACCAAAAGGGATTTTACCCCAGGCATTAGCTGGTCTTAAATTGTGTTAAATTGTGAGTTAAAAATGGTGCAAATCCTTTATTAAATAGATTGCACCGGTTGCACAGTTGTCTTTTTGTGAAACTGGTGAGTTAAACTTGCGCTAAGCTATTCAGTATTGGTTAGCACAAGTTTATTCCCCATTTTTAGCACTGCACGCCTGGGTAAATCAGGCCCCAAGTGTTGTAAATGACCTTGCTGAGAAGTATTTTGCCATAAAGACATTTAAATTGACATCACTGCGCAAGTTTTAAGGTAACAAAAAAAAAAAGCATCCAAACTTGCCCTCTTCAGGAAAGAGGACAAGAGAACAAATCCATTTTGCTTAGCTTCTTATATCCAAGGCCTTTTGCTGGGGCTTATGTATATGTAAATGAGCTAATTAATAAAACTAGCAGAAGATAAGTTAATAAAGGCCAAGTCTTATCCTCTTGTCACCATTCCTGCAGAGTATTCCCTGGAGGGGATAGGCCCTTTAATGGAACAGGTTAATCAGATGCGCTCATTTTAATCACATTGAATAACACATTGCAGTGATAAGGAGTAAGTCCCAAGGCAGGAACACAGTCAGCACCTACTACCACAATAATAAAATGTCCAGCCAACTGAATTCTCCTGCTCAAATGCTCTGTCTTTACACAAAACCGAGTAACTTTGGCATATATGATTTAGGCCTCTTACACACAAACTGTACAGTGCACGGCTCCCGGTGAATGCCCATTTCAGGCAACAATCTCATATGTGTAACCAAAAACGTCCATTTATTGGTCACTCATCACCTGCTTGGGTTTCATATGCCATATCGTGTATTGTGTGTAAGGCCCGATACATGCAGGTAAATGTTGCCTGATTGTGCAGTCTTTAATAGGCAGCATGAGCGATCATGCTGAAATATATAATAAGGAGCAAGTTTTTTTCATGACTGCCAGACTGATTGGTAGTCTGTCAGTCCAAAAGATCCGGTTAAAAAGGACCTGTCTCTACCTGGCTAACATGTGGATGCCACGCATTGATAACACAATGCGGGTAGAGCACACTGGAAACCAATCTGAATAAAAACCTCTTTATTTCACCAAACAAATGAAGATAACATCGGAACTGTCTGGATCACCTGATTCTTTTCAGGCTATGGCAGGCCTTTAGTCATAGGTCCTACCTTAGTCCTACCTATTTTGTTTGTATACATCAATAGAAGATGGAAGTGTGTTAATATCGATTGTACCATGGTGTTATCCTCATTAAAAGAAAGTCTCTGCATTCTGCTAAAAGTGACAGTACTTCTAATCCATAACACATACAGATAAACCAGCTATAATCTCTGCATTCGACTTGAAGATCCACTCTTTAATTAAACATATCAAGTTCCAAACCTTTGAAACTACTGTAGTTTTGGACAATTTTCTGACCCCGTACACATTTTATCTGTTTAATGAACCCCTATTGTTTGCTTGCCTTTCTATTTCCTTCTCAAAATCTTCCTTATTTGTCTTAGTCTTGGTGCAAATGGCCTAAAACCTTCACTGGAGTAAATACAACTAAAAAGCTTATCTAATTCCCAGTTGACCTAGGTGCAGCCAACCTAATAGGTGAAATCCTAATCAAATAATGAAAATATTTATTAAGTACACATGAACATAATACAGTATTGCCTTCCCTATTTCTCAGAGCCTGGACAATTAGTCCAAATAAGTCATGCTGTTTTCATCTTGGTTCCAATCCAAAGAAGACATATTTTGGTATCCATCCATGCAAGCCAACATTCAAACTTGGGCATAGAGTCTTGATGGACGCACCTTGTTTAAATATAATATCTTATGACTGTGATGTTACATAAGCTAAATACTAGCTTATAACCATAAATGTATCTACATATTATACTCGTTTTTATATTGCTCTTTACGTGTCACAGTTCCATTCCCGTCACCACAAAAATAGGCGATAACTAAAAAACTCCATGTACAGCCATCTAGGCGATCAGATGTATTAGAATAAAGTATTATTATACTTGGCTATTGTCTTTATTTCTGTCTTGGGTCCCATAACCTGTGTAGATGCTGCTTGCTCTACAGTAAGTGAATAATTTATTCTGTAGAATTTTAACACAGTCAGAGGCTAATTAACTTAGTAACTGATTTAATGGCATTTTGTTTAACTTTAATTAAAACTACAATTAAAAATAAACAAGGTTTATCCAAAAAAATATTTTGATTTTTGTCAGTTTGCCAGAGATTCTCTATCCTTGTTCTGTTCTGTCAAGAAGCAGATCTTCCTATTGGCCAGGCCCCAAACTGAAGTATTCTGGGTGGTATAATACACATTTTATACAATGTTTATTGTGAACCACACAACACATTTTTTTTTTGTTTTTTGGGGGGGGCAAAGTCATATTTGAAGAGGACTTGCCATAGGAAAGTCCATTCTACGGAGTCGAATGCTTTGGCTGCATCCAGAGAGACTATGCATTGGCTACCTATTGATACATGTTTTGTTTGCAGGTTCAAAAATAGTCTTCTAGTGTTAATGGAGGTATTTTTGTTTGGCATAAACCCAGTTTGGTCGGAATGAATAAATGCTTTTATACATGTGTTAATTCTGAGTGATAGAAATTTGGCTAATATTTTCAGGTCCACTTGTAGTAGGGATATAGGACGGTATGATTCGGGATGGTTGAGGTCTTTGCTGGTTTATGTATAAGTATGATAAAGGCTTCTGACATTGATTGTGGAAGGGTGCCTCTTTCAAACATTGCATTGTATAGGGTTAGCAATTTGGGGGCTAAATAATCTATGTAGTGAGAGTAGAATTCGATTAGGAGACCATCTGTTCCTGGTGTTTTGTTCTTGGACATTTGAGTTATAGTTTTTCTTATCTCTATTTCTGTTATGGGTGCTTCCAGTCTCTGTTGGTCTAGGGGGGAAAGTTTGGGGAATGGAATTTTCCGTAGGAAATTTTCTTTTTTTACCTGGCTGTGTTGTAGCGTTGTAGTATAGAGGTTAGAAAATTAGGTAGCGAAAAAACTAGATACTTTTTCTGGGTCTACAATGTTGGGTGCTGAGTCGCTTGTTAAGGAGATGTTGGTTGTGGGTTTGTGCTCATAGCGAGCTAGGAACGCTAGTAGCTTCCCACATTTTTCTCTGTACTCGTACATTCTAAATGATTGGAAGTGCTTGTGCTATTTCGGGGGATGGGTTTGGCTTGAAAGCGTGTATTTGCTATATTGAGATTTGTTATGGATGCTTTTCATCTGCTGCAGAGGTGTGTTTAATATTGTTAATGGTTTGAGAGAGGATACTATGGGAGGGTATTTTGAATGTTTCCCAGACTACAATGGGGTTTGCTGTATTTGTGTTGGTGTGAAAGCATTCTTCCCACTCTGTGTTCAGGTCTACCTCTTTTGGAAACAGGTTGAGCCAGAATGGGTTTAACCTCCAGCGTGTGGGTTGTTTGGGTCGCCCCCAGTTGAGTGTCATCCAACATGGAGAATGATCAGATAGCACTCTTGAGGAGTATCCTATATCTTCTATATCAGCAAGCAGTTTTGAGTTTACAATAATTAAATAAATTCTAGACATTGTGTTATAAGTAGCAGAAAAACATGAATATACCAGGGTGTGTGGGTATTTTACTCTCCATACATCACATAAATTAAAAGATGTCAACATTCATCCAAATCGTGTCCAGGGGTTGGCTTGGTGCTTGGGTTAATTTTGTCTAGAGCTACATTTGCCACTGTATTAAAATCCCCCAGCCAAACCACGGGGATATCGGGATGTGATGTCATATATTCTATTGCTGGTTGTAGCATTCTTACTGTATATGGGGGTGGTATATATATTGCTATCAGAACAATGGGTTTATTAAATATTTTTGCAAATATAAACACATATGTGCCAGAGTGGTCTAGCCACAATCCAGTAAGTTCGAATTGGAGCGATTTGCCTATTATCACTGCCACCCCTCTAGAACCTGATGTGAATTCAGCGTGGTAGACCTATCCCACCCATGGCTTTTTAAGAGCCCTTTTCTGATATCCAGTTTCTGTTAGTATTATGATGTCAGCATGTAATTGTTTTAGATGGCGCATTACTGCCAGGCGTTTGGTTTTGTTTTGTAAGCCTCTTACGTTCCATGTTAGTAACTTTATTCATTTATTTTGTGTCATATCTTACTGGATTTGCGGCTTTACCGGAGTGAAATTTTAGGTTTCTGAACACATAAAGCACATTTGACAACATTAACATCTTTGTAATGAAAAACATTTCCCACTACAGGCGATTTAGTTATTAACCATTATTTACAAATAAACTCACTTTCCACATTTTAACTTGAGTAAGCTTAAAACCCTAAACAACTTTTCTAGTGGTAAAAACGACAGTTATTACCTTCTTTGTATCTATCTATGGGGGCGAGATACGCTCGCATGAACTTAGGTGACTGATAAGACAAGCAATTTAAGTAAGTATGAATTTATGTATGTAAATATGAATTTATGTATGTATGTGTAGGTTGTTTATGTTGATATATATTGACCCGTTCATATTGTGGGGAAGGTATGGGGTTGGCAGTGTGCCATAATATAAGGTACTCGAGGAGCTGCAGAGGGGTAAAAATGTGGCATTTGTTGTTCCTTTAGGGATCGTTTTATTTTTTGTCAGTCCTTTGAGTTGTGCCAGTAGCTGAGTCCAGCATAGTCCATGAGTCTTTCATAGTCTTTGTATGGTTATGGCACTACATCTTTGGGACTGGGGGATTGCTTCTTATAGTGTGGGGGGGAAAAGGAAAACAAATACCATCTTTATATAGGAAGTTTGTTTGGGCTGTAGTAAGGCTTTAGTGTTGTGGGTCAAAGTCCAGGGTGTACAAAAGGTAGGCATTGTATCACAGCACTGAGCATGGGGGGTAGATGGAGTGGTATAAAATAGGTGTCCGTTACGACGGGTATCGCTGTATAGGGGAGAGTTTAGGGGCAAGTAAAGAATAAAGCTGTTACAGTACCAGATTGATTACCCTTTTGGTGTGATGGTCCGTGTAGCTTTGTTAGTTGGTGGTCCTGGGATGGTCCTTTATTTGTGCACCGTTTTGTTATGATCATGGTGTTGGGTCTTTAGGCCTGGAGGCAGGATGTGTGTCCATTGTTTCTAGCCACTGCATGGCATCTCTTGGTGTAGAGAAGAAGTGTGTACAGTCTCCGTCCATTTCCTTTAGCCGAGCTGGGTAGAGCATGGCGTATTTGATTTGGCGGTTGCACATGAGACGTTTCACCTAGGTGAACTTGGCCCTCTGTTTCTGAATTTCCATAGAGAAAACCGGGAATGCCGCTATGGTGGTGTTTTGAAATGGTAAGTTCCCTTTTTCTCTGAAGAGAAGTAGCACTGTCTTTGTAGTTCAGGAATTGCACTATGAAGGTTCTCGGTGGGGCCCCTAGTGGTGGGGGTCATGGGGTGGTGCGGTGTGCATGTTCTACAGCAAATATAGGAGAGAATGATTCCATGCCATACGTTGTAATAAGTGGTTTTTCCAGGAAGCCCGTAGGATCTGAGCCTTCTACTTTTTGTGGGAGGCCAACAAAATTATTCCGCCTTTGGCGGTTTTCCAAGTCATCTTGGCACAGTAACAGTGATTTTATTGTGGCCGAGTGTTGGTCTGAAGCCTGTCTTAGTGGTGTTACATGATCCTCGATATGGCTGATGCAGGATTCTGTCTCTGACACTGTTGAGCAGGGCCTGCATGTTTTGCCTGATTAAGGAGATGTCAATTTTGACCTCTTCTAGTTTCGAGGTGAGGGTAGCCTGGCACATAGCTATGACCTGGAGTACCTTGTCTGTGTCTTTTGGATCCAGCTCCATGGAGGGCGGTTCCAGTGCATTTACCAGGACTTGGTCAGGACCCTGGTCGTCCTGATGGCGGTATTTTTCCAGCCGTGCTGTGGTGTCTTTCCTCCCGGGGGGCCATGTCTGCGGTTTGTCGTGTGGATTGTGCAGCTGTTGCAGTGTCCTTTGGGCTGGTGGGGTTTGACTGTGGGGATAGCTGTGTTCTCTATCACTGTGTCCTTGGTGGTTGGTCAGAGCTGGGGGGGGCTTTTTCAGAGCAGGTTAGCAGTTCTTCCAAATATATTTGTGCTTTGGGGCCTATTCACACATGGAAGGCAGTGTCCAGCTTACCTTGCTGGGAAGAGACTGTGGGGGATTGGTTAGACTCCTGGTGTTGCAGGAGAGGTATCACCCCACTGGGACTTGCTCCGTGGTGCACAGTCAAGATCAGGCTCTCAGGGTGAGTGAGCTACGAACTTTGGGTCCTCCCCTTTTAGGTCTCTGGGAGTTTGGCGACAGGCCAGTTTACGGCTCCCCCATGGGGACCGGGCCGTAGCCGAAAGGGCCCAGGTGCTCCCTCATGCAGAGTGCCCCGCTCAACCCGCTGCTTCCTCCAGGATCCAGGATGCGGTGCGGCCTCTGTTGCCTAAATCCTCGTACACACATTGAATAATTGTCGTACGATGCAACTGACGAACGAGCAATCGCATGATATGCTTACAAAAACATAGCATCAATGATTGTCTGGATTTGTTCTGCTGATTATCGTATATTTGTATATGGTCGGCAGATTATCGTTAACGTTCTACGAAAAAGCAGCATGCTCTGCTTTCGTAATTGCACGAAGATACGAATGTTACTTTACATACGAACGTCTACATTTAACGACTATCGTGGTGACTATTGTTGCTGTGTGTACAGATGTTGTTTCAATTATGAGGATTAACGATAATGTTGTTAAACGTTTGTCGGCTGCATCATATGAAAATTATCCAACGTGTGTACGAGGCTTTAGTGTCAGGTAGGCCAGCAGATGGAGTGGGCCTCCCGTATGTGCGGTCCGGACGTTGCCCGGTCAAGGGAGCAAGGTGCCCCGTACTCGGGAGTGTTTTAAGGTTTTGGGGTGGTGGGTGTAGTATTATTCCCCCCCCAGGATTATTGCTGGATTGAGTGTGTGAGCAGAGCTAGGCAGTTGTGCGAGTTGCCTCACGCCATGTTAGGCCACGCCACCCACAACAAGTTTTTAGTGGGGAATATACCACCCTCTACTTTATTCTACTTTATTCTCTCTTGCCTTTATTCAGTTTGATAATCCCCTAGGGTAGTGGTTTAGAATGGCTGCACCCACGCAGATGAATGTGCTCTGGGTCTAAACATGTTTCCAGGACAATTTAAACTGTGGGTCTGTTAATGACGTTAATGTTAATATTAATGCAAAAGCTGCTCTCCGCAGAACACCCATACATTGTAAGATATTTCTCCAGTAAGTTGCATTGATGCACATAAAGAAAGAAGATTCTATACATAATAAGGTTTCCATTGTGTTGCTACTACAATTTACAATTTTACTGTTCACTATTTCTATGCTCATATTTTTATAAAGATGACCTGCTGATTCATCAGTGATGCCCAACCAAAAATCCATACACAAATCGGTCTTGTCTGCAATCTCATGTCTGTACCTAGCTTTATTCAACTGCAGTGGATCACTTTTTTTAGCATTAGCTCTGGTAGCTCAGCTGGCTAATGTTTTAAGTTTAAAAACACTCATGTTCAAATCTCCAGACTTTATTCTTTTTTTCTTCGGTGCTTGATAGGAAATAAACTGCAAATATTACTGTCAGCTTCTAGGGGGCAAGGCTGCAGCTTCCTTGTTTTGATCTGCTGTGCACTAGAGAGCATGTGAATTGTACTATAAACACTTCTACCCAAACAAAGAGGTGGATTATGACAGCTGAGCCCCAGTATCCACAGGCTAAGATCCTAAATCAACCAACAACCACTGCAAATGGAATGAATGCGCTCTGTCTATAAGGACAATGTTATCTGGTGACTTTAGTTCCCCTTTAAGATATAATTCTATAACATTCTGTTGTTCTGTAACATCTTAAATTGTATAGATTTTGTTTGTAAAAAAAACAAAACAAAAAAAATTATATTTGTAATTATGCATTCACAGTGGAAATAATAACAGTGCACAAGATAACACAAAGCCAGTGAATTATTCTCTGGCAATAAAAAGCCAATAGACAACAATGAATGGGAAATTGCTTTCATCAGTGTGGTTATGTTATGTGAAATTAATGAAGTGTGTAGTGTTAACAAGTCATTGGATGTATTTAACCCAAATACCGGCAGAATGACCCAGTAAGCAATGTTTTATCAGGGTTAATTTCCAATCAGTAACAGAACAAGAGCTAATTAAACCACCTCCTGTCTGTGGCAGAGAGCATATTCTGCAACTCCTTTTCACATCTGTGATTATTGACAGTGTCCGTCCTAACACCTTGTTACATGGAATCAATCGACTTACAAAAGCCACGAGCTATATTGAATATGATAATAAGCCTTGTTTTGGGTCTGGTATGATCAGAATGGCAATGTGTTTGCGCTTGTTCGAAGTAAAGATTATTTCCGAAACAAGCTGGTTGCCTTGTGGTTAAATATTAAGATACTTGACCAACTGAAAGAAAAAAACATATTTCATAAACAAAATCAACGCTACTGAAAAATAGAATGTTTTGATTAGCACTGCAGGTAGAATTTCAAGGTAAACAAAATTCAACAAGTACTATAAAATAATTAACATAAATAGATTTTCTCAATCTGAATCTGAAATTTGTAAACCTATTACTTACATTAGACTGCTGAAATAAATAAGACTTAATGCGCCCCTTACCATTATAAGGCAGAGAAAGTGATTAGTATGAATATAACACTCTGCATTTAAACACATTTACTTAATACGATCCCCCCTGCATACGTAATATTTATGTTTTTAAGTTATAAATGGTGCAGTGGAGCACAGGTCTATAAAAAAAAAAAAAAACTTCCTTGAAATGTTCCTAACAGTAGTGTTTACTGATTGGCTGCTGGATGGGTCAAACACGTTCAGAACTCTACAGAGCAACCAAATTAACCCAGGGACTGAGGCCATAAGAAACTATTTTATTGTTTCTGCAAACAGGAAGTCAATATGCATAACTTATTTATGCATAGAGAAAACACTAATAGGGAGATTCTATAAAAGTTCTTATCTTTAAAATTGGTGATAATTTTGCCCCAACCAATCAGATCTTATTTAACATTTGAAAGCTGAAATCTGATTGGTTGGGGCAAAATTAGCACCATTTTTAGAGATAAGAACTTTTATAGAATCTCCCTTTTAGTGTTTTCTCTATGCACTAAAGTTCTTTCAAAGTATTGACTTCCTGTTTGCAGAAACAATATAGGTTATTGAATAACCCTATACATGTGCAGATTATGGACATTCAATTAAGAAAATAATCCCTTTTTTGTTGAAAGCATGTGCTGAACCTCCCCTTTAAACGTGTGTATGGATGTCCAAAGAGTTGCATCTTAGAGGTCCTACTGTAAAATAAACCACATCCTTTCAAGCTAATTATTTTTATTGAGGACTGCATTGTAGAAGATTTGTGCCCTGAAACCAGTCTTTGACCTTTTTAACTGAGATATGAGAGAACTGGACATTTTACAATCTCATAAACCTGTCTGTAAAAATATGAGTGAGTCACAAAGATTCGGGAAACCACATTTTTCTACACTGTGATGATTACAGTTTATAGACATTTGAAAGAAACATCAAAAGATTTAAATTAATTTGGACTGAACTACAAATTAAATGGCATAAAATTCCTTAGAGAAGTTAAAAATATTGAGTAAATCCCCCTAAGATTAGAATTTGTCGCTATAGCTATAAATGCCTACTTTTGATAAGTAATTAAAATATACAAATTGTATATATTTCCTTCACTAATAATCTTACTATTTAAACTCAGTCTGCTGGTGCAAAATAGGTAAGGTCATGATATTAAACATGTAAATAACTTTCAAGCGGTGCACAATGGTGCACAAAAACATTTTTGTAATAATTTAGGTTAAGAAATGTGTGGAGCACTTTGTATATACACAAAATGAAAGAATTTATACAGAAGTTTAGATGATTACTTGATGTTCATTGCACTATCATTGTATTAAAAAGGGACCTATCATTGTATTAAAAAGTCTACCTTAGCTTCAGGTAAAATGTTTCCCAAACATTTTTAATTAGCCAGGTGTTCATTTTGCACTAGCTTTATTTAAATGAATGAGGCTGACATATTTACTAGAGGGCAAAAGTAAACAGAAATGGATGAACTAAAAAATAATTAGTTTGATTTTAAGCAGGGGCACCAGTCTAATGAGGCAAAGTGAAAAACTGGCTCAGTACGGCACCCCAGGGAAAAATCTGAGAGCCGACAAGTCTTTTCTATAATAATAAAAAAATACATATACTTTAACAAGCTAGGCACTCTTTCAATCCTCCTGGTGTGATGTCATGATTCATGGAGGCGAGGAGGTGGATTGTGCTGTTCTGTCTAGAATTGCTGATCCATGGGTAATTTAAAGGATAACTATACTCTAAAATTTAACTTTTTAAAAATGGAAAGTACCTGGGACAGAGAGGTAGTATTAATTATTCCTACCTCTCAATATTGTTTCATTGAGGAGCTATAGCACTAACAGTTTTCATTTGCCAGGTTAGTACTGGACTAATCCTTTATTAAAGATGGTGCTGAAGCCAGGAGGAAGACTGGCAGAATCAGTTTTCTTTGGGTTCATGCTCCTCAGTATCAATATTTGGAAGTAGGAATTACCAGTCCTCTATTCCTGTCCCAAGCACTTTTCATTTTAACTGTATTTTAAAAAAAAAACTTTATACACATGATAGTTATCATTTAACTGTAGAAGCTGTATCTACTTCATGTTTGTACCCCAAGATGGCAGAATAAAAGGTGCACAATTTTGCCTGTGCTATTAATCTGCAGCAACCAATAAATTGTTTTAAAATGTTTTCTAACAGCAGTAGGCCAGTAAAATATTTGATTGGTCGTTGCACATTAATTGCATGGTCAAAATATTATAGTTCTTTTTAAATGAGCCCATATATAAATATATACTATATATAGAAGGCTGTGTAAGAGGCACTGAAATGACTTTAGAGAAAAAATAACATAAGCCGCACTACCAATGTGCACTACCAACACTGTATGTGTGGGTATAACTGTGGATCGTAAAGATGTGTCGTTACGTGTATGTCCACCATAATTAATTTTTTGCAAAAATCTCAGCAAAGGAGGTTAACCCCTAAAACACTGTTCTGCCTTGCTGTGATATTTGGCACAGCTGACCAACCGGTATTTTGATAGCTCACGGCTAGTAGATGCAGCCATCTAGGATGGTAAGAGTAGGATTTCCTACCTCCGTGGATTAGACAATATTGACCTCCCCCTTGGCCACAGTTGGTCTTTATTTTAATTTTTGGTCTGCTTTAAGACATCTAGCAGTTAAAGAGTTAATTTCTTCCTGCCAAAGCCATAATTCACACTACAGATGGCACCTGATAAATCTAGCATGCAGCATTAAACAAACAAAAAAAGAATTGTATAAGTTGCCATCAGTTAACCTAGTCTGTAAGGAGATTGTGATAAATGACAGCCTGGGTTGAAGGAAAGTTACAATTAAATGAATGTTTCAGCAGAAGCAATCTTGTATAAGTATAACCTTGACTGGCTAAAACAACAGAGTGCCAGCCCCTCCCTCGACAAGAAGATAACCCATTGTCTTTCAATTTAAGTGATTTTTGAAAGGGGAAGCAGTAACATCATCAATGCATTGGCTTTTTTTCCATCTGACAGCAACTAAAATCATTTTTAAGACAGAAAGATTTTTCTAGCAGATTAAATAGCAGCTTTTAAAGTTAATCCTGCATCTTCAGGAAAGAAGCAAAATGATTAAATATTTTCAGCAGCAAAAAATATAATTACAAATAGGAAGCTAAAGGTATGGGTGTATGAACTACAAGACTCTTCATCGAAATTTCATTAGTTGAAACTACCGAAACATGAAACTAGGGACGTTTCAACAAATCAAACAAAGTACAATAGTTTCAATGGTTAAAACTCTGCATAGAAACTTGGCTGTTTTTTTCAAACCTGTCAACAAAATGGAACGCTGTGGATTATTTATCCCTAGCACTGGGTACCATTATGACAATCAGAGAGTCTTTCAATATTAAAAGCCCTGTGAGCATGTGCACCTATTGTCTATGCCCAATGCCCACACTAATTACTTGATGCACATATTTTCTATAAAGATGTCTCAACAACTATAAGAAAATCTCTGAAAAGACTTTGAAAGTTGTTGTTACCACATATAGTCTGCTGGTTTTACTGCCTTTTTAAAAATAAATGTTGTCAATGTGTTGGCTCAGGTGGGTTAGTGGACTAATGTGCTGCTTTTAGAAATACACATCCCATGATGTTACAGGTTCAAATCCCAACACCTACATTTTATAAATTGTTATCCTCTTTCTACCTCAATGCTTGATATGACATGGAAACCAAAGAAATACATGGAACAGAGATTATTTTAAAAAACAATAGTACACTGCTAGATCTCTCTTCTGTGTCTGAGAAACAGAATCTGCTGGAACACGATCTGTGCCTAATACAGGCAGTATAGAAAAGTATTGTAGTGCCGTATTAGTCCAATATATAGATGTTAAAAATAAGAGTACTGTGATATTTTTTTCTATGGACTAACAGTTTATTTAGTTGACAAGTTTTGGAGGGCTAAACCCTCTTCATCAGGTCAGAGCAGTACTGATTGTAACAAAGGTTTAACAGAAAGTAAAAAGCCAGTTCCAAAAGATAATAAGATAAGCAAAACAACAAGGGGGAGAGGAAATTTGTTTATATTTTTGTATGAATTTTCAAAAATAATCAAAAATTTTAGGATAATAAACCCTCCATAAACCCTCAAATGTGGTGTTTGGTAACCCTCAAATTTGCTGAAAAGCCTGGACTTTATTGCTCCATAACCTTAGAATGTAGCATTAGGTAACCCTCGAATTCAGTGAAAACCCTTGATAACACTCAAATTCGGCCATAACCATCAAATGTTGTGTTCAATTTCAGTAACCCTTAAAAAATGTAAATGCAGAACCTTCAAAATAGCCTGATCGTGTGGAAAGTTGATATTCAAACACGTTTTGGTGATATTTTTGCTATTTTAAATATATTTTATTAGAACTTTTCAAACCATTTGTCCCCATTGACTTTAATGGGTCACTTTTCGAACTATAAAACTATCAAATTTTTACTGAAGTTCAAAAAAATCAAAAATGAACCAAACTTTAGGAAGTTCGCCCCTCTCTAGTCTCTACCAATCAACACTGTCAAAAAGATCCAACAGGGTTATCAGGCTGAATTATTAAGGATGTCACATAGTTTCGACCTGGACAGCACTGCCAGTTTCACTTTTAATATTACATTAGTATAGTACAATATAGTATTTGAAGTTGAATAAAGATATAAGTCCATCCAGTCCAACCCATCTAGCAATATCCTGATTTCCTGTCTAACTGTTGATCCAGAGGAAGGCAAAAAAAACCAACCAAATTTATGAAGGGGAATTCCTGACTCCAAGTGGCAATCGGAAATTTCCCTGGATCAACTCTACTTTATGAATCAATACCAGTAACTTGCAACATTCCTTGTTTGCAGAAACTCATTCAGCTTTTTTTTTAAACTGACCAATGAACCTGCCATAACAACGTCCACTGGAACCCTTTCCGAACTTGAAGCCTAAACCTTTTTTCTTTAAGTCTTAAAGGGCATGTCCAACCCCAAAACACCCCTATTGTGTAGTGAAGTTTAATCCTTACATCCCAGCTCCATCTGGTTCTTCTGCTATCCCCCCTAAAGTCCCAAAAAACGCCCACCAGGAGTACTGCAGAGTCCATATAGGACTCTCCTCCTGTCTCCCCTCCGGGAGAAGTTTGGCATGCACACTGCAGCCCTTCTCCCCCTCGCTTCCCCTCCCTCTGCCTCCCGATTAGGATTCCCTCCCCCTAGCGTAAAATCCTTTTGATATAATATTCCCCCTGTCCCCCAGCCCCAACCGCTATATTTTGGTGCCCCAAACATTACTTACCTTCCCTCTTTCCTCCGCCGCACTGAACTCCTGACAGCAGCGTCCGTGATTGGCTGCTGCTCAGCCAATCACAGACGCGACTGCCGGTCCCGCCCCTCTGCTTGCATTTTCTCGCAAGCAGAGGGCCTGGCAGTGCGGCGGAGGAAAGAGGGCAGGTAAGTAATGTTTGGGGGACTTTCTGGTAATAAAAATGTAGCAGTTGGGGCTGGGGGGAAAGGGGTAATATTATATCAAAACATTTTTAGAAGGGTGGACATGCCCTTTAAGGAATGTCCTTGTGTCCTCTAACATGTTCTATAGGTAAACAATGCCCCAGATAGTTTATTGTATGTCCCGTTAATGTATTTATACACAGTAATCATATCCCCACGCAAGCGCCTTTTCTCCAGCATACATAATTGTAACTCTTCCAGTCTCTCTTCATATTCACACTCCCCTAATCCCCTTATTAACTTAATTGCCCTTCTCTGAACCCTTTCCATTTCAAAGATGTCCTTTTTGTACACAGGATTCCAAAATTGCACTGCATATTCCAAATTAGGCCTTACCAATGCTTTGTAAAGAGGGAGAATAACATTTTCCTCCCTTGAATCCATACCTCTCTTTATACAAGACAATACCATGCTGGATCTGGCTGTTTGTTTGTTATCCACCAAAACTCCAAGATCCCTTTCCAACAGAGATTCACTTAACACAGAGCCATTTATAGTATAAGCAGCACATAGTCCAAAATGCATCACCTTACATTTATCAACATTGAATCTCATCTGCCACTTAGCAGCCCAATGTGACAATCTATCTAGATCCCCCTGCAACGATTGCACATCCTCTGAAGTTTTTAATGGTCGACAAAGTTTTGTGTCGTCGGCAAACACTGAAACCTTGCGGACAATACCCACTTCCAAATCATTAATAAATAGATTAAATAGAAGCGGCCCCAGCACAGAACCCTGTGGCACCCCACTTAGCACTTTAGCCCATAATGATGAAGCCCCATTAACAACTACTGCATCCTATTCATTAACCAATTTTCTATCCATGTACAAATGTGACTCCCCAGACCAACAGGCCTTAGCTTATACATTAGTCACCTATGGGGGACTGTATCAAAAGCCTTTGCAAAATCCAAGTAAACTACATCTACTGCTATTCCAGAGTCTAAATTTCTACTTACTTCCTCATAAAAGCCAAGCAAGTTAGTTTGACAAGATCTATTCCTCCTTAATCCATGCTGGTTACTACTTATAATGTCAGTCCTTGAAACATACTCTAGAACATGTTCCCTTATTAAACTTTCCAGGATCTTCCCCACCACTGAAGTTAAACTTACAGGCCTGTAATTACAGGCTGTGAACGACTACCCTTTTTGAATATTGGAATAACATCAGCCTTTTTCCAATCTACCCGAGGATGTATTTTATCCATTCCAGGAGATTTATTAATATTAACCTTATTTAGTTCTTTTTGTACCATATCCTCGTTTAACCAAAGTGCACTTAAATCTTTTATACAATTCTTGCTACTATACTCTATGATATCTGTACTTGGATCTTCTATAGTGTATACAGAGGGGGAAAAAATATTCAAGACATTTGCTTTATCGCCATCCTCTGTAACTAACTTATCCCCATTAATTAATGGTGCCACATTCTCAGTCCTCATCTTCTTAATATTAATATACTTAAAAAAAATGTTAGGCTTAGTGATGCTTTGTTCAGCTATCCTAACTTCATTATTAATTTTAGCTAGTTTGATTGCTTTCTTATACTCCTTGTTACAGTTATTATCCCTAAAGACCCTTTCCGTTCCCTCTGCCTTAAAGGTTTTAAACGCCTTTTTCTTCCTTTCCATTTTCCTCTTTACATCAGAATTCAGCCACATGGGCGCCGATTTGTTTTTTTAATCCGCGCCTATGTGGCTGATTTCTGATATAAAGAGGGATTAGATACAACAAACAGACACATGTACCCAGGCCGCAGGCCCTTGAATATATTGAACAGGCTCAAATTGTGTGAAGGTTTCACCAATCCCTTGAAACTTATAAATTGTCACACAAGAGCCAGAAGACTCCCCAGTGATTTATGGGGAGATACCAGCACGACATGTTTCAGACCAGTGTGGTCTTTCCTCAGGTGCATTTACAGAAATGACATGCCCAACACCATTATATACACTATGTAACACAGATAACCCTCAGCTCCATCTAGTGGCCAGAGGTCAGAAGTAATATTTACACCATCAATAATAGACATGACTATACACATATAGTCTGTCACAATATCTTACACCATAGGAATATTACAAAAGTCATAGTAGCAGGATAAATTCAATACATCTATCATATCCACAGGAATAGATTTCACTATCCAATCTGTAACAAAAAAGGATATACATAGAGTACATCAGTATAAAGTTCATACTTAATTAGCAATTCCTTTATGACAATCAGTATATTCATAAAAAGCATTTATAGCTAAAAACATCATTAAGACCATGTGGTTCCATACTGTCCAACCTATTGATCCATTTTAATTCAGATTGTAATAGCAGTTTCTGCCTATCACCCCCTCGGGGGTAGGAATATCTGTTCCAGAATCTGCCATCTCAAACTTGCTACATTATGTTTATTAATAAAGAAATGTTCCCCTACCGGCGTATAGGTATTTTTATTATTTGGATCAAACCTCCTAATGGAACTCTTATCTTCACCAATCCCGATTTTCGCCATACGAGAGGTCTGCCCAACATATAACTTGCCACATAGGCATTTCAAGGCATAGATTACAGACTCAGTATTACATGTAAAATAGCCTGAGACGTGTATCTTAGTTCACTTAAAGGGGTGAGTCACCACATCCCCTTTAATAACGGAATTGCAACAAGAACAATTCAGGCAGGGGAAAGTTCCCATTTTGGGGGTACTTAAAAACCTAGTAGTAGTGGTCTTCCTTTCTCCTAGGTCAGAACTCAGTACCCTATCACCTATTCCCCTACCTCTGCTATACGAGAATATAGGGGGGTCCCTAAACAATTTCCATATTTAGGGTCCTTTTGCAGCAGGGACCAATTTCTAAGTACCACATCTTAAATTTTATGGCTAATAGGACCAAACATACTAACAAAAGGGATCCTTTCTTTCTGTGTTCCAGCCCTTTTGTTCACCAATAGTTGGTTCCGCTCAATCTTCATAACTTCATTCCTAGTTTTGGTAAGGTTCTCTTTCTGGTACCCCCTATCTGTGAATTTCTTAAAAAGTGTATTACTCGCTTCCATATAATTCTCATCGGTTGAGGCAATACGTCTGACCCTCAACAGTTGCCCTTTGGGGATTCCTTTAATCGTACCAGGGGTATGACAACTATCAGCCCTTAGGAGGTTTTTTATTTCTGCTGGTTTGCTGTATAGTTTAGTACATAACCCATTTCCTTGCTTGACCACATTAACAAACCAGAAATATATCATCCACATATCTATAAAAGCATTTGATATGCTGATTCCATCTCACGTCGTCCAAAATCAATCTTTTTTCAATAGTGGCCATAAAGATGTTCGCATATGATTGAGCTAGGTTACTGCCCACCGCGGTCCCTTGCTGTTGAAGGAAATACCTTCCATTAAATTTAAAGTAGTTTCACTTCAAAACCAGGGATAATAGTTCAATCAAAAAATAAACCATTGCTGTGGGTATACTACTACTTAGCAAGGCTGTTTCAACATGCTGGATACCTTCCTCGTGCGGAATCGATGTGTATAGGGATTGCACATCTATACTACATATAATATCTGTTTCTACTACATTCGCCAACTCTCCCAATTTTTGCAAAAATTCAGTGTTATCCTTCAGACAGACAGGTAAGTCATACATAATAGGTTGTAAAAAGGTGTCCACAAATTGAGACAGAGGTTGCAACACAGAACCAACCCCAGATACGATTGGTCTACCTGGAGGATTGAGGAACCGTTTGTGAACTTTAGGTAGTAAATATAGTACCGGTAGTCTGGGGTGTTCTGTGCACAAAAAGTCTTTAATATGTTTGGCTATCAAGCCATTATCAAATGCATACATTACTATATTGTTGATCTCTTTTTTAATGGCCCATGTGGGATCACTTTATGTGCAGTAATGCATAGTTGCCTATTAGCCTCAGCTATGTAATCCTGTTTACCTTGGATCACTATCGCTCCACCCTTATCTGCCTTTTTTATCACTATCTGATAAGAGGGATTATAAAAATTGTAACAAGGAGTGTAAGAAACATTGTAACATAGTAATTGAGGTTGAATAAAGACATTCGTCCATCAAGTCCAACCTTTTCACCCTCCTTTTTAACCCTACCCAACAGTTGATCCAGAGGAAGGCAAAAAAAAAACGTCTAAAAGGGAGGAATTCTTTTCTGACTCCAAACAGCAACTAGAAAGTATCCCTGGATCAACCAGAACTACAGTATATGTATTAATACCAGTAATTCTCAATATTATATAGTATCCCCGTACCAACCAGAACTACAGTATATGTATTAATACCAGTAATTCTCACATAGTAATTAGTATCCCTGTACCAGCCAGAAGTACAGATATGTATTATACCAGTATTTCTCAATATATATAGTATCCCTGTACCAACCGAAACTGCAGTATATGTATTAATACCAGTAATTCTCAATATTATATAGTATCCCCGTACCAACCAGAACTACAGTATATGTATTAATACCAGTAATTCTCAATATTATATAGTATCCCTGTACCAGCCAGAAGTACAGAATATGTATTAATACCAGTAATTCTCAATATTATATAGTATCCCTGTACCAACCAGAACTGCAGTATATGTATTAATACCAGTAATGCTCTATTATATAGTATCCCTGTACCAACCAGACCTATATGTATTAATACCAGTAGTTCTCAATATTTTTTAGTTTTAGAAACTTATCCAGGCCACTTTTAAAGCTATTCAATGAACTTGCCATTACCACATCTGCTGGAAGACAGTTAAACAGTTTCACCTTCTCACTGTAAAGAAACCTTTCCTAACCTGAAGATGAAACTTCTTTTCTTCTAATCTTAAAGATTTCCATGTGTCCCTGGACATGACCTATTAGTGAACAATGCACCAGAGAGTTTATTGTATGGCCTATTAATATATTTGTATAAAGTGATCATATCCCCACGCAAACGTCACCTCTCCAATGTAAACAGCCTTAACTTGTCTAATCTGCCTGCATAGTCAAGCACCTCCATTCCCTTTTTTGTTTTAGTTGCTCTTCTCTGAACTGCTTCCATTTCCAAAATGTCCCTTTTGTATATAGGATTTCAACACTGCACCACATATTCCACATGAGGCCTTACCAGTGCCTTGTAAACAGGGAGAATAATATTTTTTCCCCATGAATCTATTCCCCTCTTTATACAAGATATTACCTTGCTAGCTCTAGCCGTTGCTGTCTAGCATTGATAGTCTGTTATCTACCAGAACCCCCAAATCTTTTTCCATTAGAGATTCACAGTTATTTATGGTGTTGATGGCATCAGGAATATTAAACCCCAAACGCATCTGTACATTTATGAACTTTAAATCTCATCTGCTGCTCATTTTGATGATCTATCTAGGTCAGCTTGCAGCAATTGCCCCTTGCTCTCAATGCCCCCTTCTAAGTCATTTATAAACAGATTAAAAATAAGTGACCCTGGTACGGAACCCTGAGGCACTCCGCTTACAAATTTAGCCCACATAGATGTAGCTCCATTATAGTAATAACCAATTCTTTATCCAAGTACAAATGTTTTTTTTCTAGGCCAACGTTCCTCATTTTATACATTAGTCGCCTATGTGCCACAGTATCAAAATCTTTGGCAAAATCCAAGTATTCTACATCCACTGCTATGCCTGAATTTCAATTCTTACTCATGTCTTCATAAAAAACAAGTACATTTATCAGGCACAATCTATTTATCATAAATCCATCCTGACTACTACTAATAAGATCAGTTCTGGAGACAAAGTCAAGGATATAATACCATAACAAAGTTTCCAGCACCTTTCCTACCACTGATGTTAGGCTTACAGGTCTATAGTTACCAGACTGGGAACGACTACCTTTTTTGAATATTGGTATTGCATTGGCATTTTTCCAATCCAGTTGAACATCACCAGACAAAAGTGAATCCAAAAAGATAAGAAACACAGTGTGAAGTCCGAATTAACCAGCACACGACTCCTTGGGATATAATTGGTGCAACTTCCGCAAATTCACCTGCTGTACTCCATCCACAATTTCAAGACGAGCAGTACTCATTAAAACATAGCAATTTATTGATTACTTTAAAATATAACACATTTTCTGCCAACACACATGGCTCTCTTTCCTTCAGATACAAAATTGCAATGTTTCAGATCACTCAGATCCTTTGTCAAGCCAACAAGATTGTAATGCATAACCATCTAGTGGTTGAATATTGTTATATAGTAGCAGTTTTGGTATTTAATTTACCATATATGTTACATTCAATTAAAATAAATACAATATGTACAATTAAAATTATAAACATAGTTAGACCAAGGACCTCACATTATACTCCTTATTTAAGCCTCTTGGTTGCAAACTATCTAGTTTGCGTATCCATCTAGCTTTACATGTAGAAAGTAGATCTTTTTTTCTATCTCCACCTCGCCTTTTTCTTTACACATGTTCTAGAACCTGGAACCGAAATTGGGATACTGTATGCCCTTCTCTATCAAAATGCTCTGCTACCGGGTTCATAAGATTTTTATTTCTAATGTCCCGCTTATGTTCATTCAACCAAACCTTTAATTGTCTAGATGTCTGCCCCACATAAATCTTCCCACAGGGGCATTTTAGAGCATATACCACACTAGATGTTATGCATGTGTGGTATCCCCTAATTCTGAATTTTGTCCCTTTCGTGGGGTGATAGATAATATCCCCTTTTATACAGTTGGAGCAACTTAGACACGGGAATGTCCCTTCTTTTGTTTTCCTGTCATTGTGGTTTGAGCATATTTTTGTTTTGGGCCCAAATCTGCTCTCACCAGTTTGTCCCTTATCCAACGCTATTTCTTGTAGGAAATCAAAGGGGGTTCCTTGAATGATCCAATGCCAGGTAAATTAGCACTAAGGATCGGCCAATGTCTTTTTACAATCCTGGCTACATTTTCCGACAGGCTATTGTACCTTGTAGCAAACACAACTCGCTCCTTTTTGTTTGTATTCTCTTTAACCTGAGTATTTACCCTACTTTTTTTCAGTAACTTTGATGGATAACCCCTCCTTTTGAACCTCACCTCCATCTCATCCAATCTGGATTGTAATTTACTTTCATCAGTGACAATCCTCTTAACCCTCGCAAATTGCCATTTGGGTATCGTCCATTTTACATGTCTGGGATGCGCGGATGAGAAGTCTAAGAGGGTATTTTTGTCTTATGGTTTCGTAAACAAATCCGTCACTAGTTTACCCGATTCCAAGATTACTCTTGTATCTAAAAAGGAGATTAATGTCCTCTCTGCCTCCATTGTAAACTTAAGTACACCAATCGCATTTAAACCCTCATGGAATTTCCTTAGGGCTTCAAAGGGTCCCTCCCACACTGCAAACACATTGTCTATATACCTGTACCATATTTTACAGTACTTCTTAAAGTATTGGTATATACATGGGTTTCTTCCACATTGTTGACATATATGTTTGCATATGTGGGAGCCACATTTGAACCCATAGCGGTCCCATATGATTGTTCATAATATGTATCTTGAAATAAGAAATGATTTCTTTTCAATATGACACTCAAGAGTTTCAAAATTAGACCGCATTGGGTACCATCCAGTGATGTATCCTGCAATATACATTTCTTCACTGCCATTATACCTCCTTCATGTGGGATGTTTGTGTATAAACTCTCTATATCCATAGAGACAACATAAATCTCATCCCCTTTAAAGGATTTCCTTTTAATTTTATTCAGAAAATCATTAGTGTCTAAAACAAAAGATTTTTGGTTTTCCACATGAGGCCTCAAGATTCTGTCTAAGAATATAGCTGTGGGACTAAAAATAGATCCCACACCCGCCACTATGGGCCGACCAGGGGGGGGGGGGGGGGGGGGCTTCCAAGCTCTTATGAATTTTGGGTAGGGTGTGCATAACTGGTGTTATTGGGTGTTCTGGAATCAAAAATTGTGATAATGGTCCGTCTATAATCTGTTTCTCAAGTGCATCAGTTACAATATTATTTAACTCCTTTCTCACCATAATTAAAGAGTCACCATGTAGAATCTTATATATATTATTATCATTTAACATAGTTTCAATCATATTTACATACTGATCCTTACCCAATACAACTACTGCCCCACCCTTGTCTGCAGGCTTTATCACCAGATTTTTGTTATTTTTTAATTGTTCCAATGTCCTATTCTCTTCCATGGACAGATTTCTACAGTTATCTTTAAATTCCCCTCTCCTGTATTTTTCTTCCATTAATTTTACCTCATTCCCCACACTTTTGTTTCACTAATAGGTTCACCACCAAATTTGTATATTTATGCTCCAAGAATAAAAACTGATAATGTTGTATATAAAGTTTTGCTATAAACATATGTGATATATATGTGCAGTCACCTCCTCAACTCATAACTATTAAATATTGTACATGATGTACATTACCAATTGTGCACTTCTTCCCCCCCCCCCTGTCTCTTCCATCTAAGCCAAACACACACTTGCACGTCACAAATACTATACTCACATGTGTACACGGGCAACACTGCTAGTACTGTATATTAGTGATGAATCCTGTTTCGAAACAAATCTGGTTTCAATTCGGAACTGCCGATTTCGAAAATTCTATTTCAGATTACCTGCTGATTGTAGGGCTCTCTAAATTAATGTAGTTAGCAAGCCAGCTAACTAATTACAAACTGATTGCCTTCAAGAAGGGTATAAGTCAGAAAGACATTTGTCTGTCATGCCATAGTTGGGTAGTTACAGCACAGTTACAGCAGAGGATTGAGAGTAATACTGCATTGCTTAATGATTTTTACCTCACCATTGAAGGATTCTGGATGTAATTGGACAAATAATCAACTGCAGAATTTAAAGCAACTCATAATAGTTCAACTCTTCTCACTTACCTAAATTATTTTCCTGCTGTTAATATCTCGCAACCCATGTCAAAATGTCACACTTTCCCTCATAACTGAACTTTGCCTATGCAAAGTTTTCTTAATTATTCATAAATATTTTAATAGCTACTGCAAAATCCTTATGGATGATTGATATTAATCAGTTCAATGACCTTTATTGCAGGAGCCCTTTTCTAGAATTAAGATTAAGCCATAGAAAGCCTGGTCATTGGCTGTTAATGACAGATAAATACAGGGAGATGTAATAAAAGCCCTTTAAGCTCATTTATCGCGGTGGGTAAAGCGTGAAGCATGTAAGGCTTCATCAGGTGTGGCCTGTGGAGGTGGCTATGGTGGGCTGACTAACACTTACTGGTGAACTGGAGGGCTGACTTTACACTGACTTGTGGACTGGAGGGCTGACTCAACACTGATTGGTGGACTGGTGCTGAAATGCGGTATTGCAGGAAGGAGCATTTTCTTTTTAACTGCCGCCTTTTCAGTGTTCTGCAGGAGAGCGCCCTGAGCAAATGCTTCACTTTGCTTCATGGTAGGGGCACCCCTGAGTATGTCTCAACGTGGGAGCGTCAGATCAAGGTGAGGTCAAATTGGACTTGAGCTTTTGGGGGTCATTAATGTTAAGTTATATATAGGCTGGACATGCCCTTTTATAGCAGGATGGTTATATATACAAACATGCCATTCTCTAAGCTATAAAGGAGTTCAAGGTAAGGTTTTTTTGTGTGTGTGTGTGATTACTATCTGCAAATGTTTGTGTGGGGCTTAACATGCCCTTTAATTTCTATTTATAAATTGCTATTAAGTTGTAAGTAGACATGGGAATTAGGTCCGTCTCAGATCCTAAAATCCAAAAACAGAACATACTTTCGGGACTTTGGAGCCCATTTTTGATAATTATCGAACGTTATTATTAAAACAAACATTTGACAATCTTCGAAAATACGATTGGAAACTCGAAATTAGTTTCCAATCGTATTTTCGAGGATTATCAAACATTCAAGGCTATTTTTGAAAGAAGCCTTGAACGTTGGATAATTATCAAAAATTTATTCCGAAGTCCCAAAAGTATGTTCCGTTTTTCAGATTTTCCCGAGATCCGTAAATCGGAAAACAAAACAAACCTGGACAGTTTTGACCATCTCTAGTTGGAAGGCAGTATTTTAGAAAGCAGCCTCAATTTTACACTGTGGTCATACAATCCAGACATAAATTAATGTAGTACCATTGTTGGTGCCATTTTTTTTTGTGACAGTTATTGCATTGTCCTCTGTAAATAAATTGCAGACCTTACACCTTCTACAAGTCTTCAGATAATTAAAATTGTTAGAAATATCCACTGATATTCATTTGTCTTTGCTTCGGTTCATGTTTATGTTTGGACACCCATCTATTATTCAGAGATCGGAATATATGGGATTTCCATTTATCTGTGTTAGTAACAATACAGCAATAAGCCAACAAAAGGCATCTGAATTAGCAAAGGCTGGACTGAAAAAGAAAAAATACAGCACATCAGCTTGTTCCCTAGTCCTGGCTAAAAACAGACTATTTATAACAGTTAAGTTATACAGTTCACATCCATTCAGCAAACAGGGAATTGATTTATCTTAGTATATTGTTAAAAAAAATGGAATGGGATTTAATATTTGAAGCAACGGGGAACCACGATTGACGGACATTTCTACAATCTAATTATGGAAATATATTGGCAAAGCAGAATTTCTCCGGAAATTTTTTTTGCCGTTAGAGATAAACCAGATCTCTAGCAATTAACTGAGGAAGAGCAATATAGAAATGCAACTTATATTATGGGCTCTAGAGCGTATATCGAAGGGTTTCTATATGGTTAGCCAGTGACTATGTTTCATTATAGGAAGTCATTTTACAGAAATTAGATAATCTAGTGTAAAAGCAAACATGGTACAACCAAATTGGTAATTTCTGCAACATGATTAAAGTAGGAGTTTGAAAGAAAATATATGTTTCTTGATTTGTAGCATGTAATTGGAACGTATTGCTTTCCTTCTTTCCTTTATGGCTCTAAACAAAGATATATATGTGGAAAATTAGTAAAGATTTTATTACAGGAAAAAAAATAAAAAATACTGTAGTAGTTTGCCTTACAGCTCCATCCCTTTTTACTGGCTAAATCACAATAATCACAATTTGCCAATTTCTGGCTTTTTTCACGTTTTTCCAAACTGCGGAATTATTTTAGTAAGTTTTTGAAAATTCTAAATTTTTTTATTTTGTAAACTCGAAATTCCATAAAATACTATTCAGAGTGCCAAAACTGGAAGCGCATGAAGTTTTGAGTATTAAAGGGCATGTCCACCCCCAAAACTATAATCCCCCCACTACTGGTCCCATCATGTAGTATAGTTTAATCCTTACCTCACATCCCAGCTCCATAAGGTTCTCCTGTAGTCC
This sequence comes from Hymenochirus boettgeri, assembly GCA_019447015.1. Taxonomy (NCBI): domain Eukaryota; kingdom Metazoa; phylum Chordata; class Amphibia; order Anura; family Pipidae; genus Hymenochirus; species Hymenochirus boettgeri. The sequence continues at coordinate 223,448,528 of CM033471.1, read as the reverse complement.
CCCCCAAAGTCCCAAAAACTGCCCACCAGGAGGATAGCAGAGTCCATATAAGACTCTGCCTCCTACCTGGACTCCGGGAGAAGTTTGGCATGCGTACTGCAGCCCTTCTCCCCCTCCCTCCCCCTCCCGATTTGGATTCCCTCCCCCTAGTGTAAATCCCTTTCCAGCAAAGATTCCCCCTGTCCCCCAGCCCAACCGCTCCATTTTTATTCTTAGAAAGTGCCCCAAATTTTACTTTCCTTCCCTCTTTCCCCCGCCGCAATGAACTCCCAGCAGCCGCGTCCGTGATTGGCTGCCACTCAGCCAATCACAGACGCGACTGCTGGTCCAGCCCCTCTGCTTGCATTTTCTCGCAAGCAGAGGGCCGGCAGCGCGGCAGGGGAAAGAGGGGAGGTAAGTAAAGTTTGGGGAACTTTCTAAGAGTGAAAATAGAGCGGTTGGGGCTGGGGGGACAGGGGGAATCATATATTAAATTTGTTTTACATTTTTTAATGTATTTTTTTTTTCAGGGTGGACATACCTTTTAATGTTCCCCAGACCATTTTCCAGGTCCCTGAACCCTTTACAGTAATTACCATTGTTATTTATATCTTAATTTTTAACTTTCTTTGACTTCAATGGGTCCACTTGCAGATTTTCGAATTTATATATTTCTATACAGGATCTTTGTTTATGAATTTCTCACTAAAAGGTAAGTCATTCTAATTAGTAGTTTCTGGCAATGTGGTCGCAAATACATTTAAGGCTTTTGATGTTATTTTTAACAAATAAAAAATAAAATTGCTTTAGAGTGTGTTTTTTTAAAGACTTCACTGGTTCTCTATAGACTAATAAATTAAACTTTCACTAATGAAAACCAATACTACTAGGTTATCCATAGAGTGGAGTATGGAGTATCATTTATTTAATGTAATGAGTGGGGATATTAAAATCCAGATACCTTGATTTCCCATTAGCACGGTTTAATTGACAATTTTTATAGAGTTCAGACCATCTGTAGCCTTCAACGTTCTACTGGTAAAAAAGGAACTGATTGAGAGCTGCATGTCAGTCATTATTGTATATCTTAAAGCCAGAATGTTTGTTTGCCTCTGCAGGAGAATCTTTTACAGTGCCAAGGTTTTTGAAACTGATTGTTGAAGGGAAGAATTGAGGTCCAGGCTTGTCAGTTTTTTTTCCCTTTCTTCACCTTCCTGCTGCCTTTTAGCACTTTTCATCTCTGAAACATTGTTTACTTAGCTTTCTGGCAACTAACTATGAGAAATTCACTTGTGGTTCTAAGAAACTTTATCTCACGCCAGAGAATTTTTTTAAAAAACAAAATATTTAGAATAGGTATTTACTGTATATACTCGAGGCAGTACCTATTTTTGCCCTGAAAAATTAGGAAATCATGGATTGCTTGAGGCTTTGTTGCCCTTTAAAGGACAGCAGAATTCCCATACAGTAGTCCCATACAGTATAACCAAATCAGTATGGCTATTACCTGTATGGGAATTCTGCTGTCCATTTAAAGGGCAACTAAAGCCTCAAAACAATACAGAATTAGAAGGTAGTATTTTTAACAATAAATACCATCCTCTGGATTTTGTATAGTTTTGAGGCATTAGTTTCCTTCTAAATGAACAGTAACCCCCAATTCCTTGTGTTTGGAAACCACAGCATGCTTTAGTTTCTGGGAGTTGTAGTTTTAAAACATTTATAGTGGCAAGGAATCGGGAGTTACTGTACCAGCTTACTGTCCCCCCCCCCCCCACCCCCCCCCCCCCCCCCCCCCAAGTACAGTGTTACTGTAGTCTTCAGGATCAGGATCACTCTTCAGGTACTTCAGGATCGCTCACTGTGAAATCTGTCCGCTAACCTTAGAGGAAAATCCGGCTGCTACATGCTTCACCTCTTTCACCTGATGTCACTACTCGGCGCCGGGAACAGCAGAGTGAGAGGCAGACGGTTTTCCTCTGAGGTGAGTGACTGAGTATAAGCCGAGGTTCGGTTTTCAGGCTTTTTTTAAAGCTTGTTTACCTGCTCCTCCTCCATCTTTATTCCCTGATAAAAGATCACTATTGCATTGTGATATATTTGGTTAGTATACAAGTTTTCAGAAACATTTATAACCTTCCTATGATGCGGCTTAATGGATAAGTTCACTCAAAAAGTGAACCTATGCCTTTGTTCAATAATTAAAGAACGTGAGGTAAAGGAGCTATGTCTTACCTCTCATACTTCAATAATGTAACCGTAGCCAGGAACGCAGATTGACAACTTACCCTGACTGCTTCCGGGGTAAACTAACCTATAGTGCGCAAGCGATAGATTTGCTTTGTGGGTAAGTTGCCAAGCTGCATTTGCGGAAAGGGAGGTTAGCCATAGATCCTTTATCTCCTGTTTTTCAAAGAGTTAGGAACAAAGATTCAAAATTTACCTATGACCATAATCAACCGCAGATTCTTCTGACAAGTCCCAACTGCTTCCAGGTTATATCACACTATAGTGCACATGCATAATTTAGTCTGTGGTGTATCATGCTTGCAGGTACATAATTTTGAATCTGCTTCTGCGTTAAACTATGGAGTGTATCTCCACCCAAAAGAAAACTTTTAATATACTGTAGGGGGCATATTTATAAAAAAGCGAAATTAGCGCAAAAAAATATGGCAATAGCACGGCCGCGAAAATAGTGCTATTGCCGTATTTATGACAGCGAGCGCCATTGCCGCGATATGTATCGCGGCCGCGATGTGTTGCGGTAATTTTAAGTCCCTTTGCGGCGATACTGTACACAACCCCCCACTTCCCAGCAGCAGACCCCTTAAGCCCCAAAAGGCCCTTCTCAGGGCCCCCGCTGGAGGGTGCCTCCACCCCTCCCAGCGGATCCCTCCCTTCCCCTCCCCGGGAGCGGCCGGGGCGGGGGGCTTGGAGGGGTTGCTGGGGAGGGGGTGCGTGGTGGGTGGTCACGACCACCTGCTGCGGCCCCTTCCTGGCAGCCCCTCCTAGCCTCCTGTTCCGAGATTGCCATGAGCGGGGAAGGGGTTGGGAAGGGCTGCTGGGAAGCGGCGGCAGGTGGTCTCCGCCGCCGCGGAGGGTTGTGGGTGGGGTGGGCATGCCTCCCGGGGCGGGTGCGACCACCCGCCGCGGGTTGCCTGCCCATCCCCGCCGCAGGGAGGCTAGTATCGGCTGCTTTCGCCACCTTCAAGGTGGCAAAGTAAAACAGCCGATACTAGCAGTGCGAAACACATACCGCCACTTTATAAATAGAAGCGGCGGTAACAGGTAAGTATCACCGCAAAGGGTTAACGCTTCGTTAACTTTTCGCGGCCGTTTTAGGACATTAATAAATCACGTTGAACGTGATTTATGCGTTAATGTCAGGAAAAACGGCCGTGAAAACTTAACGAAGCTTTATAAATATGCCCCTAGGGCTTTCTAGCCCACCCCCAACTGCCCACCCCCAAATTTGTTGGTTAATGAAAGCATCAGAAATGTACTCACAGTCTTTCGATCCACTGGTGCTCTGTTTCCCAGCCATCTTCTTGCCCGAACTTGCAAGCAGGGGGCCGGACTGGCAGCTGCATCTGTGATTGGCTAGGGTAACCATCTTACTAACCTCACTGATCGCTTCAGATACAGATGAGCCTCCTGCACCACCAAGTACTACAAATGAATAAATGCTGGGTGCCTCTACCAAGTCACAGCCGGTGACCGATATATCAGAATAAAACTAAAAAGTAGGGCACTCCAGTCTTGAGTAGTGAACCAAGTGGTGTTTATTTAAACCTGTAACGTTTAGGATTTTAAAAGAGCTTAGTTCAGTTCTAGCTAGACCACTGTTTCTCATATTTTCAGATTCCTTTTGTCTGGGGACGTGCCGCTGGATTGGAAAAGCCAATGCAATACCAATATTCAAAAAAGGTAGTCGTTCCACAGCCTGGTAACTATAGACCTGTAAGCCTACTCAGTGGTAGGGAAGGTATGAAAAATTTGTTAGGGATCATATCCTTCACTTTGTCTCCAAAGATCATCTTATTAGTAGTAGTCAGCATGGATTTTGAGAAATGATCACGCCAGACAAATTTAATTGGTTTTTATGAAGAAGTGAGTAAGATTTTTGGATTTTGCAAAAGCTTTTGATACTGTGCCACATAGGCGACTACTGTATAAACTGAGGACTGTTGGCCTTGAAGAAAACATTTGTTCATGGATAGAGAACTGGTTATTGGACCGCAAACAGAGAGTGGTGGTTAATGGAGCTACATCTATGTGGGCTAAAGTTCAAGCGGAGTGCCTCGGGGTTCTGTACTGGGGCCGCTTCTGTTTAATCTGTTTATAAATGACTTAGAAGGGGCATTGAGAGCAAGGTCTCTGTGTTGCTGATGACACTAAATTATGCAGAGCTTTGGAAACTTCCATGATGTGCAAGTGCTGCAAGCAGACCTAGATAGATTATTAAAATGGGCAGCAGAATGGCAGATGAGATTCAATGTAGATAAATGTAAGGTGATGCTTTGGGATTTAATAATCCCTGTGCCATCTACACCATAAATAACTCGTGTGTTAAGTTCATCTGTAATGGAAAAAGATTTGGGTCTGGTAGATAACAGACTTAGCTGTAGCAAACAATGCCAGCTAGCAACAGCTAGAGCTAGCAAGGTATTGTCTTGTCTAAACAGGGAATAGATTCAAGAGAAAAAGATATTATTCCCTCTTTACAAGGCACTGGTAGACCTCATTTGAATATCCGGTGCAGTTTTGGAATCCCATATACAAACGGACATCTTGGAAATGGAAGCAGTTTGAAGAAGGGCAACTAAAAATAAGGAATGGAGGGGCTTGAATATGCAAACAGATTGGACAAGTTAGGGCTGTTTACATTGGAACGCGCGTTTGCGTAGAGATATGATAACCTTATACAATATATTAATGGGCCATACAATGAACTCTGGTGCATTGTTCACTAATAGGTCATATCAGAGGACTCTGGACATCCTTTAAGGTTGGAAGAAAAGAAGTTTCATCTTCAGGTTAGGAAAGGTTTCTTTACAGTGAGAACAATGAAACTGTGGAACTGTCTTCCAGCAGATGTGGTAATGGCAAGTTCATTAATTAGCTTTAAAAATGGCCTGGATATGTTTCTTAAACTAAAAAATGTTGAGAATTACTGGTATTAATACATATAGATCTGGTTGATCCAGCGATACTTTCCGATTGCCGTTTGGAGTCAGGAAGGGATTTTCCCTCTTTTTTTGCTGTTTTTTTTTATTTCCTATGGATCAACTGTTAGGTAGGGTTAAAAAGAGGGTAAATAGGTTGGACTTGATGTCTTTATTCAACCTCAATTACTATGTTACTATGTATGTTACTATGTGCGCAATATATAGTAGTAGATTGTGTATTACAGATTTTGTTGTAGAGGATTGCAGCCAGCTTACATATAGCAGGTTAATGTTATTTAATTCCAGTGCTTAAAGGAGAACTAAAGTCTCCAGACAACATTATCCAAATAGACAGAGCACATTCACAAACATTCAACAAGCCGTGTCTCACCCCTCCATTTGCTGTGGCCATTGGGGGATTGAGGGATTGATTAAAATAACCTGTGAGTACTAGGTCCCACAATCCACCTTAGCTGGGTAAACCCCCAGCTAAGTGTCTGCATACAGGTACATGCTCTTTAGTGCTCAACAGATCCAAACAAATCTGCAACTTGTACATTTACTCTGTCTTGCTAAAAGCAGAGTTCTTACCTCTAGGCTAACAGAGATAGTATATAAGTCACTGGTACATGTAGAATCTTTTACTATGAACATATTGGAAACAAAAAATAAATGTAACTTGCAATCTTCTGACCTGTGTGTCTCTACTGGGGTTTTACCAGATGAGCCGCCACTGAATAAGCTGATTATATATGTTCATTTAGAAGCTTTATCTTTTGCTTAGAACATAATAAAACAAAAAAAAAAGCAAAGTCTGGGGTATTGAACTTTTGAACAGTTTATTTCTAAACCTGGTGCCTTACTCGGTGCGCCAACACTGAATAAGCAGAAAATATATTTACATTTGGAATCTTTAGCTTTTGCTAGGAAAAGAATTAAAAAAATGGAATATGGAAGTCCCTGATAAGACTTTAATAGCTGCTTATTACCCTGCAATTTATCTACCAGCAATTTGCACTGACTGGTAAATAAACTGCAGGGTAACAAGCAGCTTTCAAAGTCTTTTCAGGGACTTCCAAATTGGTGTGTAGACATCTGTATAGAAAACATAGAGACAGTGAATACTGGGGTCAGGGGTGTGGTTCTTTGAGGGCTGTAGGTTGTTCTGGCAGCAACATGGAAGCCTTCTTATTTACAGAATCTATTTCTCACATGTACTAAATGCAACTTACTAGAGAAGAATCTTACAATGTATAGGTGTTCTGTGAAGAAAAACTTTCACATTAGGTTCTAAAAAATGTACGTTTAGTTTTCCTTTAAGTGAATGCCTTATGTAGTATGCCAAATTAAATATTGACATTAAGGGGATGTCTTATAGGACACCCCCACCCACCCCAAACCGCCAAGTTCCATTTCTAAAAAAATAATCAAAGACTGTACTTACAGCCCTTCACTCCTGGGCTATCTTCCCTAGCTCCCTGTTCGCCGTAACTTGCAAAGAGGGGCCAGGCTGGATTGTGATCCCTGCTCATGTCACCATGCCTCCTGGAGGCAAGAGAAGAGGCAGAAACCTTTTTCCAGGAAGACAGCTCCTACACTTCAGTTTCCTGGACTTTGGACAAGCACTACAAGAGAACCATAAGGAGCAGAGATGTAAGGTAAATATGTTTTTAACACTACACAGTGAGGCCAGTAGTGGGTTAAAATTCAGTTTTGCGGGTGGACATGCCCTTTAACAAAAGTCCAAGTTACCTCTAAACTAAAGTAGGTATTGTTATATAGGGCCATGCTACATAACTGTAACATAACACAGCGAGACCTATATAATAAGAGCTGCAAAAAAATTAATGTGCTATTAATCTGCCTCAACCAATCAGATATTTCTTTTTTACTGGTCTTCTGCAGTTAGCAATTAACATATGATAGGTTTCTACATATTTGGGCTGCTTGGACAATTGAATTTTTAAATTAGACAATTTAAGTTAAATACTAAAAATTGGTAAACACAACCCAGTAGAGCTATTGAACAACCTCAACATTGGATGATGCTACTAACCCACATCCCCAGTTAAGCATTATTTAGTGACTATTCCTATGGCCCTGCAATATTCAGCATTCAGCATTTCATTCAACCACTATATACATATTTTATTAAGGGCAAGTCAAAGTTCATAGTAGACTATACTCACGTGTGCTGCATTTCAGCAGGAATTTCCAGAAATGGAAAACAGCATATTAAAGTGTAGTATAGTAAAACGAAAAATGTAAGTGTACAAAAACATGTGAAATGTATTTCTCCTCATTAAACAATTGACAGAAGCCATTTTCCTTCTCGTGTTTGAAACATGAATTACATAAGCATTTTAAAGAAAAAAAAAATAAATTCAATCACATACAGAAATAATTTATTTGCTGAATATGAAATTCATGCCGAGGTAATTAGAGAAAAACATTTATAGTTTATCTGTCATCTAATGGGAGAAAATAGCTTTGCCGTTAACATCAGCCACACAGTATATTTTGCACCACATTCCTCCTAACAGCTAAAATTAAGAGAACTGTAATCCATGAATTAACAAATAAGTGTACACAGTGTAAAGCCTATCTGCTTTAAATGCTCCTTAGTGCTAATTGTTTCTGGTAATAGACAGGATTATTATAGAACACAATCTGTATAGTCTTAAAAATAGCAGCCATTCAATAATTGCATTCTATTGGTCTAGCTCACTTTTAATAAATAAAACAAACTTTTGATTGGTTTCTGAGCAAGTCAAAATACTCTGATGCTCACCTGCATGGCATGTAATCTAGTAAACATGAATGTGTGTTTTATAAATTGCTATCATGGACAAAATGTATTATTTGTCACCAAAACTGAAAGTTTGTATAATTTGCTTGTTTAGAATTAGCTGAATTCTGTGCATCCCGCCACAAAAATAATATTTATATTTCATTCCTTTGTCTAAATGGTATATATAGCATTATTGGATCTGTAGTTTGAATGAAATATTTTTGCTGTTTATCATGAGAGAAGTATTTTAAATTGTGATTGTACTGTAGATTGACTTGTATTATTTAAGTACATATATACTTATACATGAGTATAAGCCAACTTGAATATATGTTGAGGTATATCTGTTGTATTCAATTAGATCAACTGGACTTGAAATGTAGTGACTTTACCGGTATTAGCGGTGTAATTTCGGACGGCTATAAAGGATCGCTATCGGACTTTACCGGTATTAGCGGTGTAATTTCGGACGGCTATAAAGGATTGCTATCGGACTTTTCGGACCCAGCAATTCTTTATAAATAACATCTACCATTTACTTCTTTTAATGAAACTCAAAGTGCTAAGCAGAGCACGAATCCTTCCACTGCCTGAATCAATGGCTTTTTATGGTTTATTAAATATTTACTTAGCAAGGGAACTTGGTAATAATATTGATTGGAATTTATTATTGTTGTGACGGTGTGTTCGGCTCTAGTGCAGTCTTTACAGTAAGAATTTTTTTTCCTGTCATCAAATGTGGCTTCATCAAAGTAGCAGAGCCGGTCTATAAAGGTCCCTATTCTACCGACATTGACAGCACAGCCCGGCATCTAGAGGACTGACAGTTAATGCACTTCATTCATCAGACAATCTAATCAGAGTTTTCACTTCTCAGATTCATCCTTCCACATGGTCATTTTAATGCCTATTAAGGAAATCTTCCGTGAGCTCAAAAACAGCTGCATTTAGTTAAATATAGTTCATTGTATCATCTGCTGAGGAGGTTTTTATATTCTGATTAGTTGCTTGTGACAAGCATATGGTTCTTTATTAGGTATAGTGTTTAAAGGGAAAGTAAACTGGTAAAAACAATATAAAAAAACATACAGAATAAGTTCCAGAGAGGTTGCACCACCTCTTGCCTCCCATTCTAACCTTACAGCAGTTATATAGCTGTAAAGAGGGCAGCTGACAGCTCTACACTCTGCCCCACCTATGTCTGATTCAGGGTCGCACGTGCCCATATCAGAAAAGGAGGCACAGGGTGTAAGGAGGATCAGAAGAGCTGACTGCATCAGCAAGGGAGGTCTCCTACCCCCCTAGAAATTATTCTTCATGATTTTTAATATTGTTTTTACCAGTTTAGGGATTCTCCTGTTTTATTAAAAGCTTTGCTAGAAATGCATAAAAAATGTTTTTATTTGTAATAATCATAACTAAAATACAATTCATTACCCCTGTAGTCATTTGGAGCTCCTTGACATCGATTTGAGTCTTTGTTCTCTCTGACTGTCTTAGAGGGGTGGTTGAGGTCATGTGATGGTGGGAATTAGCGACTTCAGCAGAGACAGGTCAGATTTCTGAAAAAGGCAAAAGTTAGCATTCATGTTGCTGTATGTTGCCAATGAAATGAGATTTTTTTAAAGCTCTTTTTGCACCATTCTCAATAAAGGGGTGCATGGTTATTTCATTCACAAGCTGGTTTTGGGTTGACACTTCTGGCTTCAACAAATTTTAGATTGTCCAAACTACCGCTGAAAGTTTGTTCCAAAAACTGAATTTCAGCCATTGAATCATTGATCTGTTCCGCAAAACCTGCCAGTAAAGGAAAATACAGAATTTTCTATCGATATCAATGGAGTTGGCTACTTGAAAATGTTGGATTGGCATCAAAATTTTTGTTCCTGGCTATTAATGTCTAAAGTTATTCACCCCTTTAAGCCATAATGATGTAATTCCTGTATTTAGGCATTGACACATTCTTTGATGCCATTATGATGTATTGAAGTAGGCAGACACACCTATAATGATGTGACAAAGTAAGAATTTACACACCCATAATGATGTCACAAAGCAGACATACACACCTTCTGATGCCATAATGATGTCATGAAGTAGGCACATATCCATAATGATGTAATGAATTAGCCATAGACACACCTGTTGATGCTATAATGATGTAATAAGTAGACATAGACACCCTCTCTGATGCCATAATGATGTAGGCATAGACACACTCTTTGAAAAATGTGGTGGTACAGTAAATTTGTTTGACCGTGTGGCTTTTTCATTGAAATAGTGTAATTTCCATACACACAAATAGACAGATAAAGAATCTCGTATCAGACAGGAGGAAACGTTGGATGAACCCCATTCCCATTGCATTTGATTGCATGTTTTCTCCTGATGATGCAATTAAATCTCGGGCACAATAATATTTTGCTGAGCTTTTCATCCAGTTATTTTGCATGTTGCAATGAATAAATCAAACGCTCCCATAACTAGGAGTTTGGATCCAGCTTTACCAGAGAAGACGGGAAGAACAGAATCGTTACATAGTCCATGGCTCTAGTCCATTTGCACAATATCAGGAAATATTTTGCTATTCCATATCCCTGCTCGCCTCCTCCCATCCACAGACTCACGCATATTGTCACCCCCTGCTGTGACTCCATTAATTCATCTTAGATCACTCAATAGCTGCTGTAATTGTACCCTGGTCAAACACTTTTAAACTGTTTAGAAAAGGGTAATCCGGATTCTGTAAAGGTCAGGTGTTGGCATTTCTCTGATGATTGCAATGGGGGATGGGTACAAATTAGACGCAGAAGGTGGGGGTGCAATGATGAAGATGAAGGCAGAGAAATGGCAGATAGGACAGTGGAGCACGTTATGAGCTTTCCCTTTAGATCTACCATGGCTAAATGGATTGATAAAATACAAACACGTTTTAAATTAAATTAGTCGTTTTGGATTGGTTATACATTCTGGGTTTCCTGCTGTTTGATTGGATCATAGTCAGCCCGGCTCTGATTGTATTACCTAGGGGGTCGTAGGCTAACCTATAGACAACTGGACAATAACTGCCCTTAAAATCCTCTTGTTACTTTGACCCATAGATCAGTTAATCTGATCAGTGGCGTTTATTCTCATACCTGTGATGTAGAGATCGTTACACTGTACCATACTGTTTTTTACAACTGTTGGATTTCCTGCCATCTGGCGGTAAATTTTGGGCAATTGCGCAGTCTTTAATGGGCTGCGTGACGTCTGTGACACTTTTATTTTATACCGACAGAATATCAATGATTTTTTGATTGGTACAAATTGCACCATGTGTACCAGGCATTAGGGGCAGATCCAGGGATCAATAAAAAACAAACAACAAAAAAAAACAGCCAACTGAGCTGCCCCGACGATTTAATTTTATTTTGGTCCAATTGTCCATAATTAGTGATTGGTCCTGTTTGGATGATTGACACTATACTAAAAAATGACTTTTCCTCATCTTCATCCATAAATAAATGTGTAAGTTATTATTTATTTATTATTATTATAACATGAGAGTACATGAGGTTGCGGGTTTAATTCCACAGACTTTTATTTTTTACTAAAATGTTAATATTCGGTTTCTTACATCCATGCTAGATAAGGGGAAAAAAACTTCCCTTTTTCATATGAAAGGAATCTATAATTGTTAGGGACAGGGGCATTTAAATATGTTTATACAAAACTTCACTGAAATCCCTTTCATGTCAAGGAGAGCGAGGATCTCTATGCTGTTATATGATTAGCTTTAAGCTTCTAGGAAGTCAGGCTGCAACTTCCATGTTTTGATCTGTTGATCATTAATGAGCATGTGAAGTGTACTGCGTACTTATCTGGGCGTTACCCAGCTAAGGTGGATTATGGGAGCGGACCCCTGGTACCCACAGGTTGATTTCATAAATCACCCAGCAGCCACATCGAAATGAGAGGCTAGACACAGCTTGTTTTATGTTTGTGAATGTGCTCTGTCCATTAGGACAATGTTGCAGAAGGAAAATAATTATTTCTCAGGTTACTAGAATGTTTATTTATTTTGTCTGTAACTTTCTTTGGTAGTTTGTAAATAAACACCTGCAGTTGGGACATTCAGAATGAATCATTTATAGGAATTCCAGTGACAGTGTAGGCAGCAAACACCTGTATGTTTCTCCATTAAACTCCTGTATTGTTGGCTGATCCAGTTTGAAAATACAGTATTAGTCGGGCGATGAAACAACTCTATTGGGAGGTGGGCTCAAGATTGACCAATTGATCTCCAACTGAGTGGCCATTGCAGTGAAGAAGGCCAAAAACGTAGCATTATTATTGGCCATACTACCGGTTCTAACAATACATTTGAGATCCAAAAGGTCTTCTTGGTGTTGGGGTTATCATACAGCAATAATTGAATGGTATGTTCTCCAGATACAGTAGCAGGCGTTTAAATTGGGGGCACTTGTACTTCTAACAAAAAACTCAAACATTTTTTTTGGCCTGTTTTTCTTTCCGGAAGACAAAAGAATTCCCGTCAGGCTTTTCACAAGTTGTTGAACTAAGCAGAGAAGCGCTAAATGAAGACATCAAGCGTAGGTCTAGAAGTGGGAATTGTTTGCAGATGGACTCAAAATAGTTGGGGACCTACACAATCGATCTTTACCCTCCGCTAGCACATGGGAGTGATTTTAGTTTGGTTGGGAAACAGAGGAGAGAAACGTTATTCTCTTCTCAGCAGGTAAGAAAAGGGGAGGAGAAGGATGGAATGTGTCTAAACAGGAGATTTCCTTGTTTGCTGGCAGATTGAGGTATCAGGGGAACTTTGAAACAGATGCCGTCTCATCCTATGATGGACTAAAGGGAGCGTCGGAAGGAGGAGAAAGGAAAGAGAGAGTGTAGGGCCATCTGGAATGAAAATCTAATGAGTAATGCTTGACAGAATCTCAGATGGTGCTGTAAAGGCATTCAAATTGTCACGGGAGGGAGCATTCAATAGCACAGGGCAGGTGGATCCTGAAGGTGTATAAGCAGGTGGAGGCTTTATACTAGAGAGTTTTATTTTGTTAATTGGAATCCTGCGGTCTGATAAATCCTTCATTTATTATCAATGATGGGACCAACCACTGTGAAGAAATGTAAAGTCCCATATGTGTAAGTTCAAATGACAAAGTGTATATGGGAAAATCACCCCCAAACCCCAATGTAGGGCTATAAAGAGAGAATTGAGGGTCGCACTCCAAAAGTGATTGTCCAAGTTTATTGGTTACCACACGTTTCGGGGGGAACAATGTGGGACCAACCTGTTATGCAGTGAAATGTTCTTCTCACCCTTTCCTCTACCTCTAAAACTGTTTCCACCTCCTCTCCAAGCTCTTGTATAAGGTCACACATGCTCAGAGGAGACAGCAGGGGGAATAGCATTCAGGCATTGGCTGTGATGTCATCTGTTACATCCTTGACGGACAGTTGCTAACTGCAAGAACCAGAAACCAGAAAGGGAAGAATGAAAGAGTGTGTGTGGGGGGGGGGACTTTTCTGAAAAAGATGTCACATTTAAAGGCCAATGCAGAAAAAAAGAAAAGGGACATCTTACCTGACCGCATCCCGCAATGCTTTAAACTCCTTTGCGAGACTTACAGATCCCGTCAGGTAAGACGCCCTTTTATTTTTCTGCATTACCCTTTTAGCCTCCATAGAAAATGGGTTAGGATTGGCACAAATCTTAATCCAGCATTTTCAACATAGGCTACATTGCGCTATTTCCAAAAAAATATGGAAATCACCATAGTACATTGGGTAGCATGTGTTTGGCACTAACTCGTCCAAATGCCCAATATAGCTTCACCCCCTTAGTATTCATGAAGGTTCTCATACATCCAGGTCGTGGTTTATCTGTAGAATCTACTTAGACCAAGTGCAGTTTTCCGGTTCATCTTCAAGAAACTAAGTCCAGTTGATCTAGCCGAACAGAGAATGGCAGGCTTTTTAAAGCAGCATCAAGGAGGGATAAACATGTAAGATAATTGAATTGGGTTTTCACTAGGCTTCTATTTTGTATGTGATGAAATGTGCTATGGTTGGTCAGATAAAGAATAAACATGGCACTGTGAACATGGTGGTGGCAGCTTATGTTGTCGGAGTGTTTGTCTGGAGAGGGACTGGAGATTGAATGGGAAATGGACGATTCCAAACACTACAACAATTCTATAGGAAAACCTGCATCCACCTGGTACACAGCTGATGGGTAGGTCTTTCTCCTTCCAACATGGCAATGATCCTACACATAGCCCCCCCCAAAAAAATAGGATAGATGGTAAACATCATTGGGACATTTACATCCTATAGAATATTTCCAAGGAATCGAACAGTTCTGCAAGAATTGGGTAGACATCCCCCAATGTAGTAGAGACATTTCCAAAAGATTGATGGCTGATTAGTATTAAACCAAGGGATTGATGACTTGATGAGACCTGTCACTATTGTTTTTTTTTTTTAATTTCATTTTGTAAATTAATTTTCAGAGATACTGACTTTTCCACAGTTTGATATAGTATGGGAAAACGATAAATAACAAGGACAAGTTGATAAGGCCTTGATGATTACCTTTAAAGGGCATGTCTACCCCAACCACTAAATTCTATACTTACATTCCCCACCCCCCCTAGATTTTTTTAGCATTTACCCCCCCCCCCCCCCCAGGGCCCCTGAAGTTCCTTATTCTTTCCCTTCTGCGCTGGTCTTCTCCATTCTCACCTACTTTGCCAGCTCAATGACCATTTAAAATCCTAATGCAGCCACAGTGAAGGAGGGACATTTTGCAGCCATCATTAGCAGTGATGTCAAATCATTAGCTGTGATGTCAAATTATAAGCTGTGATGTCAAATCATTAGCTGGGATGTCAAATTATAAGCTGTGATGTCAAATCATTAGCTGTGATGTCACCATCATGCTGCAACCCAGAAGAAAGCTGCCATTGGAGGAAGATGTCAGCTTCACTGCATCAGAGACAGGTAAGAATAAGGAGCATTAGGGACTCAGTAAGTAAATATAATGATCTCTGGGGTGGGGGGCGTTGAAGGTAAGTCTACATTGTAAACGTATAAAGTGTGGATTGATGTGCATTTTAGGAGAAATAGATACAAGGACTTAAAGTAAGAAATTGTATGAAATTCTAATTGACTCTCATTCATCCCACGGATTTATGGATCACTGGGGATAAAAAAAGAAATGAACATTTATCCAAACTCCCCTATTGCTTCCCATTACAGATGCATTTCCATTTCAAACTGTACAAGTTGTTGCTGAGTTCTATTTATTCTGGTAAGAAGGATATTGTCTATTATGGAACCTTCTTTATTGCAAATAAAGGCAAGTGACTATTTTTGCATTCAACATTCATATGTACCTGTCAAGAGCAATTCTAAATGCCATAATAGGGCTACAGTAGGTCAAACACTCCGTTCCAGCCCGTGCACCTTGGGGGTGTAAAGGGAAAACGCGGTAGTTTGTATTTCTGTTTATGGAATGCCATAGTTGATGGCCGTTGTGGACCGTAACATAGGGATTGACGTGGAATATAGAGATACTGTACGATGTCTGTCTCATACTTCCTTCAACGTATGAATGAAATATTTCATTTCCCCTGGATCAAAGTGAACTTCAAAAACGCTGCATTTTTTAAAAAGACATCCAGCTGTCTCCTGAAAGTTACAGCGTCTACCACGGGAGAATCCACGTCCTTCAGAGGACAGTTTACAAGGACTGGTGCATCCAAAAGATTATGGGCTAGGCCACGCCAGCGCATTTCTCACGCGCTTACCACTGCGTTTTGCAATCTGTTCGCATGTGAATAATGCATGTCAATGTGGATGGCCTCATTGCACGCGATCCGTTTTCATGCGATCACGTTTTTTTTTTTTGCAAATTGCGTGCGCAGAGAGTGAAAAAGGCGGTTAATCATAATGTTGCGGCGTCCGCAAAAAAAAATAGTCAAGATTTTGAGCTTGGTTCCAGAGGAATCCTTGTACACACAATTTACAATTGGAAAAATATACACCGTATTTTTGAAATGAATTGAATATAATTTCCTGTAATTTGTGATAAACAATTCAATTTGAATTGCTATTTGTTATAGAACGTCTACCTGTAGTGACATGACATTAAAGGGAATCTATATTGAATTTTTCTTTTTTAGATTGCCCATTGTTTAAAGCTATAATTCTAACTATCAATGTGCCTTTTATTTGTTGATCTGTTAGTTCTTTAGATATCCAGTCTGAAGCATCTTCCAATCAAATGCCTTTTTATCATAAACTATTCTGCTGTGTGCAGTTTTACTGTAACTGGAATAGTGACAGTTGGTATGTGAGAATTGCATGGTGGGAAATTCCCTCTCCCAGTGCTGATCCATAGTGATTACTGAGCATGCCTGACTTCACAGAAAGTCAAGACAGTTGAAAGGAGGAGTCAGTCAAGTGTTGGAGAGGTATATTTAGGCTGACCAAAACAAGTACTGAATTAAAGGCCTCGAGCATCACAGGCCTTTAAGTTACTTACATGTCTTCATTTATAGATTAAGATTGCAGTGTAATTTTTTAACTATAGTTGCCCTTATTTTAACTTCAAGTTCCAGTATTCAACTTCCCATTTAATAAATACAGTATTCTATTTTCCAACAGCCGAGGACTTTGCAGATTCCGCCTCTAGACATTTGAACCATAGGAGAAACGATGAGTTGTGTGTAGAAATCTGGAGACCCTGCAGGGTTGGTGGATACTAAGGGGGTCTGAAGCCCTGGAGAGATTTGCTCTCTGAGTCATAAAGATGCTTTCAACCCAATCCCCTTGCCTACAGGAGAGACAAATGTACGATTTTGTCTGTCAACCCATTTCCCCTTCTTATTTCAAACCCAAAACTCTCCATTAACTCTTTATTGTCCATGATAAGTACTGGAGACCAGGAAACATACGGAGATACGAGTTATGAAATTGTTTTTTGGGGGGGATTTTTTCATCTGACTGTCAAGTGTTCTAAATACAACGAGAGGCAGAGAAATGAAAGGCATCAATGGTCAAAGTGTAAACCATCAGAGGAGGTGATTTTCCTTCTCATCAAAGACTCTCCTGAGCTGTACGGATTAATTAGCACCAGATCTGTCCATGACTAACAGCTTTTTAATTACATTTCATTCCTTTCAATAAATACGACAGATCGCAGGTATATTTTGGCATTGTGCTTTTCATCTTGGACAGGTATTCCCACTCTAACCTGCAAGGTTCTACTTTGGGTGCATCTGTACAGTGAAACCAGCAGATCGTGTCTTCCCATTGGCTATATTGGGGGCTGGATTGGCTGCAGAGCATTGCAGGACATTAACAGCAGATTACGGATGGGTTTCAGGTTTTATTCGGAACAGGCGGTTTCAAAGTTCCAATTTTGTTGGTTTCATTGTATTTTCGAAATTCCATTGCATAAACATATCCTAAATGTGGAAAATACGATGCGGACCATGATCAGTGTTTTAGGTCCTCCCCCTCAGTACGGTCAATGGGTAGAAGAAGAGGAACGAGGGGAGGTAAGTATAATTGACCTTGCTTTGGCCCAGACACGGTACAGCTGGATTGACAACTGATAAACCAACATACCTTACCTTAGGCTGGGTACACACGACCGACCATTCACCACTAACAAGTGGCGGCCAGGACAAATCACTATCGGTGTCAAAAGTGTGGTCAGTAGGGAACCGCACGATCGGTCGTAATTTATTGTGTGAACAGGCCACCGTGAATGGTTACCCACCCCCTATCCGAACTGATATATTCAGCACATTATTAAATGTATTATTAACCAGGTATTAAGGTATAATTATTGCTTCCATTCTGGCAAAGTAGCAATCAAGGCTGTGACTGCTGATATCACAACTAATGATTAACCTGCTGTCTCTGCACATGCTCAAGTGTATAAAAAGCTCATTGAGCAGAGGTTGGAGACAGATTCCTATATGGTTACAAATGCATGTATTTAACTGGTTGGAGTTGCAAGTCACCAGTTTTTTGTTTTAAGGGTGGACTTGCCCTTTAAGCCACTTTATTCTAAGGGCGGCCCTTTTTTTATTTTGAGTGTTTCTACCTTAGGCAGCATTAGATTGTGAGCCTTGGCCTTCCCTATAATGTTCTTCCATACACCTTTCAACCTCTAGCGACTTTTCTATCCTTATTGTCTTTTTACTACCGTTTCGGAAAGATGAATTATCCATTGCAAGAGCCAGAAGATTCCTTCATTGTGCATAATACATTCATATTTTACAGCTAACGCGATGTCAAACAGGGAGAGACCTGATTAAATTGTGCAGTAATAATTAATAATAATTGGGAATTACAATGCGAATTGAACAGATGTTTCTAGCTCTGATACTACATGTACGAGGCCCAATCTTCCTTCCCCTTGTCTTGGAATATTTACAGAAACGCGACTGCCCAAAGGGGTTTGCATTAAATTAAAAAAAAAGGGTGACGAGGGGTGATAACGGTGTAGGAAATGTCAGCCGTAAATAAGCGCGTTTCATTATTGATTCCCTGCGAGCAATTTCACTACTGACATTTCCCTGCATCCGAGTTGGTCGCAGAGGAATGTGTGTTTGGAGAAAGGTTTTCTCTGGTTACACAAGGAGTTTTATATGAACCAAGGGAAGATCTCCCATTATCATTTATGTTCCCAGTGATGTAAGAAGGAGCTGTTTATAAGGTTATAAAGTATAGAAGTTTATAAGCATAAACTGTACATCTATTGCATATTGTAATGTGTTTATTTAAATTTGCATTCGAATATGAGACGTATTTTGTGAATTTTTACCGATAATTACTAAAGTATTTGGTTATTTAAGAGCATGTCCACCCTGCTAACTAAAAACCAGCAGATTACCCCCATCATAGTAATATAACTATACATGGCTTCCATGATGACAGACACTAACAGGTTTCAGAGCAGGAAGCAGGAAGTGCAGGGGACCTGGTGATGCTGCTGCCATATCACACACAAAAATGTAAATATCTTCACAACTATGCAAAATAAACAATGGAAATAAATTGCAAAAACTCTCAGGGAGCAATTCCTATCAATTTACCTAAAGTCATTATTGGACCACAGTTGCCCTTTAACAATAGTTTTGCCCGGCTGACCAACTGATACACAGTACTATCAGTCAGTCAATCGGCCATAAATATTGTATGTGTGTATCCAGCTTAAAACAGAATCCACCTTACCCAATCAACCAAACCGGTGAATGGCATGAATGTCCACCAAAAAAGAACTTTTAACATAATGATTCTTAGGTTTGCCCACCCCCAACCGTCATGTTCCGATAGTTACTTACAGTCCCTTAGATCCCACGGCTGTATTCTTCTCTCTCTGCTAACCGGAAAAAACGGAGAGGGGCCGGACCAGCAGCCGCGTCTGTGTTGGCTGCCGGTCAGCTAATCACAGACGCGAAGAGCGAAGGACTGTAAGCATAAATTACACGGTGGTTGGGGGTTGGGCAAGCCTAAGGAATGTTACATTAAAGGGGTATCATACTAGGAGGAAGAGCAGCCAGATGGCATATCACCATCCCTACCGGAGGTAAGACTGGAGGCAGAGGCCTTTGGACAAGAAGACAGACACTACTGGACTATACTATATAGAAGGGGCCAATTTTAGATTTGGGGGTGGACACGTCCTTTAAAGTGATCAAATTCATTTTAAAAAAAAATCAAGTCTGTCTATAGCCAGATTAGGTTTTTAATAAACTATTTACAGTAATCATACAAATGAACCTAGGGAAAGGCCAACTGGGGCCGAGGAGGAAGACCAGCTCCCACAATGGGTAATTGCATTACGATAGATAGAAATATAAAAGTTTGGGTTTCCTTTTATAAGGAAATAACCAGAATTTATGCACTTTCCACTGTCAGAATTTTGTAGTTCCGTGGTCGCAGAATATAACAGCGGGAAGCCCGGGACATGTGTGTGCGTTAGTCATTAGCACGGATGTCCGGGATTGAATTCCATCCTTCCATCCTTCTGCAAAAATGTGTATGTTCTCCCAGTGATTTTCCCTATAAACTGATAGGTTGTGTGTGTCTAGATTGTAAGCTCTTCAGGGCAGGTCCGGATATAAATGGATAAAATAATTCTAAAGCTCCGTGCTATACGAGAAAACAAACACTTGCGTCTTGTGTTTTTTCATTATTGAGTCCGAGGTTTTGGCATTCCACCAATAAATAAACACTTTACCGAGATTCTACAATTTTTATGGATGTGTTTTGGTGCAGTTTATTTTATTTCTGCAGTTTGACGGCCAAGATAAACGATCCTTAGTCTTCATTGGCAATGCTGCGCTTTAAGTGATTACCCCTCTAATAGGGAATTAAAGCGAAAGACTAAAGTTACCGGAGATCACACAGAGATATCTTGTAACGCTCATTTACTGTTATTAGTTTGCAGTACCTCTCTGTCCACTCTGCTGATTGGCTGTACTAGGCTTGGATCCTATTGGCTGTGACAAGGAAAGGTTCATTATACCACAATAAATATTATTACAGGAGGGAAGACCGAATGGGAAAAAATCCTAATGGACCAAAGCCAAATGCTGTTAAAGGTAATCTGCCGTAAAGACACCGTTCTCCTGCGCTCTATTGGATTTACTAACAGGAGACCCAGAGCAAATAAGTGGGTGTTTTTTTGGTTGAAGAAAGTAAATTCTGCTCCTAATACAATATACAGGTTAGAGGAATGAAAGGTAATTGAAATATCTTCTTGTGAAGTGACATTGACGTTATCCCAAAGAAATATTGCGAGGAAATAATTAGTTCTTTAAATTGGCTCTATAACGTGTCAGATTGCCACGTACGGAACAAAAGTGACAGATCCAGGAAGAAAATTCGCATCAATGCGCAGGGACTGGTGATGGTTTTTATTATTATTCTTTTCTCAAGCTGTCAGTCTGCCAAAGTCCAACAAAGGAAGGAACATGTCGGTATTAGATGTAAAAATAGACGATATAGATGCGCGATCGTCCCCTTAATTAGCAGAAGGAGAAATTAAACCATAGAGTAGATTGCAAAGCCTTAGCTAGTGACAGCAGGACATGCTCCTACCTCCTGTTTCTACTGAAAGCCGAAGATCCTGGCTCTTAAATATGATAACCGTTTGCGCCCGGCAATGCTTTTGTTCTATAAGCGATCAGGTGCCAACACTGTAGGAACTCTGCATCTTTGGGAGCTGATTACTCTGTTGGTTGGAGTTTTGCACACATAAGAAACCTTCAGGGATATTCAATAAAAGTTCTTATCGTTAAAAATGGTGCTAACTTTGCCCCAACCAATCAGATGTTAGCTTTCAAATGTTAAATAAGATCTGATTGGTTGGGGCAAAATTAGCACCATTTTAAACTTTTATTGAATAACCCTGATTGTGCGATTGCTCCTGTACAATATTATAAAGATGTGAGAGCGTTCGGATGGCCCCCTGCAATATAAGGATACATTCACACTATGCGTTTTTTTTTAAGACAGCGGAACATCCCGCTTCCGATTTAATGTTTCCTCAGGAAATCGCACCAATGCTCTATCGTGTGAACGGAGAGAACAATGAGTAAACAACAGTGTAAACAGATGCCTCCATGCACAAACGACTTGACTGACAGCCGAAAAGGCCTATGATTACCTAGCAAGGGCTTATAGGGAAGCTTTACACTCAAGACAAAATTTATATTCCTATTAAACTTGCATTTTCGACATACTTTTACCCAATACTTTTACATTTATATCTGTTGTATTCAGTTAGATCAACTGTACAAAGTTTAGTTCTTGAAGACGTTTCGCTAGTCATCTGACCGGATCCTTCAATTCAGAATGACTTGTACAAGAATCTGTGGCAATTATGTACCCTGGAAAATACCAATTAGCATATCACAGCCAGGTGTTAGCGACCTTCTGAATGCAAGGTGTGATTGCATTGTGGCTAAGAGGTGTTATAGGAACGCCCAGGGAAAGGTGTCAAAACAGCATTGTACATGCTAGACAGTTGGTGTCGAACCCCCCCACCTCTATTCAAGCTTGGTTTCTTTATTTTAACATAAATGGCCTCCTTAACACCTCTCTTGAACCAGTCACGTTCCTTTGCCAATATGTTGACATTACAATCTTCAAAGGTATATCCTTTATCCTTAAGATGCAGGTACACGGCTGGGTCCTGACCCGAGGAATTGGCTCTTCTGTGCTGGGCCATACGTTGATGCAGTTGCTGTTTGGTCTCCCCCACCTACTTCCAGTTTACCATTTTCCTTAACTTCTACCAAGCAGTCCAAGAAAGCCAGTTTGTTGTTTTGTACCTCTTCCCTTGTGAATTTAATGTTTTGGTCCACCGCATTAATGTGTTCTGTGAAAGCTTGTACTTCCTTCTGGTGGATTTTAACCCAGGTGAAGACTTTAAAGGGTATCTCCAGCCTCAAAAAAACCCTTTTTAGATTACAAAGGATTACCCCCAAAACCCAGTTTGTTTTATTCTTTCCTTCATCCGATGCTCCTAATGTGAGTTATAAGAATTCACAGAATAAAGATCCCTCGTCTGTCTTCTCTCTACTTACGGGTAATGACGGGTAATGAGAGAAGTATACTGTATCTACCTCTGGCAACACAGCAAATCACAACCTGCTTCTGCGCTATACCACCAACACCTGACTGAGGGGGATTCAGCGGCATTTAGGGTACTACCAATAATGGTTTATTGCCTTTTAGGCATGGAAAGTTTAAAGGGCATGTCCACCCCCAAAACTAAAATTTAACCCCTTACTGGCCACATCAAGTAGTTTAAAACAATCCTTACCTTAACTACATTTCAAGTCCAGTTGATCTAATTGAATACAACAGATATACCATGACCTGGATGAATGAGAACCTTCACAAGCATATGTTGAGGTACCTATTTTTACCTCAAAAATGAGGAAAATCTGATTGACTCGAGTATAAGCCGAGGGTGGAAATTATGACCACTAATGCCTTCTGATTCTGTATTGTTCTGAGGTTCTAGTTGCCTTTTAAATGGACAGCAGAATTCCCATACAGTAGTCCCATAAAGTAATAGCCAAATCCAGTAATCCAATAATATTTTTGGACAATGTTGATGAGAAACCTGGATGAACCTGAACAATCAAAATATCAAAATATCATTTCAGCAGATCTTAGATTGTCTTAGAAGGTCTGCTGGGAAAATATAGGACAAATATTGTTTACGGTACCTGGATTATTCAAACCTTAGTTAGTGATCTCTACAGCAAATATTTTAATACTATCATGTTGGTGATTTTTAGGCCTTGGTCACTTCCTAGATGGTAAACAAAAGTCTTTGTTATGCCAAACAAACCATTTAGATTTATTTTGTTTTGGTAACTAAAGGGTTTATAAGATGTGCCCTCAAGTTTGACACTTTCAAACGGCAATGAGCATTTGACAGGATTATTAACTGCTGCCGTGTTGTCAGTAAAAGTTTCTAATGGATGATTTGCGCTGAGGTGGAGCTGAATGCTTGAACTGTAAAATTGAGCAACGGCCAATTGAATTAAATTGAATTTAGTGGTTTAGTGTGCAGTGAGGTGAGCAACATGCGGAATAGCGGAGAAGCTTTCAAGTTTTACAATGAAAGCTCCCCACGCAGAGGCAGAACGAAAAGAAGGATAAATGCAGACTTAAGCTCTGTGCACACATTCGATTTTCTAACAATTTAATGTCAACAGAAGCGATGATCTAACCTGTGTACCCACTGCACTTACTGTATATCCAATCAACTGGCTTTGGGAGGTAATAGATATTATTGTGTCTGGAAAATGTGGAGAACTGACCCTTTTCTGACTGTGTATAGCTTAGGTTAAGGACCTTGTTCAATGTGCTTGGTTTACATGCAATACAGCAAATGTCATACTATTCGCAAACAAATTCAATTCAACAGAACATATCCCTAACTATTATACTCCGTCTTCTCGTGGTTGTATCTGGGAATGTTACATCCAGATCCAGGATCATATATAATGTCCTGAATATTTGTTTGATCCATTAGGCAATATTGCCTTTTACATGATACAGTTTAATTTTTTTCTCACACGTACTTTTAATGTCCACACTAAGGGGGAGATGCAATATATTTCGATATCGCAACCTACGTGCACTCGTTTCCGCAATGTATTAATTACTTTGTGACTGTTAATACATTGCGAAAATGCTAGCGGTAAGTTGCCACCTTTTGCGAGTATTTTAAAGACACCATTGAAGAGGCGAGTTGTTGAGCAAAAAACGGCGCAAAATTTAATGCGCTGCACAAAGGAAAAAAAATTGTGACATGGTGCAGGCAGTGCAAAACCTTCGCTAACATGTACGTTAGTACATGGGTTAGCGTGATTTTAGTGCATATTTTCTCATTAACGCAGGAAATTGCATCTCCCTGAAAGAACTTTAAATTCCCTGCACTGACTTTACTGTTTACTAAGCCACTTTAGTCTTCAAATTACCTTCTGCAAAATATCGAAAAAGACCTGCAGCTTGAACACTGCTTTACTGGCTGCCTGCAGCATTTTTGCTCCTTTGTTAATACACAGTCTGGCTTGGAGACTTCAGTCATTTTTTTTAAACAGCTGCACTATGTTCCCTTAGGTGCTCTACATTTCTTTAAAGTTTACTCATCTATTTAAACCTCAGATCTGCTTTCAGTATTTAAAAACAGCTGTGTTACTTACTCTTGGCCTTAGTTGTTGATATGAACACCCTATCATGGCCGGGTGCGTTCTTGATTTACATGCTTCTGCTTTTGGTTTCTGTTTTGTTTGTTGCCTGTCCAGATCCCTGCCTGTTTTCTGTTTTTTAGTAGTTTTCTGCTTTGTCTCCTGGGTTTGCTTGACATCTCCTGCTTGATGAGACTCTCCTGGACAGCATCACGTAGACACCTTTTGCAGAGTAGTAATTGGAATTAAAGTGAAATGTTCCTTTAGAACAGAGAAGTAACCCATTTTTTTAAGGCTACCATATAAAGAGCTCTGCATCTGTTTTCCTGCAGTATACAGTATGTCTTCTTTGATTGCCACATTATTCAATGTGTAACCAAGGAGGCAAATTCCTATAGTCCGTTCACTTAGAGGTCCAGCTAGTAGTATTTTGGCCACTTGATGGTGCTACGTCACCTTCTCCTTTGATTATTTTTATTTTATTTCTTTTTTCAACTCATACTGTATATATAAAAAAATAATCTTTGGAATACACAGTTGAGAAATATCTAAACATATTTTATGATATCTTGAAAAATGTCAAGTATATAATTTTCTTATACTGTAGAAGCTAAAGTTGTTAAGTTTCAGCTAAAAGAGGTGTTTGTAGAACAGCAGGAATCCAGCCCTGATCTGCACCTGCTACTATCTGCTTCAATCTAAAACCCTCCCCCTGCAGACCAGGTTGCTACATCCTCTTAAAGATGTATAACTCTAAACAAGCCAGCTACAGGTTGAGTATGCAGTCATTGGTTGTGACAACATCTGTCATGGCCATGGAGTATTGCTCCTACTGGAAGAAAACCTTTTTACTAAAATGTCATTTAAAGATATGTGTTGTGGTCTAGAGGCTTTGTGGTGTCTTTAGTCTACATTGTGATTTTAAGTTGGGGTGGGGTAGGCATGCCCTGTATGTAATTTTTTCTATTTCTAACAAATTCAGACAGGCCTCACAAGAGTGAATTGGGGGCATTTTCATGGCAGGCCTTTATTGCTGCCATGATATCTGTTGGCCATTTAAAGCAATACTGAATGCAAAGCCAAGGCAACATCTGTAGACTGATTTTGACTTTATTAAGCCTTTACTAGTTCAGATTCACTAAAAGCTGCCATGAAAAATGGAAACCAAATGCATGATGCTTATTTGTATATTTTATATATTTGTATATATAATAAGGAAGCTCTTATGAAGTTTTTCCCTACCTCACTTGATCTGATCTGAATGAACATTCTATAAGGAGTTATTGGCTTTACAAACTCCTGCTTTGTTTCATTCAAGAATTCTTTGAGCAGCACTGTGGCTCAGTGGTTAGCACTGATGCCTTGCAGCGCTGAGTGCTGAGTGTGAATCCACCTTTGGACACTAGTGCAAAGAGTTTGTATTTTCTCCCCGTAGCTTGCGTGGGTTTACTCTCGACACTCTGGTTGTACGTGTCAAATAGATGCGCTTAGATTGTAAGCTAATTGGGGCAGGGCCTGATGTGAATGTGAACATGTAATTGTAAAGCGCTACAGAAGATGTTGGTGCTACATAAATCCATAATAATAATAATAATAATAATAAATAATTGGACCCAAACCAGCCCGAAACAGGAGTTTGTAAACCCAATAACACCTCGTAAGATTTTTATCCTGATGTAAGAAGAATGTGTTTTCATCTGCCTGCCTGAGAACCACTAACTGGGGGGGTTACCACTTACTGCCACTTTCTATGACTTCTAACAAATGCAAAGAACCGATGAAAATAAAATTACAAAAATATGATCTCACTGTATATGACTGCATGGGAGCATTATTATTTTCCCCAATGCAAAGACTATTTCAATTGAAAGATCTAATTAGACGTTAGACTTCCTACCAGCAAAGGTAATAACCAACAGCTTATAAAACTTTTAACTCCCTTTACTGCAGCAGAAGAAAACACACACACACACACAAATCAATGATGCTGAACTAACACTATTCAAACCATACCAAGATTATAAATAGACAAATGTATCTATATCTATACATTAGAGTTAAAATCATTCAAGGAATAAATCATTAAAGGCAAATCTGTGTTTACTAAAGTTATGTCCAGTGATGAGATAAACCCATGGCAGAATATTAGAGACATAAAAATAAATTAAACAGAAATAATGGTTTGAATAACTATTAATAGAAGAAAAGAACAGAAGAATATAACAGGGGGGAAAAGCGAAGAGACGAGAGAGAGTACAGAAAAGTAATAAGATCTCCAATATCACAGAACATTAAGTGTCTATAGCACAGACAGTCAGGTGTAGCGTAATGTTAATATTCTTAAATTTTATAGATGGCAAGGAGTATTGCAGTGCTTTACAAACTTTACCTTTATTATCCTAATCCCTGCCACATACCCCCCTGTCTTCTTTCACACAGTTTGGTGATTTTTATACCACCTTGTGTAAATATACAGGCTCTGTTTTTGTGGATATTAACTGTACAGAATATAATAAGTAGAGACTTAGAGTGACCTCCCAGACCTTATCTAATCAGCACCTACTTTATTCTTCATAATTAGACATATTGCCACAGAATCACAATAATAACATATAATACCCATGTTTACCAAAGACCTATACAGTTCAGCTCTTTATATTAAAAATGGCCCATAAAATATATAGTCCATTCACAGTAGGGTAGTCCCATAGGAGTGACAAGATTCCCTACCAAGTCCAAGAGCTAAACACCCAACAATAAAAAAGCCTGATGTTTCCCATTAGTGATAATACTGGCTTCAAAGACTCTGGTTGCCACATGCTAGTATCTTAGGTCAATACCTACAAAGTCAATACAACTGAATCCATTATAACAGTCTTACCAGATCCGTCCCCTCTATTCCACTGCTGTATCTTACCACCCATAGGCTCAGTGTAAGCAGCCTACACTCCCTCCATCCTCCCGGCTTTCAGGATCAGCCACCATCATCCAAGTTCTGGATGTGAATTATGAACACTCTCTCACTCCTCCCAATTTCGAATATAGGCATCTATGGGCCAAAGTCAGAGAAGTGTTATAAAGTGCCTATGCTAGAAAACAAGACAAGGGAAACCAGGAAAACAAGTGAAAGGGATGACAAAACTCTAGGAAATCTGAGAGCCTTTTCTTTAAAGGGCATGCCCAGCCTCTAAAAGAAAATCTAGCCACTTATGCAGAAGCCCCTTAAATACACTCAACACTGTTCTTACCTTTACCAAATACTCTTCTAACATAACTTACAAAAGCTATAAGCAGTACAGGGATCCTTTGGCTTTGCATCCATACACAGGGCTGATTGCATCAGTTCCATCTACTTAAAGTAAAGAAAGATGATACTGACTGATGGAAATGTTCTCTTGGGAGTCACCAGAACCTGTTGGATCCCATGGATTTGTCAAGTATATGTATGGTTACCTTAACTCCTCATTTTTACTTAATTTTCTGTGAGTATAAATATATTTATTCCAGTATAGAAGGTATAAACAGATTCCCTGTTGGACTGTGATGCCAATATGTTTACTAAAATAGCAACAATAATCTATTTTTAATGCCTAGAATTAGCAATAATAGCATGAAAGCTATGGGCCATGTAAATCTCCGCATACTGTAGGCATAATTACAGATTCAAAAGAAATATACTTTTGTTGAATAATAAGGCATCATCACAATTGCTATATGAAGAGCGTTTCCTGAAGATCCCTGGAGTAAGTATAATGTGTTTCTCTCATTACTTTCTATAACATGATTGGTTCTCCTGGGGCATAAACAGGAGGACAAAAAAATATAAAACAGCGGAAAAACAAGTAATTTATTTGTGATAAATGACCCCAGAAAAAAATGTCTCGCACATGTAATATTAATTCTACTTAGTGCAGTGTCTATCAGACACATTACAACTTTCCAAACAGTAAAATTTCTTTACATTGTATGTAACCCTTTTACTTTAATGTAGGTGGAGTAGTAGCGTTTATAGATATAGCTTTGAAATACCTTTGACTTCATAGCAAAAACCAGAGGCCAGATTCACAAAATTTACAATCTCTGCAATAGGGAATGTACATTTACGATTGTGGTTGTAAATTTAATTGTATATTTATGACATCGGTCGTAGATTTACAATCACCCATACAATATTATTGTAGTATTTTCCAACACATTGTATTATATGAATGACCGTTCAGTTATGGTTGCGATCATACTTTTACGGTGACCCACACTATCCCAAATTTGCCATACAGGGTGTTTTTAAATATGCCCCAAGTATATTTAACAGAAAACCATCAACTGTTCCTGAGATTGACTGGAAGAAAGAATGAAAAACAAATTGCTGTAAAGTAGCTGTAAAGCAATGACTTATAAATACAGAGTAGGCTCTCAATGCAATAATGGTGTTAAAGAGTAAGTTAAGCACAAATACAAAAACTTTTTCTCATGTTAAAGGGCATGTCCACCCCCAAAACTATAATCCCCCCAACTACTGGCCCCACATGTAGTGGTAGTTTAATCCTTACCTCACATCCCAGCTCCATAGGGTTCTCTGTAACCCCCCCCCCCCCCCAAGTCCCAAAACTAACCACCAGGAGGATAGCAGGGCTCTGCCTGCTATCTTGCCTCCGGTAGATATTTGCCATGCGCACTGCAGCCTTCTCCCCTCCCTCCCTCCCCCTCCCTCCCGTTCTACTATCCCTCCCCCTAGCGCAAAAAACCTTAATATGCTGCTCCCCCATGTCCCAGCCCCAACCGCATATTTTTTTTTTTCAAAAAGCTCCCCAAACTTACTTACCTCTCCGCTTTCTCCGCTGCACTGAATGACCGGCAGCCGCGTCCGTGATTGGCTGCCGCTCAGCCAATCACAGACGGACTGCCGGTCCCGCCCCTCTGCTTGCATTCTCGCAAGCAGAGGGCCGGCAGTGCGGCAGAGGAACGAGGGGAGGTAAGTAAGAGTTTGGGGGGCTTCTGAAAAAAATATTTATGCGGTTGGGGTGGGGGACATGGGGGAGCAGCATATTAAAAATCAGTTTATGGGGTGGACATACCCTTTAAGGGCAATAATCCTTTTTATCGATTTTTTCTGTGGGCCCTATTTTTAAAGACGCGGTATGGTTATCATAAATTAACGACTGTAATTTACCAATATCGATAGTAAATCTATGATAACGTGATTGTAGATTTACGATCCCCATAGAATAACATTGCGGTAGTCTACTACTATTCTATGGCCTCTCCACAGAACCTATTAAAAGTTTAAAAATCCAATTGAATCAAATTTTTCCTAATTTTCTATAGCATTTTAGATTTTTTTATATAATTTTTTTTAATTTTCAAGTGGAATTTCCAACGTTTTGAATGGAATTGTTTACAGCTAATCAGTAGATTAAACAGTTAGGAACTTTTCAAGGAAGCATCCTGGGTAGATGTGTTTGAGAGGCATGATCTGTATAGAGGCAGGTCTCTGTGTTGTTTAGGATGTCAGTCAGATTCTAGGAGACAAGGAGGCAGCTTCCTTGTTTTTACCATTAAGTTGCAACTAAAACTCCATGAACATTGTGAAAACTTACACTGGGGTTGTTATTGTATAAAACGGGTATACATACCATTTGTTTCCATTTTTCATGTATACCCTACAAAACATAATATTGTAACATTTAAATTCTTTGAGACTAGAATAAAAAAAAAATAATGTTGTGAAGTTAGAAAGACAATAATAGAAAAATGAAAAAATAAGTAAAAACTGTACATGAACTTTGTGAAGTGCAAGAAAAAGAAAATCATTAAATATCCTACTGATTGTCGTGGCCTAATTTAATCAATACATGCCCTCAGGACTATGGAGGGGGGAAAAGCTTTTTTTCTATAAATCATGTTTTTACTGACAAAAGAAATCCTAACAATTTACAATATTGAAATTTAAGAATTCTCAGAGCTTTAGAAATACCTTTACTTGAAAAAAACTTAAATATCAAGCTAGAGGTACACAATCCAGATAGAATATTTGTACTTTCTGCTTACTCATGCAGAATATTTTAATTACAATAGTCTTGTAGGAAACCGGCGCCTTCCATGCATACACAATTGATTTAAAGAAAGTTAAATACATGTTGCTGGCAAAAATAAAGACCTTATTTAAGGATATCTATAGGGCCCAGAACTACTGTTGTCATTTAAAATCTGTATTTCCAAGGGAGGTGAAAGATATCTATAAGAAGGCCAATCACCAATGGAGCATTTAGAGAATAGCACGTATATAGGCACTCTGTCATGGGTAAGGAAAACTTGCCCTCGGATCAGGAAGTGAAAATCTATGTTTACTAAGCACCATTACTTACCTACCTCTCTAAGACAATAAGTTTTATGCTACATAGTAATGCAAAATTTAAATTGATGGTTATTTCATTGGGTGCCTTGCACCATTGCTGAAAACGCAGCCCCCTGCAAGCTAAATGTAAAGCCTAAGGTAACCAAATACTACATCGGTGTTACACTTACTTGGCAGATAATGGACATTATTACATCTCCCCATTAATTTTCTAACCCTTCCAAACTTAAACAAAACAGTTAAAATATTCGTATTTTGTTTCTATTTGATGCCAAGTGGTAAGAACTGATGAGACTGCTGATTTATCACATACTGTTTAATACATAGGGCCATATTCATAAAGGCAAGGTATAGCTTTTCAGCAATACTGCACCTTTATGATTTTACCAATCATTAAATTGATCATTCATTTGCGATCGTTTTAAAGACCGTTAATTTACGATCGATATCATAAATTAATGATAATGATCATAAATATACGATTACGCGATCATGGATTTACGATCTCCATAGAATACCATTGCGGTAGTTTACTACCGCATAGTATTCTACGGCAAATGTTCATTAATTAACGAACGTTCGGTTGTAAATGCACATTTATGGCCGCTGTTGTAACTAATTTTGTTTCTACAGGATGATCTTGTATGCTTAATTCTTCTATATTATGGCCTGGATGAACTTGGCCTGGTTTTTTTTGCATTGGTTTACTACAGTTCATTTGCTTTTACTATGGCAAATATATTTCCAATCACAGAGCAACTCTTGCCATCTTTTAACTAGCCTACCTCCCTAGCACATGATGAAATAAGTGGGGATCCCATGTGGACTGTAACGGGTGACTATAACTCATGAAATTTATCATACGGACTTTGTTTGTTACCTTGTGGTCAGAACATAATATATAGAGATGCTCAAAAATTTGAAATCTAACCCATTAAAGTCAATGGGGACAAATAGCTTGAAAATTTTTAATCAAAATAAGGTTTAAATAGCAATGGTAACTTACTGTACATGGTTTTGGGACCTGGGAAATGGTCTAGAAAACACGCACAAAAAGCTAGAACTTCGATAATTAGCCCGAAAATAGAATATTTTTTCAAAAATTTGATATTTCTAGAATCTGTCTCGAAATCTCTTTAAAAGGAGTGTTTATTATACAATAGGAATCATGTCCTGGAGTCCTTGTTGCATACCTCAACAAAAGGGGGTAAAAATTTAAACAAAAAAAAAATTGAAATAATAAATTTTGCCTTTAAAAGGAAAAGTTGATGAAAATACATTATTTTAAAATTTGTATTATGCATATCTTTTTTTTCTAAACTATCACCTCCTCTACTAAGAGCAATATAACATAAATAGAGCCCATAGAGCCCTGCCCTCATATAACATTGCATTGAAGTCAATGGTAGTTAAAAAATCCTAAAGCTCTGCCGAAAATTAATTAACTGTCACATTCATAACTGGCAGTTGCCAACTGAAAGGATCAGAAAACAGAAACCGGGGTAAAAGAACAATGTGCAGCATTTCAGGTTAGTTTTTTTATCTTTCAGATTTCAAACTATTGCAGTTTTGGGTGTGATATATCTTTATACATCACTCTTTAAAATGTTGGGCTTGCCCTTTAAAATAAGCTTACACCGCATATTTTATCCCCTAATCAGCTGAAGAGTAATGATGAGACCCGGTTAAGAACCAAACCTTGCTTTGAGGCAAAATAGGTTTTGAAAATTTACAGATTCAGTGAAACTTTTGGAATTTTGAATGGTGAACTTCAGTGTTGAAAAGTCACTTACTTCACATATCCTAGACCCTCCCCTTTTCTGTCTATGCTTGACATTCTCTAAGACAGACATCTTTAAATGACATTAACTGTTGGACACTAGAGATGACCGAAACTCACTAGTTTCATTCCATTTTCAGATTCCCGGATCTTGGTAAAAATCCCGAAAATCCGAATCCAGAACAAATTTTCCATAATTTTCAAATGCACTGAGCTATTTTCGAAAATAGTCTCGAACGTTCGAAAAATCTCGAAAATACAATCGAAGACCAATTTTGAGTTTTTGATCGTATTTTCAAGGATTTTCGAACGTTCGTGGCTATTTTTAAAAATTATCGAAAATAGCTCCGTAGATTAGAAAATTATCAAAAATGCACTCTGAAGTCACGAAATCAGACGGATCATTCGGATTTAGTGTCGGAACACCAACATAAATATGATGATACATTTATACATTTTCCAATTTAGAGACAAAGGCAAAAGAAACTTGTTGATTATACTGTTATACAGGGAATTTTCTTATAATGATGAAATATATAATATACAATGTGAAACATATAATGTGAAACACAGAGTTGATTAATGAACTGTAATAATAAGTTAATCATGTATTTCTGTGTAATAGGGTAGACACAGTAGACCTAGTAGATGTATGCTTATTTCAGTTTACCCTATTTTCCTTGACTGGACTGCCAAACAAAGATTCTTTGTCTTTATCTCTAGAAACCTCAAAAGATGATCAGGTTTAACTTACACAGAAAGGTGATCGTCCACCTGTCCCTTTCATTTCTTGCCTCTGAAAACAAGTCATCCTTAAAATCTTCTGAAATTAGGGCAAAAGGATTTTCCTTAAAAATAAAATATCCAAGCGCCTTGTATAGAATATATCATGAAGAATCCTGCCAATTTTGCACAAGTTTGACCCAATATCTAATGTACAAATATCATACGTTGCCAGGGACTTGCCTTGCTTTACTTTACTTTACTAGCCAGGCTAATGGTTAGGCGATGGGATATCTTGGAATAAGAGAATCATACTAAACACAAAGCCAACTTGATTTCACTGGGTTTCACATTTCTGTAGTTGTAACCAGTAGCACAATAAAGTGAGGAGAATCAGCTTAGATCAGCCCCTGGACACATAATGTTATCACAGGCGGATTATCCTTTCTTGTCTGTACTGAGAGATATAATTTACTTTTCTAAAGCCACTTAATGGATTTCCATATATAATCTGCATTAGAGCAAAATGACACATGATGGATGGATTGGTATATCATCAAAAAGCTTACACCATAGGAAACATACTGCATACTATTCTGTAAATACAATACATGGGTGTACATCATAGAAGAATAAAGAAAAGAACTAAAGGAAATGCGGTCAATGGAAAAACAAATTACAAATTATTTTAAACCTAATGAGCTAATGTTCAGGTTCACTCAGAAAAAATGATTTAAAGACAGGAGGAACCAGATCAACAAACCAAGGCCTGGTAATTCATACAGCCACTATATTAAATTGAACACTGCGTGGCCATATATCATAGCCAGATAAAACTTATTTGGAAGAAAAAAAAACAGGGAAGTGAGAATTCACACATGGTTCAAGGCAGGCAGATCAGGATCAAATTCAAGAAACAGGTCAAAGTTCCACATTAACAAGCCTGTACACCAATAGATATGCACATAGTTAGCAGTAAACTCTCCACTGTTTTTGTAAATCTAGCACCATTTTTAGAACCAGTGCAGAATTGATAGAAATACTATAATAGAAGTCAATTAGAAAGCAATTATTATGAAATTGTTATCATTTTCTGCTAGATGGGTATGTGTTCTTATTGCTGGACGAGATCAGGCTATTTTATGTCTTTCTTCTTTTCTTTTACCATTCTCTTGGTCTCTTTCCTTTCCAAAATTACATCTATTACTTTGATTGCTCATTTTCAGAGAACAGAACAGGATACTGTAGTCTGATCATGTAGAATACAAAAAGCTTTAATAATTAACCATTCAGCCAGGTTGCCCTGATCTTAGAAAATAGAAGTCTTACAAATAAACTATTTTCATTCAGACTGACTGTAAAAAGTCAAATAGTAGCTAAAACAGCATACATCTCCAAAGTAGATTACTGTAAGCCCTTAGCATTCATGTGGAAGTATTTTCTAATAAGCACTAATAACCGACAACAGTGTAGAGTTTCAGGTCCTGTAGTAACACCAATGACAAAATACAATGTTGGGCACATACACAATTTGTATGGAAGAAGGCTGGCTTGTGAAGGACAGTTAGTGACATAAATTGTAGATTATTTTGTTTTAGAAAAATGAGGCACTCTAGACTGGTAAGCTAATTATTGAATAGAGAGCATAGCCGTATACCCCCCCCCCTTGGCCCCCCTGACTTGCTGTAGTCTAATCTCACCCATCTTCTAGTACAGACCTTTGTTAACAGATGTATTTTATATAATCTGTCGTGATTGGTCAATATAGTATTCCTTCCTACCGTGTCTTACTTTTGTAGTTGTCTCAATCTTCTTTAGAACAAATCAAATCTATAACAAGAAACTCCAGTTCAAGCCATGATTCATGGTGCTCACTCATACAATTTGATGGGGAAAAAATAATGGCCTGATTCCGAGATATAGCAAGTTCAGCCTATCCCAAATGACACGGAATAGTTGGCTGATTGAGCAAAACCTTTGCTATTTTCTGTGTCTGTACCATTCACGACATCCATGTCAATTTCACTAGAGTGACAAATTACATCTGCTTATTTCCGATGTTGTCTCGAAGGTGATTGCAGAAAACATTTAACTTCATTCTCATATCCTCAAAATCAAACAGACAGCAAGAACTGAGGGTTTAGTTTTTAGATCTCTTTCCCTATTTGTCATTTTTAATAGATCTGAGATGTCCTAAAATCATACCATGGTTTCATGCTGTCATTGCTTATGGACGGAAATGTGATAGGGTAATAAAAAAAAGGGCACATTACTTCTAATGAAGAATGACACACTGACAGATAGGCATGTACATTTATAAAGCAGATCTTGGATTTATAATATACAGCATGGCTTAAATTCAAGTTGTTTGTTAACCCTTTTCTTTTCCCCTTCCATCAGTTTAGGGTCAGAAAAGACATAATTTAAATTTTAAAAAAAGTATAAAAAAAAAACTATTGCAAATATATGAAATGTGTTAAATATTCTGTGTTTATTACTAAAAAGCTTTCTTCAGAATTTCCACAGGCACCTAAAACGATTTTTAGTTCATTCTAAACTAAGGCAAGTTTGGGGAAAATTTGATTGCATCATATTAAGAACGTTCCACTTTTTATGAAGTTCTAAATACATTGCTTGTCAGCTTGGTAGAAAATGCCACCTTTTGGTGTTAAGAAAATAAACTATATATAAAATCAGACCATAATCTACTATCTGCCTTTTCCTTTATTCTCCAAAATGAAAGCATAGCAATTGAGATAACCATGTAGTCTTAAGCTGGGTACACACCATCCAATATTTTGGGCCAACCTACTGATATTTCAGTGTTGATCGGCCCAAAATATTTGTCCAAATCAGTCTAACAGGCGATGGGACAAATCGGTAGACCATGGCCAGTAGTGCGGTTCTCTATGGAATGCACCGTTGGTTGACGCAAACTGCCATGCGCAGCTACTTTTGCAGCGACCAACTGTCCATCTTCCTGGACGACCAGTCACAAGTGTAGAAAGGTCAGTCAGGATGAAGGATCCCAAAGTGTGAACCCTTAGAAAGAGATTCAGGGCAGACAGCAAACTTACTTAAGTCTATAAGTAAGTGGTTTGAAACTAACAAAAGGAAGTTTCCTGTGAGTGAAACGTGTACAAAGTCCCTTGTTCTAAAGGACCTTGCTCTCAAGGACGAAGAAAAATAAAGGGATAATCATTTGATGGTTGCATGGTGTGTGTGTAAGCTTGAAAATAACTTTGAAAATAAGGTGTTTGTGCTATCAGTGTGCTGTGTTAAGGACTGTGTGTGCAGTAAGCAGATTAATCTTTCTTTCTTCAAGTTAAAGGGGTGCACTGAGCTTCTATATTTTATTATTGCACATGTTGTAATCGCAAACAGGTTGTGAAAGGGTTAATGTTTTGTTTTTTCCCTCTCTACCTGGCTCTTGCACTAATTGGTGTGGGGGCTGGGGCCTATTAGTTAAATAGGATTCACATTGGTTGGACCTGTGGTTTGAACCTAACAAAAGGAAGTTTCCTGTGAGTGGAAATAAGCTAGAGTGGAATGTGTACAAAGTCCCTTTTTCTAAAGGACCTTGCTGTCAAGGACATAGAAAAAGAAGGACATTGAAACAAGAAGGGCAACTAAACAAGGGTGGTGTGTCACTGTGCTGGTGTTGTGTATTAGAAGAGACAGTTTTGTTGGTACCATGCAATGTGACTCCTGCCACATATAGGAACCTGGAGCAGATGTTCCAGGAGACCTATGTCTGTGTCAGGTGTGAGTGGGTTGCCCATTTGGAAGCTGAGGTGGAGAGTTTAAGAGGGCAGCTTGCAGCATTGCAAGGATTGGCAAATCTGGGGGGACAGCAGGCACTGACTGAGGCCAGTATAGAGGTGGGTGGAAGTGGAAAGGTTGAGGGGGGGGGGGGGGTGCTAGGGTTACTGGCGGAAGTGGAGGATGCAAGGGTAGGGTTGCTTATTCCCAGATTGCCCATACCAACAAATTTGCTGCCTTAGGTGATGAAGTGGAGGAGGACAGCTCAGAATTAGCATGTATGGAGCGGGCTAATCCCTTGAGCTCCCAGGGAACTGCCATCTCTAATACAAGGGAGGATAAACTTAGGATCGGGAATGCTAGGCAGGTGGTAGTGGTAGGGGACTCCATTATAAGGAAGGTAGATAGGGTAATCTGCAGCCAAGACCCTACATGCCGAACTGTGTGTTGCCTGCCTGGTGCTAGGGATCGGCATGTGGTGGATCATGTAGACAGATTATTGGGTGGAGGAGGAGGTGAGGTCCTTAAACATGATTTCCGAGAGCTAAGGGCCATGTTAAAAGCAAGGACCTCCAGGGTAGTGTTTTCAGAAATACTACCGCATCCACATGCTACACTAGGGAGACAGCAGGAGCTTAGGAGCATTAATGTGTGGCTAGGAGGGTGGTGCAATAAAGAAGGGTTTGGGTTTATAGAGAATTGGGCAGACTTGGCTGTCAGCTATAGGCTCTTTAGTAGGGATGGGTTGCAACTCACTTATGGTGGTGCAGCTGTTTTAGGGGAGAAGATGGCTACAGGGTTGGAGGAGATTATAAACTAGGTTTGGGGGGAGGGTATTAGCAGTCTCACTGGTATAGGTAGCCCAGGAGGAAAGCAGGGTGTAGATAGGCCAGTGGTGGGTGGAAAGGGGGGTTGGTCTAGCATAGGGGGTAGGGAGGCATGTGTATTAGAGTGTATGAATAAATTACAGGATCATAATCTAAAATGTATGTTTGCAAATGTGAGAAGCCTGGCTGACAAAATAGGTGAATTGGAGCTTATGGCGTTGAATGAAAAGTATGATGTAATAGGTATAGTAGAAATGTGGTTGAACAGTTCTCACGACTGGGCTGTAAATTTAGAAGGATACGCCTTGTTTAGGCCGGACAGAAAAAAAAGGAAAGGGGGAGGAGTATGTGTTTATGTTAAAAAAGAACTGAAGCAAATTGGCAATATGGATGTTAAAGCGGAGGCAATATGGGTGGAATTAGGCAACAGGAAAGGGGGTAATGGCATTGTTGGTGTCTGCCAAATCTAAAAATGTGCACATATCTGCCTAAATATAAAGTAAAAGAGCAATGGAAAAATTACAGTAAGTGGCTCCTGCAGCTCAAAACCAGGACCCCCATTGGCTCCGCTGACAAGTGCCTTTTTGGGGCTCAAGGGGTCACACAGCTAGAACCAGGAGCCCCATCCCCGGCAGTTATAAGTGCCATAGCTACACTGACAAGTGCCTTTGTTGGGGGTCCTGCAGTTCGAAACCAGGACCCCTATTGGCTCTTAGAAAAGCCCTTGTGGTTCTAATAAGAGCCTTTCTAATAGGGGAGTCCTGCAGCTCGAAACCGGGACCACCCCATGTCCTAAAAAGGACCTTTTCAGGTCTCCAGCGTCTTCTTCACTGAGATTGCTGGCGACACCAACTCTGCTGATGTCGCCAACACCAGGTGATGTCACTGTGGCCGCCAGTGGCACTGCCGATGCTGGCGACATCAATTTCGCCAGTGTTGCCAACCTCTTGATCCAAAGTCTTCTTTGTTCCCCCTTCTTTTTTCTGCCATCACTCCGATAACTTATGAGTTCTGCGGGGGTTTGCACCTCTTTATATAGGTTTGCTGAAAGACCAAATCCAGTTGTGATTGATCAATATTTCTATGCTTGCAGTCATATGATCACACATTAACCACTCATATTTTAATATGTTATTTATTCAATATTTTATTTAAATATGATATCAAGAGGGCAACACAGGCAACATAGATGTCCCCAGGATCCTTTCCCCTCAGAGATTCACTTAGTATAGACCCCTTTATAGTAAAGTGCACATCATCTGTACACAGCATAATTGTCGGGCCAATCGAACGCACGTACACATCGGGGCTTCACGGGTTTCCCCCTTAATTGCACGTGTGTGTGAACCTTTAGAAAGATCCTCTTATTTAATAATAAACAAACTGGTCTAAATAAGGACATGGGATTCCACAGCCTTATCAGGAATATGAACAAAATAAAATGAATTTGCGATGAGGATAGACCCCCTCTACTATAATACCCCACTATAGCACTCTTACACTTGTACCACTAGTAACCACACTCGATCCCGTGTTGATGCAAAATGGTAATTATATTTATTTATACAAAACACACATCTATAACTTCTTCCCCACTCCACATAATCTTTATACAAAAATGTATCAAAATTAAATCACATACCAGCTTAAAATAGTAAAAATGTAGCCACAACCTAAAAAGGTAATTTCTTGGAAACCCAAAAAGATACTTAGTTTGTAATGGGAGCAATCTTCAATTAATTAATTCACAGCTGTGTCTCAAATCTCACAGCCACCATTTCTTGGGTTCCGTCCAATTCACGGACCACTTCTTCCCTTCTGGCTTTTTAACTCCCGTATCTTTTGCCTTACATATCCTAAGTTCCAAGGAGACAGATAAACTTAACCGGGCGTCCCCGGACAAATAGTATTAGGATCAGACTCAAAAGAGATTGTATCTGTGGTTTATATCACACTTTTTTTAACTGCCGCGGTTCATTCAAGTTA
Source organism: Hymenochirus boettgeri (assembly GCA_019447015.1). Lineage (NCBI taxonomy): Eukaryota > Metazoa > Chordata > Amphibia > Anura > Pipidae > Hymenochirus > Hymenochirus boettgeri. The sequence continues at coordinate 223,408,403 of CM033471.1, read as the reverse complement.
GCAATCTACCGGGACTTTAGAATTAGCAGACGCATGCTGCAAATAAGCTGGAAGTCTCTCACCCTTCCTTTAGGTTTTCTCTTCACCCGGTCTCCCGCTGGCTGTCCTTCAGTATGTTGAAATCACACCACAGTCCATAAGGTGTTCTCTTGGTCTGTCCTCGGATCGACGTACGTTTCACCTGTACTGTGTGTCCACAGGTTTCGTCAGGATATCGCGAGATTACCTGAACCTCATTTTTATGCTATCTCGTCTCTTAAAGCTGTAATGTGTCTTTATTCCTTAAAGGGATGGCCCAATTTCCTTACACTGAGATAGCATTCTTTAACACAATTTTTCATTCAGTTGTGGCTACTACTTTTATCTCTACCACATTTCTTTTTATATATATATATATATATATATATATATATATATATATATATATATATATATATATATTGCAGCTAGCCATGGCGTAGGAGGCAGGAACAGCATCGGCATTCGTGAACCTTGATACACAATGGGGCTTTTACTTCACACAAGAGGATGTGGACAATATTCTTTTCCAAGACTCTGCTATAGCATTGAGCCCAGACATCTGTAATAGGGATAATTTCTTTAAATTATTAAGACTTAAATGCAAGGAGATTGACCTACACTTACACGGGGTCTTTCTCTCAGATTATCATGGAGCTAGAAAACTCCCTAGGGGCTTTAGAATACGCAATGTCCCTACCATCGGCCGTTATGATCCGGACTTTTGTGTTAAATGGTGCGGCATACTGAACCGCTGTTCATTCGATTTACTGCTCCTTGTCATTGAACAAGTAGGTAAGGAGCTTCCGAAAGTAAAAGAGGAGATCAAAAATTTTGAAACCATGCATCGTGAGAGCCTCAATGGAGACTTATCATGCAACTGGCTTGAGAAACTGGACATTCAAATTCGAAAATATAAAGATGATTTGATATTCTTTAAAAAGAAGAAAATGTCTCGAGTAGATCTCGACTACACAAATAAACGAGTCTATGGCTGGCTCTATGGTAATAATAGTGAATCTGTACATCCGAAACGACGCAGGTACCGTAAATCATTCAAAACAATGGATAGTTCAGAGGATTCGAATACCTCCGATATTGAAAAAGAAGGTATAAGCCAAACACTGTCTCATAGAGATGAGACAAGCCACGATACCCATTTTTTAGGGGTGGCCACGAGGGCCACCACAAAAATGAAAAAAGGAGGCCCACAAGAAGGGGACGGGGCAACAAGAAAAAGAGGTTTGCCTCACAGACCCCCGAGGAGAAGGTAATATATAACCTCAGCAAGCATGTTTTGACCCCATTTGAGAATTCTGTACTTAATAAGGGTCTATCCTTTATCCTGACTCCGAAGCATGACCACCTCATGGATGAGGTAGATATATATAAGTTCCAACGAAAACTTAGATTGAGAGAACTTTATAAGCATAACAACCAGTCTATCCACCCCTTTCGCCCCAAGAGCTATTATGACCCCCCCCCAATACACCTCCAGCTATAAAGGTCTTTGGGGAAATGGTCAAGAGTGATTTGGGGAAAATTCAATTGAATTCCCAACACGACGTACCTAGATGGTCTAATCTATCTAAAAATGAGATTCATGCCATACAAACTCTTAAAGACGACCGTAACCTGGTCATACGCCCTGCGGACAAAGGGGGGGCTATAGTGTTGTTGGACTTAGCCTATTACAAGGAGGAACTCCTCAGCCAACTAAATGACTCCACCACATACAAACCCTTGCAGGATGATCCCACTGAAAAGTTACAAAGAATACTACTGATGAGATTGCAAACGGCAGTATCTAATGGGTGGATCACTAAGGAAACAAATGGCTATTTATATTGTGAAACCCCAAAGGTGCCTATCATCTATACAGTCCCTAAGATCCATAAATCAGTCACGGCACCACCTGGGAGACCCATCATTGCAGCATGCGGTTCTCTACTGAAACCAGTCTCTACCTACATAGATTATTACTTGCAGCCTGTGGTCAAGGGCATGAAATCGTATTTACGGGACAGTGGCCAACTACTGGAGATACTGATGTCCTGTGACATCAAGAACTTATACACAGTAATACCACACTTGGATGGAGTCGCGGCATGCAGAGAGGCACTTGTTAGTTCAGGGCACTCTGAACCACAGATAGAATTCCTAATGGACCTCTTACTATTTACTCTAGAAAACAACTATTTTAGGTTTGAATCCACACATTATCAACAAATAGCGGGGACCGCCATGGGGTCTAATGCCGGCCCGTCCTTTGCGAATTTGTTCATGCAAAAATACGAGGAACAACACATTTTGCCTCTATGTGAGGATAAGACCTTTATCTATAAGCGATACATAGATGATTTATTTATTTTGTGGAAGGGGACTGAGGCAGAGTGTGAGGAATTTATGGAAAAACTGAACTCCATAGAAAGCCCAATTCGCTTTACTCATAAAACCAGTTTGGAGTCCATTGAATATCTGGACCTTAAGATATACAAGGAAGAGGGCAAACTACATACGACCTTGTACAAGAAAACCAGAGATAGAAATACCTTAATGCACGCCGCCAGTTGCCTCCCACTATCCCAGAAAAAGGGCATTATTTACTCACAAATGATAAGAGTGTTAAAAAATAACACTAATCATACTAATGCACAATAACAGCTTTTGAATATGAAAGATAGATTCTTATCCAGAGGATATGATAACAACAGTGTGGAGGAACAAACGGAACGAGCCATTAAATACATTGGAAGTGACCAGCATCGGGCTATTAAACAAAAAAATATCAAAACAATAGAAAGCATCCCGTTCATTAGCCAATATACCCCACGAAGTAAAATCCTTACGAATAGTATAAAATCTAGATGGGAAATTATTAAAAATGATGTTCACTTACCGTTTAAAAACAGTAAACCATTACTGGCATTTAGAAGAGGAAAGAATCTGAAAAATCTCTTGGTAAAAACAGACTTCAAAGAGAGTCGTAACCAGGATCTGACAACATGGTTGCCACCAATGAAAAGAGGCTGCTTTAAATGCAGCGGGTGCCTAGCCTGTCGTTATGTAATAACGGGCCAGGATTTCCCTCACCCTCAAAATGGACAAAGAATTAAAATAAAACACAGACTCAACTGTCTTAGTCAGTATGCCATCTACCTAATCACTTGCCCTTGTGGCAAGTACTATATTGGTAAGACAACTACGACGATCCGTGATCGTATGGCCAACCACCGGCAAGCGATCAGGAATGGAGTAAGGGAACTGCCAGCACCTCTAAAGGTATAAAGTTCTTAAATGTTCTATATGAGCATTTTCTTTCACAGATGGTAGAAGTTCCTACTAGACAGAATGCGTTGTTGGATCTGGTGATATCTAATAACCCTGAGCTCATTATGGAGATGAAGGTAATGGGAAGCTTAGGGAATAGTGACCATGATATAGTGTCATTTAATATAGGTTGCAAAAAACTAAAGTGCACTGGCTTAACAAAAACTTTTAACTTTAGGAAAGCTAATTTTATGCTTTTAAAGGAATCGCTCCTGCTCATAGACTGGGGGGAACTGTTTCTAGGTAAAGAAACTGAGCAGATGTGGACCACTTTTAAAGGGATATTAAACTATTACATTTCCAAATCGGTACCTTTAGGTAACAAGTGTAAAAAAATTAGGTTCACTCCTGCATGGCTTAATGCTCAGGTAAAAAGGGAAATGGAAAAAAAGAAAAGGGCTTTTAAAATTTTAAAAACAGAAGGCACAGAACAGGCTTACAGGGAGTACAAAAGCTGTAATAAAGAGTGCAAGAAAGCAATTAAAATAGCTAAAATAGAAAATGAAAAACGGATTGCCGATCAAAGCAATTCCAACCCCCAAAATGTTTTTTAAGTATATAAATGGTAAAAAGATGAGGACTGAGAATGTGGGACCATTAAATAATGGGGCTGAGGTGGTTATAGAGGATGCCGAAAAGGCTAATCTGCTAAACCGTTTTTTTACATTGGTTTTTACTGTTGAGAATCCTTGTCCTTACAGTAGGGATTGTAGCAATATGCAGGGAAGAAATGAAGAGTTTTCACATTGGATAACGGAGGATATGGTACGGAAACAATTAGACAAAGTTAATATCAATAAAGTGCCAGGACCAGATGGATTGCATCCTAGGATTTTAAAAGAGCTTAGTTCAGTTCTAGCTAGACCACTGTTTCTCATATTTTCAGATTCGCTTTTGTCTGGGGATGTGCCGCTGGATTGGAAAAAAGCCAATGTAATACCAATATTCAAAAAAGGTAGTCGTTCACAGCCTGGTAACTATAGACCTGTAAGCCTAACATCAGTGGTAGGGAAGGTGATGGAAACTTTGTTAAGGGATCATATCCTTGACTTTGTCTCCAGAGATCATCTTATTAGTAGTAGTCAGCATGGATTTATGAGAAATAGATCATGCCAGACAAATTTAATTGGTTTTTATGAAGAAGTGAGTAAGAAGTTGGACTCAGGCACAGCAGTGGATGTGGTATATTTGGATTTTGCAAAAGCTTTTGATACTGTGCCACATAGGCGACTAATGTATAAACTGAGGACTGTTGGCCTTGAAGAAAACATTTGTTCATGGATAGAGAACTGGTTATTGGACCGCAAACAGAGAGTGGTGGTTAATGGAGCTACATCTATGTGGGCTAAAGTTCTAAGCGGAGTACCTCAGGGTTCTGTACTGGGGCCGCTTCTGTTTAATCTGTTTATAAATGACTTAGAAGGGGGCATTGAGAGCAAGGTCTCTGTGTTTGCTGATGACACTAAATTATGCAGAGCTTTGGAAACTTCCAATGATGTGCAAGTGCTGCAAGCAGACCTAGATAGATTATCAAAATGGGCAGCAGAATGGCAGATGAGATTCAATGTAGATAAATGTAAGGTGATGCATTTGGGATTTAATAATCCCTGTGCCATCTACACCATAAATAACTCTGTGTTAAGTTCATCTGTAATGGAAAAAGATTTGGGGGTTCTGGTAGGACTTAGCTGTAGCAAACAATGCCAGGTAGCAACAGCTAGAGCTAGCAAGATATTGTCTTGTATAAAAAGGGGAATAGATTCAAGAGAGAAAAATATTATTCTCCCTCTTTACGAGGCACTGGTAAGGCCTCATTTGGAATATGCAGTGCAGTTTTGGAATCCCATATACAAAAGGGACATCTTGGAAATTGAGGCAGTTCAGAGAAGGGCAACTAAATTAATAAGGGGAATGGAGGGGCATGAATATGCAGGCAGATTAGACAAGTTAGGGCTGTTTACATTGGAGAAGCGGCGGTTGCGTGGGGACATGATAACCTTGTACAAATATATTAATGGCCCATACAATGAGCTCTATGGTGCATTGTTCACTAATAGGTCATATCAGAGGACACGTGGACATCCTTTAAGGTTGGAAGAAAAGAAGTTTCATCTTCAGGTTAGGAGAGGTTTCTTTACAGTGAGAACGGTGAAACTGTGGAACTGTCTTCCAGCAGATGTGGTAATGGCAAGTTCATTGAATAACTTTAAAAAAGGCCTTGATAAGTTTTAAAAACTAAAAAATATTGAGAATTACTGGTATTAATGCATATAGATCTGGTTGATCCAGGGATACTTTCCGATTGCCGTTTGGAGTCAGGAAGGAATTTTTCCCCCCTTTTTAGCTGGGGTTTTTTGCCTTCCTCTGGATCAACTGTTAGGTAGGGTAAAAAAAAAAAAGTGAATAGGTTGGACTTGATGGACGTATGTCTTTATTCAACCTTAATTACTATGTTACTATGTTACTATGCATTGGATACAATCAATACTGATAAGAATATGGATTCCAACAACACAAAATACGGTGAACAATCTGTCGCTAAACACATGGGACATGCATTGGCCACCTTCAAGTGGATGGCCATTGATCATCAAACTAGCAAAGGTGGCGAGGATCGTAACCAAGCCCTACTACGCCTGGAAGCCCGCTGGATCAGATCGTTGAATACGTTATCACCGATAGGCCTAAATGAACAATTGTCATTATCATGCTTTCTTTAACAAAAACCTTCCCTTGGGATAGTATTTAATCGGCATCTTCTAACATTAGACAGCAAGTCCTTAATTGAGTGATCTATATATTTTGAAACTAATTGAAATAATATTCCCTTGGTTCTTAGTTTAATTTGAGCCTGTATTATCTATGAATCCTCTATCAACTGATAACGTATAAACTTGGTACATTGGTTATCCGATGACATGGTTAATACTAGTGCTCTTTACTCTAAGTATAAAGTTTTTTATTCTAATTTGCCAATATGCTAAGTTACAATCTAGATGTTATTATATTGAGTATTATGTTTTTAATCGTACCCCCTGCTTTTTATTCGACTCTTATTCACTTTTGATGTTCACTTTTAGCTGTCACTTAGATACGATACTTCTGCATCGCATTATTAGACTAATTGTCAACACCACTCGGTGTACTTTACCCTTCTAGCACATTAGACTTTTTAACATAGAATATACTTATATCTTAACCGTCTAAAGTTTTATCATTCATGATTTTATCGTATATAAACTCACTATGCCCCTGTGATGCTGCTCTGTGCCCTTGGGCATGTTTTTCCCCTAGTAGGCACTCTTACATGTTTCATATGCACTTATGCACTTTTGCACTTATATACTTTCCTAGTTGACTAGGGTGGCAACACTCTTCGCTAATTTTCCCAGTCCTACTATAGGATCCGATCGGTTTTACCAACTTTGTAACATATGTTGGTTTTTATTATGGTGGCAAATATATAGACTTACTATATGTGCGTATTATATGTTTCACTTATAGGTACTTGGAACCGGGGCCTGAAGGGGTTAATTGGTGTGGGCGGGGGAGGAGGGCGGGAAGGAGGTTCCCGCCGGGCTTGGCGCCAATTAGTGATGTCAGCCGGCGCGCCAGTACATGGACTGATCATGCGGCTGTCGGAATGGAGAGGACGCTGCTGCCGGAATGGAGAGGACACTGCTGCCGGAATGGAGAGGAACTTACCAGCACACAGTCCCTTGGATGGAGGAGAGCCCACAGATCCTGGATGAAGAGAGCCCACAGGTACAAACTTAACTGGGTTTGAGGGTGAGGGTGGCATTCAAGATGTTTTGGAAACTACAACTCCCAGCATGCTTTATTAGCTGGGGGTTGTAGTTTCCAAACATCTTGAATGCCAAGTGAGGGTGGCATTCAAGATGTTTGGAAACTACAACTCCCATGTTGGAGTTGTAGTTTCCAAACATCTTGAATGCCACCCTCACTTGGCATTCAAGATGTTTGGAAACTACAACTCCCAGCTATAAAGCATGCTGGGAGTTGTAGTTTCCAAAACATCATGAATGCCAAGTGAGGGTGACATTCAAGATGTTTGGAAACTACAACTCCCAGCATGCTTTATTAGCTGGGAGTTGTAGTTTCCAAACATCTTGAATGCCAAGTTTCTACCCTCGGTTTATACTCGAGTCAACAACTTTTATTAGATTTTTAAGTGAAATTGGGTACCTTGGTTTATACTCGGGTCGGTTTATACTCGAGTATATACGGTAAGCTTTAATGATGTGCTGTACCCTGTGTTATTTAGTACTGCTTGACCTGATGAAGAGAAAAAAAGTATCCCCGTATCCTACAGTACTCTTTTTAGTAAATCATTTCTAAACTGATTAAATAGAATTTGCAGAAAGGAAGGAATCAGCTAAATGCCCTTTGTTGAATAAAAGTGTATCAAAGTGAATTGACAGTCCAAGTTGATGACTTTCCCTTGAAGCTCTAGAAGGCTTGACATGCCATTGATGGCCTGTAGGTGTATTATACATGAAATCCTTGTCTTTAAAAGAGTCACTTTATTCAAAGATTTTTTTTTAAAGGGGTGAATTGTTAGGATGATGCAGATATTCTATTAAAATTATACGATCTTCCTGAGATCTTATTTCAAGTAAATTTAGTATTAAAACTTTTAGTAGTTAAGACTAGCTTGCATGCAGTTGTGCAGACAGATGACCTTAGTAATTACAGACCAAATAGGAAAAAAAGCTCCCAGTTTTGATAAAAGCAGCCAACCTCCAAAAATCCATCTGCTGCAGATTATTTCTTCATCCGTGAGAATGGATTTAGCATGTGAGGACAAAATTATTGTGTTTGTGCATTCATTTAAGTATATAATTTACTTCTCATGCAACACCAGTATAGTAATTATTTTTAGTGCTCTTCAAAAATTTACACTTTTCCAACATTGCATTAATTAATTATTAAAGGAGAACTAAACCCAATTTTTCATACTCCAGAATCTGAAAACAAGCCCCCTAAAAACACCAATAAGCTATAAAATCCCACTTCAGTAAATTGTATTAAAGTAAATGTAAGCCTGTTAAGAACTGGATGAAGTATCTGTGTGTATGTGCAGTGTCAGACCACACCTCCTGACCTCAGTCACATGCTTCCTTGCTTTATCTGTCCAGTAAAAGGATTGGCTAGAGATTATTGATGGGTGTGACCAACTGTAACAAGTTTCTGCCATAGCTAAGTGCTGAGCATGTGCAGAACAAAATGGTCATTAACCAAACCGTGTTATACTAGAATGCAGTGAAGTAAAGCACAAACCATGTTATTTAGGTAAATTTCCCAAAATAAGAGGTAAGACACAGATTACTGGTTATATATCAAGGTGCCTTCTGGTTCAGTGTTGTTCTGCAGCTTTAGTTGTCCTTTAAATGAACAAAAATGGATACTCTTGCATTTATTTTTGGATATTAGGCATTTAGCAGTATTTTCGGTCTATACCAAATAATGTATAATTAATCATTAATCGTGAAGATTGTAAACATAAAAGTGCTACTTATCTGGTCATAATAATAATAATAATAATAATAGTCAGTGTACATTTTGTGTAAAAATGTTTTAAAACATTTTTTTGGCTTGTATGTTTTTGATCATAAAATAATAATTCTTCCAAACATGTCAAGGTTACCACAATATGGAAGGTCCTAACTAGTTGCCTCAGGTCATTTTTCTGGGCTGAACTACTAGTTAATGTTTGTTTCTCATATTCTTTCTGTCTGTTGCCATGGATTAGTTTAATGATCTCTCACTTTCCCCATCCACTGAAAATCTAAGGAGGAAAACTTCACTAATGGTAAAAATTGGTTGGGGAATTTGTTCCCATTATTGGAAGTTGACCACTTCTATTTGTGTGTTGAATGACATGTTATAAATGATTTTGCAACAGAACAAGTAAAAAAAAAAAAAAAGCAAACATTTTCAGTGCTGTTTATTATTAATAAAATTGTGTGTTGTGTGTACTTTTTCTTACCATACATGGGAACTAGGGACATGATTACTTACATGTTTTGAGGATCCTAGCAATGTATTTTATAGATGAGAAAGTCCCTTTAATGGTGTGGTTGTTTTAAAGGACACGTCCACTGGTCAATTGTCAGTTGCATGCCCTCAACCCCAATTTTATTACATTGCATTAATAACCAGATATTTAAGGATAATTATATAAGCTGGTCCCTCCCTCCATGCAGTCAATCAAGCCTGTGACTGCTGACATTACAGCCAATGATTGACTGCTGTTTCACCTGCTTACTCCTGTGCTCACGTTCAAGCTTATAAAAAGACCAGTGAGTAGAGGGAGGAGGTAATTTGCAATTAAATATCTGGTAACACATGCATGTCATAAACTAGTAAAAATAGCAGAAGGGGTCGTGGGCAGATAACTGAAAAGTCAACACTTTTTTTGTGACTGATCTAGGGTGAAGGCAATGAACAGAATTAAAATGAAATTAAAGACATCAGAGACTTTGGGGGCTGTCCAAAGATGCTATGACCTTCAAAAGATAATAGTCAATCTGCACCAAGTTCCCCTGGCAGCTGCTGGGCAAGTAAGAAGCTTGTTAAATAAGATCTTTATTGATCAAAATAATGTTCATTCCATTTCTGGTCTGGCAGAGATGCTCAGATTTGTAGTAAAAGAATAAAAATGACAGACAAATGCAAAAAGTTAAGACAATATGCGCCTCCATGCATTCAATTCTCCCCCAATCAGACAACACTGCCTGTCAACTTGATATTCTGATTAAGAAATGTAGGTTGGAAATGGCTCTTTGCTTCAAAATATCTCTTTCAGGTTGGAAACCACCACATCTAATGGTGCGGCCCTTTCCATTACCTTGCTTCAAACCGAAAACTGTGTGCTGCTGTGGGCGGTTTTATAATGATCAGATCAAGAAAGTCTTGCAAAGCTGTGATTAAACCTATAACAGTAACACAACAAACAATCCCCTGTAATAGCAGCTTCACACCCCTCCCTACATCTTATGGATTGCCTGCACTATAGCATTTAGTCATTCTGATATATTGTTGATTAAAATGCACCATCCTCATTGATCATTTTTGGATTTTCATTAGGGTTCCTGGACCAATCCACTTACAGGAATGTGACATATTTTGGTTTGTTTCCGTTTTTAAAGCGCGCTATAAAATTACACTCATCTCTCTCACAGCAATACAAATCTTAGTTCTCCTTTAACTGCAAAGAATAGAAGGTCGTTTAGGTTAATGCAACAACCTATCTATCTGAAAGATGTAGTTCACACTGGTACTGCTGTGGGAGAGGATTTTTCACATCTCTAAATAAATAACCACCTTTTTCTATTTTTTTTTCTTCCGCCTTAGCCAAGCAATTATTTTTACAGTTAAACAGCGACAAGGCAGCAGTGGAAAGCAAAAGAACAGAGAACCAAGCATCAAAAGAGTACACGATGCAATTACATAAACTGGTCAGAAATGCTATCTGACATGTTTTAGCAATTATTCTTGTACACTGTAAAGTTTATTGATTTTGTTACCTGATTTTTTCCCCCACTCTCTCCCAATGCTTTCTTTTAGTGAATTACTACGATGTTTATTTTGTTAACCAATGTATAATCAATTAGGACTCATTTACGCTATCGGTTATATTGTATTCTTCCTTGTTTAAGTATATTTGTGACACGTCAGATAATTTTCGCATGATTTGCCTGTCGCATGACCCATGAAGCTTTAACAATCTTTCAAGACCAACGATCCACGACTACTCTCGGCTTTTTCCAAAGATCAGCCTGGCATATTCGTTCTGCCAACTGTCATATCTTTGTACATAGTCAACAGATAATCGGTAGACTGTGATGTAATATTGACTGAAATGTACATGTGCAACATTTTGAGATCACGCAATATTCTGAACGTCACGTAATACGTAAGTTACATAACACCTTTACCAACGAACAGTATTCACTATTGTTGATGTATGTACAGGCGTCGTTGGCAGAACTAGTGTAGAACAAGACGGTTGCTGAATGTTATTCGGGCACGCCGTGCTAAATATAATCTGATGTGTGTACAAATCTTTAGAGTTTAGTTTTCGAAGATGTTTCGCTAGACATCTGACTGACTTTCTCAGTTCAGAATGACTTGTACAAGAATCTGTTGGCAATAAATACCCTGGAATACCCAATCAGTATGAAACAACGGGGTTACGGGGACCTTCTGCATGCAAGGTTTTAATACACAACAAATGTGGTTGTACGATATTGAGATATACCGTGCGATCGGCGAATTGTGTGTGGTCGTATGATCATTTTTTGTATCAGGTCAGTTGAACATTTTCAACGAATATATTTTATCTAACACTTACAAATAACTTGTGCCCTAACATATTTTAAGAATGCTATTATATAAAATATATCCTGGTAAATGCATTTTTTGTCACATATTATTTTTGTTACTCTCCCATGTCACAATGACACATGATCTTTAAAATTGTCAATATAATCATAAAGATTATACGTCATTTACAGTTAAATTAGATCTTGGACTATTTGTGCTTGTCTAAGAAGGTCACTTCCACCTTCCAGTCATAGGACAACGAACTTGAAAAATTCAGATATTCACATGAAGTTGTTTTATACCTTTTTTTGTTGTTCCATGGCATGGACACGGAAAAATCCTGAAAATCAGAAGACTAAAACACACACACTAATTCTTGTACAGAAGAACTTGGGGGAGCCACCAGAGTGATTTTAAGGCCAGACCCGAGGAATTGGCTCAGGACTCAGCCGTGTACCTGCATCTTAAGGATAAAGGACATACCTTTGAAGACTGTAATGTTAACATATTGGCAAAGAACTTGACTGGTTCAAGAGAGGTGTTAAGGAGGCCATTTATGTGAAAATAAAGAAACCAAGCCTCAATAGAGGTGGGGGGGTTCGACGCCAACTGTCTGCCATGTACAATGCTGTTTTGACACACAATCCCGCCCCTTAACACTTGGCTGTTATATGCTAATTGGGATTTTCCAGGGTACATAATTGCCACAGATTCTTGTACAAGTCATTCTGAATTGAGAAAGCCAGTCGGATGACTAGTGAAACATCTTCAAGAACTAAACTTCAAGTCCAGTTGATCTAATTGAATACATCAGATATACCATGACCTGGATGAATGAGAACCTTCACAAGCAACAGCTCGTATGGTAATGGCTGTCAGCCACTGGCCATAACTTCACCGTCGTGGCCATGACTAACAGTCATTGTCAGGAAGAAGAGGATTATTACTCAGCGTGGGAGCATTGGGGAAAGGTAAGATTAAGACACAAGTGGGGTTTTGGGGGTAATAATTCTAAAAAAATTTTTTGGGCTGGAGCTACCCTTAAATGATTGGCTCAGGCTGAGATACATTTTTTAAGATGAGAAGCTGTAAAATAACAACTGTGCCTTTTCATTGTCAGTTTGATTTCATAATAAAACAAGGCAAGGAAAAAACAAAACAAAAAAAAAAAACGATTGCAAGTGATGTTCATTAGTTCTAAAATAGAATTTGTATGCATCATTTGTTTTACAATAAATAGGATCCAGGGTGTCATCACTTAGGCAAACATTTTTTGGGGAGGAACACTAAATTGAGGGATATAGGGAACACAAATGACACTATGGATGTCCCTTCTCTCCTGACAGACCTATGTTGGAGGATGGGGAACAGGATGAATGAGAGGGCTGTCAGATGCAGGCACAAGCAGATAACTTTGACAGTTCTTGACTTCTATTCTCTCTACTAACCAAAAATAGACATTTTGCTTCTTAATGAAAAAGGTAATTACTCTTTTTAGTTTTCTTTTAAATGAATTGCAAAATGTCAAAGACCTGCTTCCCAATATCATTGACAATGCTAAAGACAAGGACTTATCATTGCCTTTATAATTATTAGAATAGAGATTAGAAGTGTGGCATGCCTTGCCCCAAAGAGCTTACAATCTAAATATTATTATACTAGATTTTTATAGCGCCAACATCTTCCGTGGTGTTTTACAGTTGCATTAATATACACTAGGAAAACATCCATGTTACAAACAAGCATAGCGCAAGTAATACAAAGTGCAAATAATTAAAGTGCTGGTCATTCAGTATGGCAAGTTACAGCATTACTGTTGTATAATAGGAAGGAGGGCCCTGCCCAAAAGAGCTTAAAATCTAGAATAAATGGGGATGAAACACAAGGTAAAGCAGATAAGTAGCTGTAACTAAGTTGTCAATGGAGTATAACTAGCGGGTCTACAATGGGTAAGTAAAAAGGGTGTCCATGTCCAGATTGTAACATTGCCTGAAGAGGTGAGTTTTGAGGTTGTGTTTGAAGATATGAAGTGATAGCGAGTGAAGTATAAAGCGAGGAGGGAAGTTCCAGAGTAGAGGGCAGCACGATCTCATCCACTCTAATCACCTCTTCCCATGCCCGTATTCAGGAGTATCCTAGTGTATACTCCTGAATACGGGCATGGGAAGAGGTGATTAGAGTGGATGAGAGGAGAAGATCATTAGCAGAGCGGAGGTTATGCCTTGGGTAGTATCTGTTTATCAGATCAGAGATGTAGGGGGGTCTGTATTGGACAAAGCCTTGTAGGATAAGGTTAGCAGCTTGAATTGTATCCTTTGTGTAATGGTAAGCCAGTGGAGAGATTAACAGAAAGGAGCAGCAGGAAGAGAGGTGAATGGATTAAGGAATTGTTTTAAGGGATGCCAGTCAGTTGCTCCAGCAGAGAGATGATAAAGACATAAACTAGAACTTTGGTAGCATTCTGTAAAAGGAAAGGACAAATGAGTGAGATACTTTTGAGCTGTAACCGACAGGAGTTGATGTTGATAATAGTGTTAGGTAGGGGGTAGATCAAGAAGGTGGGAAAGTTCAGTCTTATCCATGTTGAGTTTGAGGAAGCGGGAGGACATAAAAGCACAGATGGCATTTAGGCAGTCAGGGACCCAGGATGTCAGAGTAACAAGGTCTGGGGCAGAGATGTAAATGTGGGTATCATCAGCATACAGGTGGTATTGTAATCCAAAAGAACTAATGATCTGATCAGACCCAAAGGTGTAAATGGAAAAGAGGGCCGGTGGAGTTAGAGCCATAGAGGGAAACACTGAACGTCCTACCTGAGAAGTAGGAGGACAGTCAAGAGAGTGCAGAACCCTGGATACCTAGGGAGTAGAAGATGTGAAGCAGTAAAGGGTGATCCACTGTATTAAAAACTGACAGATCAAGCAGAATAAGTAGGGATAGTGGCCTTTAGATTTAGCAATAAGCAGATAGTTAGTAACATTGGTTGAGAGCTGTTTCTGTGAAGTGGTTAGGGCAAAAGCCAGACTGTAGGTGATCAAAAAGGGAGTTAGCAGACAATTATTTAACCAGTTCAGCATAGATGTGTCGTTCAAGCAGTTTAGATGGATCAAGAGAAGATGTCTGGAGAATAGGGGATACAATAAAATGTTTGAATCAGGAGGGTAAAGTACCAGTGGATTGGGACAAGTTAAAAGGAGACGATAGGGCTGGTGTAAAGGAAGATGAGAGATGGAGAATGAGAAAGGAGGGAATGTGGTGAGACAGGTCTTGGAGAGGTTTCAAAGTGTGTCCTATAATATTGGAAAAGTTGGTTAGAACAGAGATGGAGGTGATGGAAGGGAGGCCGGGTAGAAATGTAGATGGGACTGGAATCTGTGGAAATGAGCTATAGCATGCAGGAAAAAAAATCTTATATGAATAATTTTTTGGGTAAAATAAGAGGCAATTTCATCCGCTGATAAACAGGGTGTAGGAGGAGGCAGCGGTGGACAGAGCAGAGAGTTGAAAACTTAGTAAAGCTGTTTAGGATTGTGGGATTGTTTAGAAATAAAGAAGGAGTAATAGATTTGTTTCGCTGAAGACAAAGTGCTCCTGATCCAATGAAGAGCATTTTTGAAATGAAAAAAATTATTGGTCTTTTTGCTTTTAGGCCATTGTCGCTCAGCTACACGGGACTGCCTTTTCTCCTTTTTAATCTGATCCATTAGCCAAGGTTAATGCGACTAAGGCGAGAAGTGGTTAAGGGAGCAACAGTGTCCAGGGCGGAGGAGAAAGTGTTGTGGTAGTGGAACATAGCAAGCTTGGGGTCAGAGAAAAGGGCCATATTGATGAGCGGTTGGAGAGGAAGGGAGAGTGAAGAGGGGTCAAGGTTGCACAAGTCTCTGCATCTGTGTGTATATGTAGGAGATGAGGTAGTGGCTGAGATGGATGAGATAAGATTAAATTTGAGAAGGTAGTGATCGGATAGCAGAAAGGAAGAGTTAGATGAGTAAGATATGGAAAATAGATGAGAGAAGACTAGGGGGGTTAAGATAAGCCTACAAAATTCACAAAGTCTGAAGTGGCAATAATGTATTAATAGGCACATTTCTAGCCTGAACATAGACTACTGGAAGATGTCAGAACATTATGGTGGGTTCCTCAATATAAATAAATGAGGGAGTTAACACTATTTTTTTATTTACTGAAATAAATTCAGAGATTATCGGATTTCTGAATTCCAATTTTCAGATTATGTAATCTCCCTTTTTTCGAGTTTCCAATTTTCGCTATTTTGCATGATAAATTCAACTGGGGTCATCTTTCTACAGAATAGTCCCCTGAGTGCATTAACTCAATCTAAAGGCCCCCTGCTCTCAGTTACAACCCTGGTCTGGCATTGGGGAAGAGAAGTTCTGTTGACATTTATCTATTTTGCTGCAATGTTACATTTAACACAATAAATATGGCAATATTACCACCGTATAATCACTGGTTTTATAAATATGGTGATATTAAAGGGGAAGTTCAGTGCAAATACATGTACTTTTCAGAAAAAAAAGAGCAGTATTTTTTCATCCTAATGACTTTAATCTGCCAATTCAGCATTTTGTCTGTATAAACAAATGCAAATGAAATACTGACTTCTTGTTTGCAGGACCCCTAGTAGAGACTGTTATGGTTTTGCCCTTGACCCAACGCCTGGGTTGATTCAGTTGCTCAGTAGAGATCTTAGCATGTTTGACCCATCCAACAGCCAATCAGTATAAATTACTGTTAGGAACATTCCAAGAAAGTGGTGCATCCTGGGAAGAAGAAGGGCCGTTAGAACCTGAAATGTCAGCTCACTAATGTCATCAGCAGGGAACTGCAAAGGGTATGGAATCAAACTGATTTTTCAAAATGGAAGAGAATATGTAGAATAACTAAGTATGCATAATATAAACTAACAATTTAACAAATATTGATAATTTCCATTAAACTGTCCCTTTAATGGTATCAAGGTAATGAAATAAAATAGTGCTCCATTTTAAAATTTACCCCTCAGTTATGTTAAACAGGCTTAAAGGAAATTGACAAAATTAATGTGTCATTGGAAACAAGAGGTTAAGAAGAACAGGAAAAGAAGTTACATTTATGACTGAAAAAGTAGCATGTTTGAAGGTTAAGTATAATAATAACATGGAGAGCCATCTATGAAGGATATAACTATGCAGAGCTATAAAAAGACTGTCTGACATTTTCAAACCAGTGATTCAGAGTAAAGTGCTCCAAAAAGTCATGAAGCAAAGAACTAGAAAGGATGCACTTAGCCATGCATTTTCTTAATCCCTCATGTTACTTATTACATCAATGACCCATATGTCCATTCAGTTCATCATACAAATTTAACTCTGTCCTACAATAGGCTTATTGAAGATATTAGATACTGGTAATATGTGAAATTACCCATAAATTATACAACACAACCATCAGTCCCCCAGGAATAACTTAACTCTGACTGTTAAGAGAAATAGGAACAATTAAATAACCAATACGCTGTAAAAATGGGAATTTATAAAAATGAAGTACCTGGGGTAGGAAGGTAGGGTTGATTACTGGCAGAAGTATTTTTTGCGCTGTCACTCCTCACAAAAATGGTATTGAGATGTAGGAATTGCAATTTTAACCTCCCTGCCACGGGTACTTTGAATTTGAACTGTTTTTGTTGTTTTTTTTTTGTTTTTTTTACCTTACATGCACTATAGATCTCCTTTAAATGGCCATTGTGTTTTTGTCATAATTCTTTTATGATTCCATATGATCTTGATCATCACCAACGATTAAGGGCAAGTTCATCCATCCAAACAAGCTTATCGGCCCCTTATTTAAAACCCCAATCCACAATAAGTTTAGACATTCCTGTTTACAGATATTACTACTAATTAAACCTTTTCCAATTGTACAATTTATTTTATCATATAATAACTAGAGATGGACCGGTTTGCTGATCTGACCCAGGATCCGAGGTGGATTTCTGAGATCCACGAATAGAGGATTTTCCAGAAACCTGCTGTCCGTATTTTTCTGAAATGCGTTCAAACTTTTTTGTGAATTCGGGGATTTGCGAAATTCTCCAAATTAGGAAGAAATGAAAAATGTTTGAAAATTCCTAGAAATTTCTGAAATTTTTACATTTTGTAAATTCGAAATTTCAAAAAATTTTAGAAGAGCATGAAATTTCTGGTACTGGACTGTATTTTTAAAAGATAGCGGGCATTGATACATGTTTCCCAGACCATTTCCGAGGTCCCTGAGCCATTTACAGTTAGTTACCATTGCTATTTATACTTTATATGAATCCTTGAGCAGAACAGATTTTCAAAAGTTCAGTCATCAAAAACTAATGTAAGAGCAAGTTACAATATTTATAGTCTATTGCAGTATTACATTTTTGAGTAATTAGAGTAATTAGATTGATAGGAAAATATTTAGTGCAGACATTAAACCTCTAGCTCATGGCAATCTAATGCCTAAGCTAACCATTTTACAAACCCTGCAGTGTCTAAAGAATAAGATATTCTGTCATGTTTTTTTAAAAAAAACGAATGGAGAATAGACAGCCAGAGATTTATTGCACGTTTCATACTGTTCCAAGGAAAAGTGAATATTTCCTCCCATTAAGCACAATTTCCCTAATCACCTTTGCAATTTACATAAATTGGTGGCTTTTTTAGAAGCATTGTTATCACTAAAAATCTCCCGAATATGTTGTATAACTTTTATACTGGGTGAAAAGGCTAGATATGTTAGTCTATTATAATAAAAAGCTTAAGTGTCCAACACACAAGACTAATCCGTTAAAAAACTTAAAGGGCAAATCCAGCCCCAAAATGAAAACTTACATACTGGTAAATCACCCCCCAAAACCCTAAATGGTAATAGTTTAAAATCTGAAATATATGTCTAACCTGAAATCCTGCACAATGTCACGTTTTCCCTGTTTCTGCTTCCTGGTTCTTCCAGTTAGCAACTGTCAGTTATGGATTTGACAGTTGACATCAAAGCCAATGAATGAATGTTAATCCCCTGTCTGCCTCTTCTGAGCATGCCCAGGCTCAGTACAGGCTCAGTACAGGTTTCTAAATGGCTCAGTTTCCATGAGGCCTCCAGAAGCATAGCAGGCATACAGTAATGAATTCATAGGACAAAATATGATATATCAACATATTTTAAAGAGACCATTATTTGAAAAAGATGTTCTTATGAGGGTGGAGTTGTCCTTTAAACCATAGGACTTTTAGGTGGTGTAATTATAGGTGGAGCGTAGATGGACCGGACAGTGTCAGGGCATACCAGGTCATGGCTAAAGAAGCAGCCCAATTTAAAGTGAAAAAGATGAATCCAAATACAATATTTCCTCATTCCATCATTTAAAAAAAAAATAAATAAAGTAAATAAGTTTAAGAATTAGATATCAAACACTCAAGAAAGCGAGGACTTAGATGCACTTCGGAATCACTGCACACAAGAATCCAATGTCACATGGAAATACAAAATTTTAATTTTATTACAAGAACATCCCAAACTCCTGCGATCCCAAGAGCTTTGCTGCAAACTCAAGAGCTTTCTTGAGTGTCCGATAATTTTCATGGTTGGATCCTGCAGAGTGTTTTTGTTCCTCTCCTTTAAATGGGCTGTTTTTTACTGCTTCTACTTAAATGCTTAGATTTCATTCACATGATTATTTCATTTTCTTGGGAGAAGAGTCTGGGGCAAGGCACCCAGACCACACGTGGGTCTACGTAAGTGTTATATGATCCATCAATACTTATAGATGTACGGACCTTGATTTTTTATTTATTGGTTTAAGAATTATGACTGTGAAGAATTAAGAGATCGATGAAATCTCTTTTGCAATGTAAAAAAAGTGATTTTGGGAATTAATATGTTATAAAGATCTTGTTAGGAAAATCAGAAAAACACTTTTTCAACTTAGTTTTAAGATTGAACTACACTGACTTTAGGCCTTTCATATTACACAATATGCAAAAAGCAAACAATGCCTGCACAGCCTGGTACGTAAACACTTGTCCAAATATTTACCCCAGGGTGAACACATGGTACCATTCTAAAAAACTAAGGAACAGAAGGCTGTCACAACACTGCATCTAAATACATGCTTGCGATTACTGTAAAAAAGCACTCTTGTTGTAAAGAGCCCCATATACTGACTTTTCAAATTTCCCTAGATTATCTCCTTACGAACAAATGTTATTTTTGGATGGTTGACACACTGTGCAATAAAAATGCAATGTTTGTTAATCGCTCATTTATTGCACTTTTTAGAACCCACGTCTAATATAATACAGGGTTAATAAAGAGCGTCAGTGAGTTGAAAGTCAACATATAGAGGCTATAACTGAGATGAGGATTCTAGTATGGCCGGCTCCCTGGGGTATAGCTTTTATTGGATCATTTCTGTTTTTATCGTTTCAATGTTGTTTACAATGCACATGATTAGCCCTCTTTATGCAAATCTTTCCTGATCTAAACAAACACAGCCATTTGCTCAGAGACGTGTTTTGCCGGCATTATCGTGTTGTTTGCATGTAAGAAATAGCATTGTACAAAATTAAGCTTATTGCTTAGAAGATAGCGAGAGATAATTGAGCTCCTATCTCTGCTGATCAAATCACAATAAAAGTTAAAAGAACTTGGAGAAAACAAACATATACAAACTGTGGCTGACCACACTTGACTTAATATTCTGTCTGGAGACACAAGTTAAATGGCACAGTTACATTACAGATGTTATTGGATTTAGCTCATGTAAGTACTTGCAAGCTACAGTATGAGAATATAAAAATATATTATCTTTCAAATAGGAATTGCCAGGTGGAATCTGCTTTTCTGTTTTCTTCAGTCCTTTCTTATTAGCTCCTTACAACTATATGGAACAGGATAATTTTCTGAGTTTATAAACCATCGGCGGATTTTAATATGCCAATTACTTGATTACATCAGGTATTGCATTGCATGATCATAAAAAGGCCAGAGCTGCTGCTTAGCAGCACTACAATAAAGTCATTATACAATTGCAAGCACAAAACAAATCGGGTATTGTATCGGAACCAAACTTTTGAAAACACCACAGTGCCCTAAAATAAGTGCAAAACGCACGTTAACCCGTCATTACATCGGTTGTGTGGGTTTAGCACTTATTTTTCCGATGTTGAATCTCCCTGCATATGTATGGAACTCAATGTTACTTTTCTTTTGTTTTGGTAATCTCAAAAATTCCCATTGGATTCAACACTAAAGCAAATAGTTAATATATCCTTAACTGTGATCAAGGAGTAAACCAGGTAGAGATATTAGTATTCTTTGTACTATTTAGGGACCAGTGATAATGGTGCATTGGATGTTTTTGGACATTAACAATTGTGATTTTTATCTGTTAAGAGAGACCTTAAGCAATATCCATTTGTTTTTGGACTATGATTAAACCAATGGAGTTTTAATATAGGTACACACAGTAAAGATTTATAAAAGATTAAAGACAGATTCCATTGGAAGCTGCCAGTCATCATCAATAACCCCCCTACACACATTCCTGATGCTCTCCCCATACTTTTTATAGGAAGATCATTTAAGTAGACAGTGGCCCCTAATGGCTCTTTAATTGGCACTGTGTGTACCCAGCTTTACTTGGACCTTTGGGGTGGTTTTATTAGATGAATTTCTGACAAGACTTAATTCACTCTTAAGTGGGGTATTATTGTGTTTATTGTGCTAAACATAAAATACACAAAGTTTCTACTATTTTTTGTCAATGGCTGCGATAACCAAACATCATGTTTCCAAAGGCCTGGGTCTTATCTTGATCCCATCTATTACACTTTGCTAAAGGAAATACAATTTAGCGAGGTTACTTTCCATTCTTTTCAACAAGTTGAATGAAAGTGTAAATATTTGTAAAAAAAAGAAAAAAAATAAGCAAGATTTCCCCCTGCAGTACACAATTTAATGATAAAAGGGCATTCATTTATTTTTAAAGTTTGATAATTACAATTATTTCCCTGTTCTAAATGATTATAACCCAGTCTAATATATCAAATAAAACAGACTAAATATTTATTACTAGTAACCAACAGAATGTAAAAGTCCTGACACAATCCCCAGGACCTTAAAGGTAAAGTCTCAATCCCTTGGGCAGTTTTAGTAGAATGGTAGAAACCCAAATATGTCATTCTACAGCTGTCACCTTTTTCACCTTCCTTTCCTAAAATGTAGAATATTTGCAGTCATGTTTCTATATCAATAAAATTCTAATAGCACCGAGTTAGGCACAAGGAGATTGCTGGCTATGTTTTGGCAGCATGATAAGGCTAATGAATTGTAAGCTGCTCATTACTTAAAGTAATTACAGGCAAATAGCAGGACACCTTTATTCACAAAGAGATAAACAAAGGTCTACCTGTCACTAGAGATGAGATCCGGGAATCCAAAAACGGAACAAAACTAGTGAGTTTCAGCCATCTCTACCAGCCACGCATGAAAAAAGACATTCTTAGCTAAAGTCATGTAAAGGGATAAAGGTTGCTAATAGCATGGCTGAACAAAATGAAATCCACACGTTTGTTTAAATAAAACCCACTTTTTTCACAGCTTTTAGTCTGTGCCTTTCATATGCTACACTTGTTACTTTACTTACTTGAAATCTACACATTCCCACCCATTGAAAGAGCTCAACAATGGATTTTATAATTGTTATGTAATAGTGGTTTAATTT
Organism: Hymenochirus boettgeri; assembly: GCA_019447015.1. Classification (NCBI taxonomy): domain Eukaryota; kingdom Metazoa; phylum Chordata; class Amphibia; order Anura; family Pipidae; genus Hymenochirus; species Hymenochirus boettgeri. Next base: position 223,385,953 of record CM033471.1, on the reverse strand, counting down.
CAAAATATGTTATTTATTGGTCAGTAATAAAAAAAAATAAGTGAGAAGAAAATGAAATGTAAAAATTGTGTGTTAAATTAAAAACACTGATTATAATTACTAATAATAAAGTGATTCCTCATTTATTAGACATAAATCATTTATCTACACTTCACTTCAGTCTCATAGATTTGATTGGAGCTGGAATAACCACAACACATTATGGAAAAACAGAAAGAGAGAAAGCATTGATAATCAGATTAAAAAAGTTTTATGACGTTTACATATCAAAGTCCTGGTCCCTGATGCATGAGAATAGCTGTCCATTAAGAAACTAACAGGGCAATGTTATATTTAAACCAAATAGCGATATTAAATGCAGTAAATCCCTTTGCGAGAAGTTTACCGGTATATAGTAGAGAAAAACGGAACATAGTCTTTATGAAATATACAAAGCCACAGCATTTCCAAAAATCTTTGAAAATGTTACAGACATCGCAAAAATTGTGTTAAACCCACGCTCATCCAATAATACATTGAGTGGCATGGGTTTAATACTGATTGGCCCATTATAGCCTTAGTTTTGCCATATTTATATTATATCCCTTTAACATCTCATCATGGAATGGTTATATTATCCCCAGGAATGTTATTTCTTCCCTGAAGTCAGCTTTACACTTATCTCTTCTGTTCTTCAGAACTGATTATTTCTTGAAGAAAATATAAAAAAATGTATTTTTAAAAATTAAATATAACAATTAACAATCCAAATGTTTCTTCCTATATGGCTTCAAAATAAATAGGAATTTAACTGCACATAGCAGCTTTGCCTTTCATGGTTTATCTATGGCCTTGTGGCTCATTGTAATATTGTTGCTCATTTTCATTCTTTCTTCTTTGAAGCTATGGATTTATTCTAGTTAACATTTCTATCCAGTTGAATGAGTCAGAAGAACATTTGAACTATTAGAACAAACGAAGAGCAGGTCATTTCCAAGTATCCCATCTGATGTTCTGAGTCATACATCATTAGGCCCATACATAACCTAATTGGTGGGTATGGCGGCGATCATTGGCCATTTTTTTTTTAGCAGGAAATAGAGAAAAGTTTTAGCTGCTTGTTTCCATTATTGCACATTTCTACACACATATCTCATTTTGGAAAAGGAACACGGGAACATTTCTTTATTTTATTCAAAACTGACTGTTTGGCCTTGAAAGCCTTTGTTACAAAACAAGAACTCCAGTAAGGTTTTGTATGTACTTGTTTATTACAGCACTAATGCTGTCCTCTGATGTTTAATTTACAAAGTATCTGGAATGTATGATAAATAAATAATAAAATAAAAACCTTGTTGTAAAATGTGTAGCTGACTTTTTGACATGACATATTTAGGACAAGCTGAAACTTTATATAGAAATAAAATACTGGAAAGGTAAGAATAACTGTAGAGTCATTTTAATAAGACAACTGGGTAACTCTAACTCACTTTACTTACACGTGAAGGCAAAATAAATTATATTGGAATTTGTACTATAGACTTAAAAATAGCAAAATGGAGCAAGTATAGACTGAAACCAGACCGAACCCAGATCAGCCTCTATTAGTATTTTTTTTGTCTTATCTGGCCCCATAAAGAAATAACATATTTCTGCCACTGTGCACCAGTATTAGTTGAGATGCTATTAAATGATAGAGATATTGCAAGTAAGGGAAATAGCCAGGACCAGATATATTAAAAAAAATAAAATAATGATCTTTATTCTTATTCTATTGTCTACCTTTCTGCCTTCCTGACACACCTTTATACTTTCCTTACCTGACAGTATTATTCACCGTCCAACTTCTTTCCAGTAACTTTTTGTGAGAGAGAACACAATTCTCACAGCCAATAACAGGCACAACATCTATTATAAATGAACCATCCACATAGAGACAATTTCCTATCTGCCCTTCTCCAATTGTATACACATCCTCATAAGTGAATATTGCTATAGTTTATTCTGGTCAGAGAACCTTAGTAAAAAATTTTGAGAAGATTCGGTTTTGAAACCTCCCTTTATCAAGCGTTCACTAGGGATGCAGAAACCCACTGACGCATTTGTGGTACAGACACAGGAATTGCAGAGTAATTTTGGTGGTTGAAACTAAAATTCCACATCAAAACTGCAAATTTTAATGACAAACTGTTTTTCAACAGTCAAGTTGTTTCATTTGATTAAATTCCGATTGCGGAACCGGGGGCTCTGGCCCAAAACCAGGTTCATTTCAAGATTGGCGATGAATCCCGGTTTGGATTTGGAGATTTGTTTTTAAAATCCAATGGATCTTTCAAAATTATCGAAATTCAGATTTTTTCATACAAAATTCATTGAAAATTTTGATTCAATCGAATGTTCTAAATTTTTCCAGATTTATAGTGGATGATAGATTCCATTGAAATCCATAGGTCATTGGCTACAAAAATGTCTACACACAGTTTAGATGCTCTCCATATTAGAGATTTTAATAGCAGTTCCACATAACTGAATTAATTTCTGAAAATCCCTTTAAATATTTTTTTTTAGAATCTTTTATAACATTTTTTATTTTTCGATAAACAGTTTAGATCTTTCTATGACAATTTTCGTTTTTTGAAGTTTCGAATGGTATTTTTGAGTTTTCAGTTTTAGAATTTTCAATGAAAATTTTGAAAATCTATTAGATCCCTGGATTTTCAAACTGGCCAGGTTTGTCTTGAAACTGGGATTCATCACTATTCCCTATGCTTTGTATCGTAAACTGGTCCACAGCTGTGGTTTTTCATCCTTACAAATAAAGAGATAGTTAGTGTCAAATATTATACATCCTCTTTTTTGCATTCCCTCTTATATACTGTAAATTGTAAAACTGAAACTTACCTAATTCTCTAGTTAAAAAAAAACGTTTCCAGCATTTGAACACAAGTTATGGCTATGTGCTATTTAGTGTTATATGATGATGACTGACTGTCCTCTCTGCATTAGACTGGTCTTCAGTGCGAAAAACTTTTTAAAAATAGCGAGCGAGTGACTGGAAAGTTATTCTATCTCCTCTTTCTTTATTTCAGAAAAAGTAGCTCAACTCTGATGACTCACATATTCTCTCTCTCTTTTAATTTTACACTTTGCTTCTGGACATGATTAAATTTATATATAAGAAAGGGCTGTCCTGCTGATAAATAGTGTTGCTTTTTGAATTCATGCTGAACACACGATTAAAATAAATAATAAATTAATACCACATGACAGAAGTTTAAAAATCATTGTTTAAGCAGTGCCATCATGAAATTAGTCCACCAGCATATGTACTGTATACTGTAGAAAGCATGTCATTCTGGCGGTATTTGTATGGGGACAGTAAAGCAGTATGGTATTTACTGAACACATTGCTGAAAGGATATGTACACTGGGAATTTTTTTTTTTTAATTGCCCATTACTGGAAACTAGAGATGGCTGAACTTCTGAAAGTTTGGTCTGTTTTCGAACTATATGGAAAGTTCGAAAGTTCGAAAAGTCAATGGGAGTCAAATAGTTGGAAAAGTTCGAATGAAATACAATTAAAATATCAATGGTAACTTAATGTAAATGGCTGTGGGACCTGGGAAATGGTCTGGGGAATACGTTTGAATATCCAGAACTTTAAAAAAAATTATTTTATTCTCACTTTCGAGCTCCCGTGTTCGATTTTCAATAATTATCCCATAAACGATTCGAACATTCGATAATTATCCCATAAATTATTCAAAGATCGTTTGATTTTCGAATTCGATAATTATCGAATGTTTGAATCATTTATGGGATAATTATGAAATGTTGGAAGGTCTGAGAAATCCAGGTCCGGGATAGTTCGAGAAGTCCGAGTCTGTTCGAACTCGATAAGTTTGGTTTGGAGTTCTAGTCCATCTCTACTGGAAGCTATAATTCTTCCCAACTATCATACATTTTTTGTTTATCTGTCCCCTATTTATTTAGATATACATTCTGAAACATCTTACATTTCATCTGTCAATCAAGTACCTTAGTATCATAAACTCTTCTGATATGAATAGTTTTGCTGTAGCTGGAATGGTGACAGTTGGTATGTGAAATGTATGATGGGAAATTCCCTCGCCCAATGCTGCCTCATAAGGATTAGTGAGCATATTTGCCCTTACAGTGATACTGGATTAAAGTCATGCAGCAACACAAATACATCAGAGTATCAATATTCATTTATAGATTGAAATGAGGCAAGTAATTTTTTAGTGTACAATTCCTTTAATTAATAATAGTCAGTGACCATCATTTGGTTGTGTTTAGTAAACAATATCTAAATACACTCAACCATTAATCCAGGGCAAGCAGTATCAAGGCTCACACTAAACACTCCCAACCAGAAAGGTGTGACAGTGACTATTGGGCCTGTTTTTAAAAAAAAAAAAACGGTATTTGTAAATTCCAATACATTGCTTTCCAATGTTATTTTATAACGCAGTCACAAAGTAATGCCATAATAACTAATACAGTTTGTTGCCAAAGATTAACACAATATACTTCTTTATAAATGTTGGAAAGTTTAGTTGCAGCAAATCCCCCATTATATGAGCTGACATGACCTTGGTAAGGCTAATGCATACCTTCTATCACCACCACCCCTTGAGCGAGAGTAATAAAGAATGTAACACCATTTTTCTCTTTGGATAAAACACTATTCTAGTATTACAACCAAGATAATAACTAGTAAACATTGTACAGTTTTGACAAAAAATTGTATTTAAACTGTAAGCATAGAACTGAAGTAAACAGTAATGCAATCAACAATTTTTTAAAATTACTTGTTAGTATAACAATGAGCACCTCGGCAGTTGGCCACATGATATATTTACCAAAACAACAATGGGGCATATTTATAAAGAAACAATGTTAGCGCAAAAAAAATTACCGCCGCACATCGCGGCCGCGAAAATAGCGCTATCGCCGTCGTATATAACAGCGAGCGCTATTCCCGACGTACCTATCGCGGCCGCGATGTGGCTGCGGTAATTTTAAGCCTTCGCGGCGAACATAGTATCGCCGCGAAGGGACTTAAAATCCCTTCCCGACGCCGCTCCTAAGGGGGCGGGGATACGCCCCACCCGCCCACACACCCCACGGCGGCGACTACCGCCGCCGCTTCCAGCAGCCCCTCCCAACCCGTTCCCCGTTCGCGGCAATCTCGGAACGGAGGCTAGGAGGGGCTGCGGGAAGGGGCCGCAGCAGGTGGTCGCGACCACCCCGCGCGCCCCTCCCCGGCAACCCTCCAAGCCCCCCGCCCGGCCGCTCCCGGGGGGTGGAGGCTCCCTCCAGCGGGGCCCTGAGAAGGGCCTTTTGGGGCTTAGGGGGCCACAGCTTGAAACGGGACCCCCCCTCCCCGGCCCTATAAGGGCCCTTGCGGCACTGACAAGTGCCTTTGGCGGGGGTCCCGCAGCTGAAACAGCGGACCCCCAGTGCGGCTCTTAAAAGAGCCCTTGGGCGACGTCTTCTTTCTTCCAGTCCCGGCGACACCAGCTCCGCCGAGGCCGCCGACCCCCGAGAGGTACCCCTGCGGCCGCCAGGGGTACCCCCGGCGGGCGCCGGCGACCTCAACGAGGCCGATGTTGCCGGCGTCTTGATCCGACGCGACGTCTTCGGGCTGGCGACACCAACCCCACTCAGTGAGCCTGCTGGCACCGCCGGCCTCAGCGGAGCCGATGTTGCCAGCCGCTTCTTTCTTCTTTCTTCAGCCATCTACTGCGATGGCATCTGAGTTCCGCGGCGGAAAGCTCCTCTTTATATAGGTGTGCAGAAATCCATAATCCGTTTCTGATTGGTCAATTTTTTAATACTTGCTTTACATTAACCAATCAGATTTCTGGAAAGTTCTGAAATCTGATTGGTTAATGTAAAGCAAGTATTTGCCTTACTTTTTCCTGTTTTTATTAAAAAGAACAACCCCCTTTGTCCTGCCTAGCCTGCCCTGTCATGCTTCTCCTCCTCTCAACCTACGGTGCTCTAAGTGGCTTCATTTATGTTTATTGTATGATGGTGTTTTTATGCTATAAACAAAACAACACATTGTTTATGTATTTATTTTTCCTAAATTCTATTCTGTTCTCCTGTGTCCCAGTGTCAGAGTTTTGTTCAGTCGTCGCATCTCCTGGATATGCCGCATCTTACCTCTCAGTACTGAGTGATTATTGCGTTTCCTCTATTATGGTTATACAACGTGCCACTTACAGTTTTAATACCAAACAGACAGAGGCGTCTGCGTCAGCCTACACTTGTCATTCCGATGGAACTTTCAATGCTTCATAAAAATACTGCAATGTCCCAGTGTTTAAAAAAGATCTATCACCTTATCCGACTCTCTTTATAGTCTGCAGGGTGAGTACTGCTGTATAAGGATGGTTTTTACAGCTTAAGGTGACAGAGACAGATGCATTACTGTCTATTAATGAACATCAAGGAAGCTGGAAGATCTCCTTCAGATATAATACACTGTTCTTGCTGTCGTGCTCTTACATAAGTTAAATCAGTGGAAGCTAAATGCGTAGATTAAAAAGGCAAGATGTCTGCAAAGCAGAAGCAGAGCGATTTTAGATGTGTTCAAAAGAATTTCAATCAGGAGATGCCTCCTTAGTCAGGTCTGATCTTTTAAATACAGTTTTGCAGAGATGTTAAAGAGTATATTTTCAATAAACTTCCTTTCCATCTTGAAATTTAAAAAAAGAATTATTGGAGGTGGTGGTGGAGGGGTGTGTATGTGTGTGTGTGTATGGGGGGGGGGGGGCATTTATGCTGAACATCACTTTACCTTTTGAATACTATGACACCATCCAAGATACTAGATACTGTACCAGTGGATGTATCAAACAGAAATAACCGCTATAGTTACCATTAATAGTGCCTGATAATGCCTGTTTTAGAGCTATATCTCCCCGATGCTAAACTTTCTATGGAGCTCCAGTACTTTGTCTCATTTCGGTTTGTGGGCTTTTGGCCAAACTCATGCAACTTTAGTGGTGCAGGTTCAGTAAACATGAATTCAAACCCATTTTGTATTTAGCACATTGAACTTAAAGGGTATCTACCTAAACACTACTTCTTCACCCCTGAGTTCAACCTCTAAGTCCTGGCGGGATGTTCCCTACCTCCCTCACTTCCTCAGGGGCTTTATTAATAGTAAGCATGTCTGCCTATTGGTTAGTTTACAGACTAGAAGGAGGAAGAGGGAGCAGTGTTCCGGCGTTCTGAACTCCTAGAGGTTATCACAGGACTTAGAAGCTTCCCCCAGGGGTGAGGATCTAGCGGTTCAGGTTCTCACTGGAGTATTTTAAAGTGCCAAATAAGAGGAACAGAACTGATGTGAGAAAACTCTAGTTGATCTTTAACATAGTAACATTAGTAATTGAGGTTGAACAAAGACATACGTCCATCAAGTCCAACCTATTCACTTTTTTTTTTAACCCTTCCTAACAGTTGATCCAGAGGAAGGTAAAAAAAAAAGAAAAAACAGCTAAAAAGGGGGGAATTCCTTCCTGACTCCAAATGGCAATCGGAGTATCCCTGGATCAACCAGATCAACCAGATCTACAGTATGTGTATTAATACCAGTAATTCTCAATATTTTTTAGTTTTAGAAACTTATCCAGGCCATTTTTAAAGCTATTCAATGAACATGCCATTACCACATTTACTGGAAGACAGTTTCACCGTTCTCACTATATATAAAACTTTCCTAACCTGAAGATGAAACTTCTTTTTTTCAACCTTAAAGGATGTCCACGTGTCTTCGATATGCCTTATTAGTAAACAATACACCAGAGAGTTTTTTGTATGGCCCATTAATATTTTGTATAGTGATCATATCCCCACGCAAACATTGCTTCTCCAATGTAAACAGCCCTAACTTGTCTAATCTGCTGCATATTTAAGCCCCTCCACTCCCCTTATTAATTTAGTTGCCCTCTTGAACTGCTTCCATTTCCAAGATATCCCTTGTATATGGGATTCCAAAACTGCACCCGATGTTCTAAATGAAGCTTATCAGTGCCTGTAAAGAGGAGAATAATATTTTTCTCTCTTGAATCTATATCTCTTTATACAAGACAATATCTTGCTAGCTCTAGTGTGGCTGTCTGGCATTGTTGCTAAAACTAAGGGGCATATTTATAAAGCTTCGTTAAATTTTCGCGGCCGTTTTCCCTGACATTAATGCATAAATCGCGTTTAACGCGATTTATTAATGTCCGAAAACGGCCGCGAAAAGTTAACGAAGTGTTAACCCTTCGCGGCGATACTTACCTGTTACCGCCGCTTCTATTTATAAAGCGGCGGTATGTGTTTCGCTGTTTTACTAGTATCGGCTATTTTACTTCGCAACCTTGAAGGTGGCAAAAGCAGCCGATACTAGCCTCCCTGCAGCGGGGATGGGCAGGCAACCCGCGGAGGGTGGTCGCACCCGCCCCGGGAGGCATGCCCACCCTGCCCACAACCCCCCGCAGCGGCGGAGACCACCCGCCGCCGCTTCCCAGCAGCCCCTCCAAACCCCTTCCCCACTCACGGCAATCTCGGAACAGAAGGCTAGGAGGGGCTGCCGGGAAGGGGACGCAGCAGGTGGTCGCGACCACCCCGCCGCGCACCCCCTCTCAGCAACCCCTCCAAGCCCCCCGCCGGCCGTCCTGGGAGGGGAAGGGAGGGATCCGCTGGGAGGGGTGGAGGCACCCTCCAGCGGGGCCCTGAGAAGGCCTTTTGGAGTTAAGGGGTCCCGCAGTGTGAACTGGGACCCCCCTCCCCGGCCCTTGTAAGGGCCCTTGCGGCACTGACAAGTGCCTTTGGCGCGGTCACCCCCAGTGTGCGGCTCTTAAAAGAGCCCTTGGGCGGTGTCTTCTTTCTTCCAGTCCCGCAACACCAGCTCCGCTGAGGCTGCCGACCCCGGCGACTTCAACGAAGCCGATGTTGCCGGCGTCTTGATCCGACGCAACGTCTTCGGGGCGGCACCAACCCCACTCAGGGCGCCGATCCTAGGCAGACTCACTGTGGCCGCCAGTGAGCCCGCTGGCACCGCCGGCCTCAGAGGAGCCGATGTTGCCAGCCGCTTCTTTCTTCTATCTTCAGCCTACTCTAATGCGATGGCATCTGAGTTCCGCAGCGGAGTGCACCTCTTTATATAGGTTTGCAGAAAACCCTAATCCATTTTGATTGGTCAATTTTTAAGCTTGGTTTGCATGCTTTACATTAACCAATCAGATTTCTAGAAAGTTCTGAAATCTGATTGGTTAATGTAAAGCATGCAAACCAAGCATTTAAAAATTGACCAATCAGAAATGGATTAGGGTTTTCTGCAAACCTATAAAAGAGGTGCACTCCGCTGCGGAACTCAGATGCCATAGCAGTAGATGGTGAAGTAGAAGAAAGAAGCAGCTGGCAAATCGGCTCGCTGAGGCCTGCGGTGCAGCGGGCTCACTGGCGGCTGCAGTGAATCTGCCTGGCATCGGCGAACTGAGTGGGGTTGGTGTCGCCAGCCCGAAGACGTCGCGTCTCGATCAAGACGCCGGCAATATCGGCCTCATTGAGGTCAACGGCGGCCCTAAGCGGAGCTGGGGTCGCCGGGACGGAAGAAAGAAGACGTCGCCCAAGGGCTCTTTTAAGAGCGCACACTGGGGGTGACCCGCCAAAGGCACTTGTCAGTGCAGCAAGGGCTCTTACAAGGGCCGGGGAGGGGGGCGGTTCACACTGCGGGACCCCTTAAGCCCCAAAAGACCTTCTCAGGGCCCCATTGGAGGGTGCCTCCACCCATCCCATCGGATCCCTCCCTTCCCCTCCCCGGGAGCGGCCGTGGCGGGGGGCTTGGAGGGGTTGCTGGGGAAGGGGTGCGCGGCAGATGGTCGCGACCACCTGCTGTGGCCCCTTCCCGACAGCCCCTCCTAGCCTCCTGTTCCGAGATTGCCGCGAGTGGGGAAGGGGTTGGGAGGGGCTGCTGGAAGCGGCGGCGGGTGTTTCGCGCCGCGGGGGGGGGGTGTGGGCGGGGTGGGCATATGCCCACCCGCCCCCTTAGCAGAGGTGTCGGGAAGGGATTTTAAGTCCTTCGCGCCGATACTGTACAGTATCGGCGCGAAGGGACTTAAAATTACCGCAACACATTGCGGCGCGAACATATCGCGGCAATGGCGCTCGCGGTATAATATGCCGATAGCGCTATTTTCACGGCCGCGATGTGCGGCGGTAATTTATTTGCGCTAATTTCGCTTTTTTTAAATATGCCCCTAAGTCTGTTATCACCAGAACCCCCAATTTTTTAGCCATTATAGATTCATTTAATAATCCCTGTGTGGGTGGCACAGGGATTATTAAATCCCAAATGCATCACCTTACATTTATCAACATTGAATCTCATTTGCCATTCTGCTGCCCATTTTGATAATCTATCTAGGTCTGCTTGCCCCACTTGCACATCATTTGAAGTTACCAAAGTTCTGCATAGTTTAGTGCCATCAGCAAACACAGAGATCTTGCTCTCAATGCCCCTTGTAAGTCATTTATAAACAGATTAAATAGAAGCAGCCCCAGTACAGAACCCTGAGGCACTCCGCTTAGAACTTTAGCCCACATAGATGTAGCTCCATTTACCACCACTCTCTGTTTGCGATCCAATAACCAATTCTCTATCCATGAACAAATGTTTTCTCCTAGGCCAACAGTCCTCAGTTATACATTAGCCGCCTATGTGGCTAATGTAGGCGGCTTTATAAAGCTTTTGCAAAATCCAAGTATACTACATCCACTGCTGTCCCCTCCCCCGTCTCCTCCCTCCATTGTGTCATTAGCCCCCCGATTACTAAATTCTCTATCTACCTATGTATAGTTCAATGTACCCTACCCCCATAGCTAGTTTAAAAACTCCTCCAACTTTCTAGCCATCTTCTCCCCCAAAACAGCTGCACCATCATCAGTGAGATGCAATCCATCTCTACTAAAGAGCCTGTAGCCAACAGAAAAGTCAGCCCAGTTCTCTAAAAACCCAAACCCCATCTCCTTACACCACTCTCTTAGCCACGCATTTATACTCCTAAGCTCCCGTTGCCTCCCTATCGTAGCACGTGGCTGCAGTGGTATTTTTGAAATCACTACCCTTGAGGTCCTAACTTTTAACTTGGCCCCTAACTCTTCGAAATCATTTTTAAGGAACTCACCTCCACCTCTAACTTTTTCATTGTCACCAATGTCAACCAAGACCGCCAGGTCACTCACAGCCCCACCCAATAATCTGTCTGCACGATCCACCAAATGCCGAACCCTAGCACCAAGTAGGCAACACACTGTTCGGCATGTAGGGTCTAATAATCGAGTCCCCTACCACTACCACCTGCCAATGATTCCTAGTCCCCAGTTCTCCCAATGACAAATCTTTTGGGATCAACCAGCTTGAAAAAAGCGTCCCTATCCTTCCATCCCCTACTTCCCCTGGTGACCCTTACAAATCTATCTTCCTTTACCACCCTATCTGCCCCATTTCCACCCTCCAGTTTACTGGCCCCTGCCAGTACCTGCAATTCCCCCAGATATGCGAAGCCCTGCAATGCTGCAAGTTTCCCCTTTAGATTCTGGACCTCAGATTCCACATGGGCAACCCACTCATATCTGACACATACATAAGTCCCTTGGTGCGGCTGCTCCAAGATCCCATACATGTGGCAGGATGCACATTGCATGGCCCCAGCAAAACTGTCTATACTAAACAGCAATTCACAGCAACAGCAATACATATAATTTAATCCAATTAGCTACACCCCATCCAATCAGAGAGAATAGAAAAAAAAATGCGCGCACAGTGTGAAGGAGCATGGACGCATCAGAGGCTGTTAGCTGCATCAGAGTCTCTCTGCAGCGCTGGAACGATCCGCGGGTAAGTTTCACCTGCTCTCCGTGCAAGATCTACTGAAGAATGGGAGGTAAGAGAGTGCATTTATCTCCTGTTCTTCAGTAAAACAGTTAAAAAGAAAGTTCTAATACAATGGACATACCCTTTAACACATTTATATGCTTTAATATTAACTCAAAGCCTTTGTGTTCTCTGTCAAAATGTCATTCACTTCAGGAAAGGACATTTATGCATCATTAATGGAACCTTTTCTTTACTATAAGAATATTAAGGTTACAAAATTCGTTGAATATTTGCAAATTAAAAAGCTAAATCAGCGGATTTAGTTAAAATGAATGCTCTAGTGGATTTCTAATTACTAAAGAAATGTTCAGAAACTGCTGATTAAATGATGTGTCATTTGACTTTTCTGTTACACTGTGGCTTATCAGTCATACAACTGTGTTCTGTAAAGCATGACATTACAGCACGCTTTCACCCCTCAACCAGTGGTTACAAGCATGCTCAGTATGTTTCACTGCTGGAGAGAAAGGAAGCTTTCCAGTCAGCTCTTTTGTATCTGAATGTATTAAGCAGCAATGTAATGGGAGGACTACAGTGTTGTAATTAAATTTGTTTTACCTATATCTTTGGTTAGAGGTTATGTATAGGAGAATAAAAGTCTAAAAATGGCATGTCCACCCCCAAAACTAAAATTCCCTACCAGTAATGGCCCCATCATGTAGTGTAATAAAATCCTTACCTCACATCCCAGCTCCCTATGGTTCTCCTGTAGTCCCCCCCCAAATCCCAAAAACTGCCCACCAGGAGGATAGCAGAGTCCATATAGGACTCTGCCTCCTATCTGACCTCCGGATTGGCATACGCTATATTTGTTATTTTAGAAAGTGCCCCAAACTTTACTTACCTTCCCTCTTTCCTCCACCGCACTGAACTCCCGGCAGCCGCATCCATGATTGGCTGCCGCTCAGCCAATCACAGACGCGACTGCCGGTCCAATCACAGACGCGACTGCCGGTCCCGCCCCTCTGCTTGCATTTTCTCGCAAGCAGAGGGCCTGGCAGTGCGACGGAGGAAAGAGGGAAGGTAAGTAAAGTTTGGGGCACTTTCTAAAATAACAAATATAGCGGTTGGGGCTGGGGGGACAGCGGGAATGATATATCAAAAAAAAATTTAAGGGTGGACATACCCTTTAAAACAAAAAAACTAATGAGCCAATAACACCAACTTATATCTGTTGTATTCGATTATATCAACTGAACTTGAAGATGTTTCACTAGTCATCTGACTGGCTTTCTCAATTCAGAATGACTTTTACAAGAATCTGTGGCAATTATGTACCCTGGAAAATCCCAATTAGCATATCACAGCCAGGTGTTAAGGGCGGGATCAAAACAGCATTGTACATGGCAGAGGCAAGGCATCCATTGTGGCCAACCTTTACATGGAGGAGGTAGAAAAATAGGTGCTTAAAACCTTTAAGGGCATAGCATCCAGCCACTGGTTCAGATATGTGTCTGACACCTGGGTTAAAATCCACCAGAAGGAAGTACAAGCCTTCACAGAACACATTAATGCGGTAGACCAAAACATCAGATTTACAAGGGAAGAGGTACAAAACAACAAACTGGCTTTCTTGGACTGCTTGGTAGAAGTCAGGGAGAATGGTAAACTGGAAGTAGAGGTTTACAGAAAACCAACACACACAGATCAGTATTTGATGTTTGACTGCCACCACCCTTTAGATCACAAGCTGGGTGTCATCAGAACCCTGCAACACAGAGCTGAGAACATCCTCACTAGCACAAAGTGGAAGGCTAAAGAAATGAAACATCTCAGAGGAGCCCTTAAAAAAATATCCAGACTGGGCCTTTGTCAAAAGAAGTAGAAGGAAAGAAAAGAACACATATACCAACAGTGAAGGGGAAAAGCAAGACAGGAGAAAGAACATGGTCATCCCATATGTAGCAGGGGTCTCTGAGAAATTAAGAAGAATTTTCAATAAACACTGTATCCCTGTCTGCTTTAAACCAAACAACACACTGAGGCAGCAATTGATACATCCGAAAGACCCAATACCGAAACATAAGAAAAGCAACATCATTTGTGCAGTGCAGTGAAGAATGCTCTGATTTGTATGTGGGGGAGACCAAACAGCAACTGCATCAACGTATGGCCCAGCACAGAAGAGCCAATTTCTCGGGTCGGGACTTGTGTACCTGCATCTTAAGGATAAAGGACATACCTTTGAAGATTGTAATGTTAACATATTGGCAAAGGAACGTGACTGGTTCAAGAGAGGTGTCAAGGAGGCCATTTATGTGAAAATAAAGAAACCAAGCCTAAATAGAGGTGGGGGGGTTCGACACCAACTGTCTGCCATGTACAATGTTTGACACCTTACCCTGGGCGTTCCTATAACACCTTTTAGCCACTATCTTGCTAGTACTGCAGGTAATAAAGTGTGTATATACGGTTGGGGTTGGGGGCAGGTAATTGTCAATTGAAAGGTTTTTGTTTTAAAGGTGGACATACTCTTTAAGTTAAGGTACTGTATATACTCAAATATAAGCCCATCCGAGGATAAGCTGAGGTACCTATTTTTACCTGGTAAACTATCAAAACTGATTGACTTGATTATAAGCTGAGGGTAGAAATTAAGCCAAATCCAGTAACAGACACGCCAGATGTTTGGAAACTACAACTCCCAACATGCTTTGTTTGCTGGGAGTTGTAATTTCTAAACATCCGGAGTTGCAAGGCAAACTTACTGTAGGCCAATAATGCTTCTGTCCACTTCTAAGCCCATAGAGACCACAGAAGCTTTTAAAACCACCGGTAGCTCTTACCAGCAGGAGAGCCAGAGCTTCTTACTTGTTCCTCCATTACGTCCATTGTAGAGATGAGGGGTGTAACTGCGCTGCTTGCGCATCTACATGTGCGCGCCTATGTTCCTGCTCCTACCTCAATTGACTCGGTATTATGAGTTGCACCCGCAATTTAAGCTACAAGAAGGATGGAAATTGCAAAAGTAATCACTGTACTGAGACACATGGCGGTAGCTCCTTTAATATGTATCTCTGGTCTACTTCTTCCCTATAATTCTGCTTGGACCCAAGAATAAGCCAAGGTTAGCTTTTTAGGCTAATTTTAAAACCTGTAAACCGTGGCTTATTTTTGAGTATATACGGTGATTCCCCACATATTGATGGAAGTATCTGCATTTTTAGATATTTGAAATACCTTAAAACTATTCCAATCACTGGTTCTCTCTTTCTTCCTGTTTCCCATGTCCCTCTGCTGTTGGTGATTTAAATGAAGACTATCTATAGGGATGGTGCCAAATAAATATTTTACTCATGCAGAAGCAGAGGATCTTGGGACCACACGACAAGCACAACTTTTTATTCAACTGACAGCATTTCTATCTCCACTACAAAGTACCGTAATATGTAATATATGACTAGACCACTCTAGCACATTTTTACATGTTTTGTGCGTGAGAATAACATGTCAGCAAATGACTATATGGCTTCCCACATTGTATGTGCTGCACTGCGATCCGTTTTCAGAGTGCATTCGATCTCCCATAACACAGTATTGCACAAACTGCAGCACTAATGCACGGTAATGCCCGCGGCATTGCGTTTATGCATTTAACATGATTTACCTTGCCATGTAGTGTGGCTGCAGCCATAAGCAACAGCTTTTAAATAAGGTACTGTAGCAGAATGAGCTTTGTGAACAATTGTCCTAATACATGGAGATTTCGCCCAGTATAAGGCAATAGCTGTAGCTAAGAAACTGTAACATAAATTGATTGCAATTTCTGTGTCCTGTAATGACAAATAAAATGCTGATAAATGCGGCAGCGTTCCTGGGAAATAGGGCAAAGTCATATTACATTTCTAACGATCATTTAACATTGCTCTCAACGGGATTCTGAAAAAAAATCATCTCTAATTTAATGATTAGTTGAGATGACAGATTGTAATTTCTGAAGATTCTCTTTTGCAGCAGGGAACTCTATTACATCTACAGCTATTACAAATCAGTATCATGTTAGCGCTCTATCCGTACAAGTATTGACCCACAGAGTGTGTGATCTTTAAAACAAAATGGTCCATCATTGGAATATAGACTGACTGTTTAGCTATTAGTTCACTTCACACTCCTACATGTTCACTGTAATCTATAACGTGTAGCATCCTACCCAACAAGACATAGACTACATACAGAGCCATTAATATGTTGCTATAGACCAACATTGAAATTCATAGCTAAGGCAAAGTGCAAACCATATCCAATAAGATAAATTGCAGGTTACAGTTAAATTAACGCTCTTGCACCTGGTATCCAAATCCAAATAACTATATACACAGTGAAAAACATATTGCTCCAGCATTGCAAAGGCAGATATGCCAGCACAGAGACACTAAGTTAGTTTTGCTCTGTTTATAGTAAATAGGTTCAAAAAATAGTTAACAGAGATGTAGAAAGCTAAAATGTTGGGCTGTAAAAGACATGGCTGATACATGACAAACTTCATACAGCCAACTTGTTTTGTCTCAGTGTTTTTCTCCTAGGGGTTTACGGAAACATTTCTTATTTCTTTGTATCATTGATTTCAGTTCTAAATCATTACCCAACCTACAGTACCTGCTAAGAACAGACGGATTTAGCAATAAACTGTGCAGAGTTGATTTCCCTGATATGTCCTGATTACTTCACACAGTGTAGCAAGAAACCAACTCTTACCTTGAATAGCTTTTAATGGCTGTGGTGAATCTAAACAGAATGCTAGCGGTGTGACACTTAACTGCCTGGTTTCTGGGAAATGCGACCATTATGTTCCTTTACCTTTTGAAACTAAGGGGTCTGAGAAAAATTCCCAGTTGCCAACTTTAATATACAATCATATGTAATTCTCTTTGAGTGCGTAGAGTACCTTTGGCTCAGATAATTTTTCTTCTTTAAAGCCACTGATGGGTAATTTGCCAAATCTCTTATCATCCTGTAGATCCTTACTGTAAGGAATATTGCAGGAGAACTATTGCCATTGTATAAGCATTGCCTTGTGGTGCACTATAGAGTCATCAGGCTCATGATTTTTGTTTTCCTACATTTTGCTTATCCTCACATTATATAATTTTACCTTTTTCCTTTCCAAATAAATTCACTCACACACATTTTTGAGCGTTGGAAATTCTTTGGCCACAGCTTTATTAGACTATGTCTGTCCTTCGACCTTCTCTCTCAGGCTTCCATTACTCAATGGTAACTTATCCCCTTTATTTAAATCGTCCAATAAAGCTCATTACTCAAATTACATATTTGTATAGCATTAGCCTTCCTGGCCACCCCTCCTCCCGGGTTAGATCAGGCCTAGATGTTTCCATCTTTTCCTCCACACCAAATTTTTCTGGCAGACTGGTGATGGGACTCGCCATTAAAACAAAAACAGGTTGTGTTACCTGTTGAGATTGGTTTGTTAGTTTTTATTCTCGCCCTCTCTATGACCTCCCAAGATCGGGATCCTTTCCAATTAAATCTGGGAATAATTTCCAACAATATTATTTTTATGCTTGGGAAGAGGGACCAAATTCACAATAAGTCCCGCCTCACATCTTTTATCAAATATTTCATAGGTTGCACCACCATGACGTTGCCCCCAGCATGCAATAAAATTATTTGTGGTGGGCCAAATATTTATTTTCATTTTCTATTATTAACCCTTTCACTGCCAGGAGATTTTCATTTTTTTTTGCGTTAACTGCCAGAAGAATTTTCAGGATTTTGCCCTCAATCGCTTTAGACTAATTTTACAGTAGGTTACCTTGCAGTAAATCAGGAATATTATACATTGTTTTTTTCAGCACAAAGTGTACTTTAACATGGTAACAGAATTTTGTAACTTTTCTGGAAATTTTACTGGAATTATGGGTAAAATATGTAAAAAAAATGAAAAATTTGCAAATTTTCATGGATTTTTCCCATTTTTACTTATAGTTATCTTAAGGTTACGCACAAAAATCTTACTGTTTCTAAAAGCTCAGATACTCCCGAGTACAACGATACCAGATATATGTAGGTACCCCACTTTTCCTGTACAGGAGACCCCCCCAAACTAAAACTGCACCTTAAAGAATATTACACCAAATTAAAATGTATAACCACTACTGACAGTTAACATAGAATATCTTCCAAATTAACTAAAATATCCCCACAAGTGAGATATTTTTAGAAAGTACACACCCGCAGGATTTTATGAGTGAGGTTAGTTTCGATCAAAATGCAGATACCCGGACGCAGCTCTTTGTCCAATTGTAAGTTGTTTTCTCACATTTTCCTTTTTTTCCTCAACTGTAAAATCAGAGACAAAATCAAATGCGAATTTCAGCTAAAAACTGTGCAGGAAAGTTCAAACACATCTCAAATATGAAAGCCTAACCCCTCCTGAATAAAATGGATGCACATGCATTGGTTGTACCCAGAGACATGGCACCAACTAACCAGAGCGTGACCAGTGCCAAATGTCAGTAGCAGCAAAAAAAAAATTTGCCAGTTTTGTATTTGAACAGTCTGCAGTTTTTCCACAAAACACCCCCCCCCAACTCAGAAATACCCCCCAAAACTATATATTCCTGAAATCTAACACCTTCAGCTGTAACGCTGTAGTTCGTTCATTCATACCATCAATGGTGTGGGCGCAGTTCTTCGTAGAAGTTTGCACTTTTACCAGATTTTCAAAAAAAATGAACATCAAACAACATTCAAAAAGGTAGAAATCATGCCAAACCCCATGAAATGTAAAAAAAAAGTTACCAAATATCAATCTCCCAAATGTCCTGAATCAAACGGTATGCCATATGTGTGGTTACACACGCGGACGTGGAAGCGAAAAGCCACAAAGTGAGACAATTCACGATGGCTCAGAAACAGCGAAAATATTTAGCCAATTCCTAATTCGGACAGTCTGCAGTTTTTTCCACAAAACACCCCCGTAACTTAGAAATAAGGCTGGGTTCACACGAGGGGGCCATTTGTCCCGCAGTCCCATAGGGACCCCACGATCGGCCGTGATTTGCTGACACATCCGATTGCCCATTCATCCGATCCAGACAAACGGGTGACACACATTGGTCACGGCCAAAAGTGCCACAGATTTTTGGGCCCAATCGACCAATACACGTGTGTACCCAGCCTTGCATCTGTAGGCTATGACTGTATACCTATACTCTACCCTGAGTACCAAAAGCATTTAAATATGAAGAAAGAGTATAGAAGTGGAAGGTAAGCATTTATTACAGTAGCAAGTGAATCACACTACATGTTTCGGACCTCATCCTGTCTCTTCTGAGCACAGCACAGTATTGCACTTTTGACACTGCACTGCACTAGTTATCGCTTAGCACTGCACTAATTATTACTTTAGCACTTCCAACCTTTCCTATGTATCTGTATGTTACACACCTAAGTAGATTGTAAGCTCTACGCCAGGACCTCTTTCCTCATGTTACATGTTTCAAGCACTTTATATTTCATGATGGACATATTTATTATGTATCTATTTTATTGTCCCCCTTGTACGACTTTTGTTATTCTATAGTGTACAGCGCTGGGTCTCCAAGTGGCGCTATATAAAAAGGATTACATACATACAGACATACCTCGGTCCTTAATCAAGTAGTCCGAAACATGTAGTGTGCTTTACTTGCTAACTGTACTCAGTGAAGAGTACGGTTTTTATTAGCAACAGAACTTTTATAGTAAAATGTTTAAATGTTAAAATTATTTTTTAGACTTATACAATAATGGAACCTTTTCTTCCTCTTTCAAAAAAGACCCAGCCCTAATATGATTTTCTGTCCCTATAATAAAATGATAATGTTCTCCTTTACACAGCTAAGGAACATTCTAAACTATATATGCACACACAGCCACACAGCTTGGGCAGCCAAAAGTAGTCATAGACATTGGGAGTATGCAATTAATTGATGTGACCATCTTGTTTCCAGTATATTGTCTCAAGCATCATAAGGCAGATAAAATGATGAACTGAATTCTTTTCATTAGTGCAATATTTCTAGGGGAAAAATATGAAAAGAGACTGGATGAACATATACAGTATGTATATTATGTTATTATCTATTTAACACATGTATTGATATAAAAAAATATACATATACACTTTTTAAATTTTTTGTCCAAAGCCTAACAGCAGGAAAGGCTACCAGAAATAATACACCCCAGACTGTGGACACATAGTTTGATGGACAGCTTTGATAGTCAGTGCTTGGCTTTTCTTATTTCTTGAGCCAATATTTTTCCCGTGTTCACTTTCCATAAAGTTCTTTTCTGTTGTCATCTGTCAGGTGATGATCAGAACATTGCAGAAGCAGCAGCGCCAGAGTCATGGATTTTTTTCCCCCTCTCCTTTTCTTAGAGTTTCACCTAAAGAAACAAGTGTTCAAAGCTTTCCAAACTTGTTTGACATGGCAATTTCCAAACCTTCCTTACTGTGTATTGAGGAAGTCAAGAAAAAGAGGAGCAATGAGAACTAAGCTAGGACAGCAAGAATATTTTCTAATGCCAAATCCATTTATATATGGGTTTTTTTTCAACCTTTTTTAAAAAAAACAAATCAAAATTGAGCTTTTTTATGACTTGGTAGTGGAGTAAACCCAATCGATTAATATTTATACTAATAATGAACAATAAACCATGCTACTATCTGTTTATTGAATGATGTACAGTAATCTGTCATTGAACCAGATGTCTAATGAATAGTGTCTACAGCTAACCAGCTGATCAGGGAGGTTATTTTATTATGTTTGTTTATAGACCAGTGCCAAGTCTTCCCTGTATTTAGGTGTGCTAGGAATGTCCCATCTGTTTCAGCCAAGGAGCAGACAAATCATGGAAAAAGTAGATGAAAGCTTTGGTGTTCCTAGAGGGTATAGTTTGCATAATACAATGCCTGGAAATGACCAATATGATTATATTATAGTTGTTGCTGAATGCCTTCAAACCAGTAACTTGGGACTTGATAATCAGGCTCAGTATCCCCCCTCCCTCTCTTAAACAACAACTCCTTCCCACTGACCAGACTTTCTATGCTCAGTAATCACAATGAGGTAGCATTGGAAAAGGGAATTTCCCATCATGCAATTCACACACCAACATTCAATACAATAAAGATGGCCAAACTACATAGTTTCATTACGTTTTCGGATTCCAGGATCTCGGAAAAATCCTGAAGATCTGAAAACGGAACAAATTTTCAAAGATTTTCGAATGTATGGAGTTATTTTTGATAATTTCCGAAAACATCTTCGAACGATCGAAAATCCTTGAAAATACGATCGGGGACCACTTTTGAGTTTCCAATTGAATTTTCAAAGATTTTCGAACGTTCAAGGTCATTTCGAAAATTCTTGAAAATAGCCTTGAATGTCTGATCTTTGAAAAACGATCCAAAACTCGAAAGTTGTCTCCAATCGTATTTTCAAGGATTTTCGAACGTTCGAAGATATTTTTGAAAAATATCAAAAATAGCTCCATACATTCGAAAATCTTTTAAAATTTGTCCTGAAGTCCAGAAATCCAGACAATCCATCCGGATTCAGATGGATCTTTCAGATTTGGAACCGAGTTTCCGTTTGTCGCTTCAACACAAACCCAGATCCTTCTCTACAATACAATAATACAATACAATAAAAAACTTTGTAAAGCATTCTGTCCTAAAGGACTCAAAGCGCATTATTACCATTCCATTCAAGTTACAGCAAAGCTGCAGACAATAAAAGTGTTTATGATAATTGGGCATTTGATTGTCAGCTGAAATGTAGATGGTTCTGACTGGATAGCTAAAGAAATAGGCGGGTGATCAACAAATAGTGTACAGTGAATTATAGTTTCCAGTAATATGAAATGAATAAAAACATTTTATTCAGTATAGATGCCCTTTAAAGGAGAACGGAAACCCCAATAAGCAAAATTGACTAAGAACGTACTGTCCTAGCAACCTCCTCAGCATGGAAGACTCAACTCAAGTGAACCTTCCTTAAAAGGTGGAATATGTAGAGTAGGAAGAGTGTTTTTGCTGTAAGCATATAAACATAATGCAGAATGATCCTGATCTTATTATAGGTCTATGCAATGCATTTTTTAATAGCGTATCTATTTAAAGGGAAATTTGGAGGCAGGGTTGACAGATCAGTGAAACATGTAGGGAAACATATTTAAACTGCAGGCAGAGTGTCTGAGTTAGCCAACTTCCAGTAGCCAACATTGCCCTTTAATAAGTTACATCATTAGAGATGCATTGCACAAAGCTGTGCAAGACCAGTTATTTTTTTATACCGAACCTCACCCCCTGCAGCTCTGCCTCATGATGTTGTATATGTGTACCATTTAAAAGGTGATGTTGGAGGGTATGTTTATGTCATACACTCGAGAATTCCTCTTTATATACATTACTCACACTTTTTAATTATGATTGCACAGAGATGGTCTAAGATCAGGTTCACTTGATTATCTTTCTCTTCTACATTCACCTTTAATGGTTCTGTATTAAAAGGTACAGTTTTGAGAAATACATTGCACAAAACTGTGCTGAGATCACCACGCAGCTCTGCACATGTTGTTTCTGTAGTTTACCAATTTAACGGGTAATATTGGAGGGGATGCAAACATGTTCTTAAAATTGATGCAGCATAAGAGCTGCCTGGGGGAAGTTTTGCATAAACAAAACACTTTAAAAAAAAAACCTGCACCATAACTAGATCAGGATCATTTCATTATGCACCTGCAGCTCTGCACCACTCTTCTTAAACAGCAAATTAGCTAATCATAATCATTGCTGTCTCTGATAACTTAGCTAAGAGAAACTGGCAGGTGGGAATCTGGGGTCACATCTAGCTTACCATAAGGGGGTGGGATACAAACATAAGGTACTAGTAGCATGTGCAGTAGTTTTGTGTCTGTGAGCACCAGGAAGATGTATCAGCAGTGACATTAAAGTCACTAGTAACCTAAAATATTCTATACATGTTTCTACACTAAGTGCCAATTATATGATCTGTGGAGCTGCCTTTGTATTCTGGGGTTCATTCTCCTTTAACAACATTTATCTGTGTTTTAGCTCTTATTTTGCTGTGGCCCCACCCTATTTGGTTAACACCAACTGGCAGTTTCAATAACACCTCTTAGCACAAATGCAATCACACCTTGCATTCAAAGGTGCCTAACACCTGGCTGTTATATGCTAATTGGGACATTCCATGGAACTTAATAGCCAAAAGATCCTTGTACAAGTCATTCTGAATTGAGAAAGCCAGTTGGATGACTAGCAAAACGTCTTCAAGAACTAAACTTTAAGTCCAGTTGATCTAACTGAATACAACACATATACCATGACCTGGATGAATGAGAACCTCCACAAGGAAAATGTGGATCATGCCAAGCATTCTACTCTCACAAACACACTCATTGTTTTAGCCAGTGACTGTAATGTTTTCTTAGTCGGGGACACACTACAGAACATCCGAGCACTCCAGAAACACACATGCAAGCGCTCACATTTCCGGCGCATGCATGCGTGCGTGTGAGTGAACTGCAATAGCACAATGTTGCTTAATCTGTGCGCATGTGATTTTGCAAAAATGCACAGCATGTTCACTGGCCCCCAAACTTACAACACCAGAGCCTACCAGAAACAGGCCAAAATGCATTTGGGGGCTCAGCAATCCAGTAGGGGATGGGGAGAGAAGAGAGAGGGAGGCCCCCAGATTTGCAGCAAAAAATGCTATGCCACCGAGTAACATGCCTATTCATTATAGCATAGCGTAAGTGGACAGGCCTGCAGGGTGAGAGACTGAGTGAGGCCTTCGGTTCCACAACAGAAGGGAACAGCAACATGGAGCCGATATCACAAGCACAAGTGGCCCGTCAGACAGCAAGAAGGTCTTCAAGATGGGGTCAGGGGAGAGTGTGCGGGCGGTCCAACAGGGGATTGGACTACGACAGGGAAAATGTTGGAGGTTGGAGGCTAGCCAAAACCCAATTGAGAGAACGGAAAGGGTTAGAGATAGCCAAAGTGGGAGAACACAATTAATAACCAGCGGGCCCTCTCAAAAAGAATAGGAGAAGCATCAAGTCAAATTACAGAGGTGGCAGATAGCTTAAAATATCGGATCAGGCGAAAGGAAATACATATATATGTTTGAAGGGCCATTAGGAGTACATCTGAAAAAGGAGGTTAAAGAAAAGAATATGGGGAAGGAATACATAGATATATTTTCATAGTTGCCACTCCATCAATTTAATTTTGACAAATGGGAAAGATTTAAGGAGTTAAAGAAGCAAGAGGATGAAGAAAAGAGAAGATAAATATGATTCCAAGGATGTGGAAATTGGCTCCAAGCGTTTGTGATTTAGGCAGTGTAGTGGGAGAGTATCACCCAGAGCAATGCTCTCCGTTGTTCATACCTCGATACGATTGGGAGGCGCATAGGGCTTATGGGGGCCAGGCTTGGCTTAGGTATGAGGAAGCTTTTAGGCAGAAGATGGCCACTGTCCAGAGCTGCATGGGACCATAGGGACATCGGGCTCTGGATGAGAAAATGAATAATAAAAGTTTGCAAAGCACCACACAACACCCTATCCACAGGAGCACTGCCATTTCAGACGATGCAGTCCTTTCCAGGGTGCCAGACAGGAGGAAAGTTGAAAGGCGGGGGGAGGACAAAGAAAAGGAGTATGCTGGCAATTCAATGAGGGGGTTTGTAAGTGGGGAACTCATGCAGGTTTCGTCATGAATGTTTGTTGTGCTCAGGCCAGCATCCCCTGTCCAGATGCTTTAAAAGAGGCAAGCAAGCTTTTAGCAGTCAGGACAGTAATCCAAACCTCTAAAGTTAGAAGGATGGCGTTGGTTAGGTAGATACCTGGATTCAGAGTCTGCTCAATTATTAGAATCAGGCATAAGATACGGTTTTATAATCCCTTCCAAGTTAAAAGGCCAGAATGATTGTAAATTTAAAATCAGCCAGAGACCAACCGGAGACCAACCTAATTTAATTGTTTCACCATTGGGCATAGTACCAAAGAAGGAACAGGCAGTTTTAGACTCATTCAGCATTTATCTTTCCCAGATGGGCAATCAGTGAATGATCAGATTGACAAGTCACTAACATCGGTAGATTATACATCTTTTGACAAGGCTTTAGCAATAATACGTCTGGCAGGACGGGTGCCCTTATGCTAAAACGGTCGTGGAGTGAGTCCACATTCCGGCTCCTCCCAGTTATCCCCAGTCGATGCATCTATTGGGCGTAAGATGGATGGGCAGTATTACGTAGATCGATCATTGCCCATGGGATAATCAATTTCACGTGCTCTGTTTGAAAAATTTAGCACATTCATAGAATGGGTAGTTAAACCGGGCCTTGATTCTATTGCTCACTATTTGGACGACTACCTCATGGTTGTCCCAAAAGGTTCTGAAGATTGTACATTGTTGAAAACAATGCAGCAAATAGCGGAGGATTTCGGATTCCATTAGCGCCAGAAAAAACAAGGGCCAACAACCAGATTTCCTTTTTAGGAATAGAAATTAATTGGTTAGGCAAATATGCAGGCTACCAGCAGAAAAAATTGGCGATCTATTATTAGCAATTGAGGAAGTAAGCAGGGAGAAAAAAGGCAAATTAAGACAGAAACATTCGGTTCTTGGAAAACTAAACTTTGCATGTAAAATTATCCCTATGGGAAGGGATTCGCTAGGAGTTTAGCAATGTCC
Organism: Hymenochirus boettgeri; assembly: GCA_019447015.1. Classification (NCBI taxonomy): domain Eukaryota; kingdom Metazoa; phylum Chordata; class Amphibia; order Anura; family Pipidae; genus Hymenochirus; species Hymenochirus boettgeri. The sequence goes on along the minus strand of CM033471.1, from coordinate 223,360,273 downwards.
ACAGCGGCGTCAAAAAACCCCACCACTTTATTAGGATAACAAAAATCATAAAAGCAGACTAAGATACCGTATACTGTATGGACACAATTTCTGAAGTAATTTAATGGAAAAACACACTGGTTGACAAAATATGAAGAAAACAAATCACACAACTCTATACGGATGCGGCCAGGAGTAGTGGCTTTGGAGCATACTGGAAAGGTTCATTGTGCGCCGATTGTGGCTGAAAATTGGGCCAATTCGGAATTAATAACCAATTTGACCTTTTTAGAATTATTTCCAGTACTAGTGGCAGTGGTAGTTTGGGGAAATAGGATCAGAAATAAGATAGTAATGTCCGTTCAGACAACTTAGCTGTGGTGCAGGCTATAAACAACCTCACTTCACGCTCGGCTCACTTCACGCTCGACTCACTTCACGCTCGGCTCCAGTAGTAACAATTCTTAGGCAGTTAGTTTTACTGTGCATGCAGTTGAATGTATACTTTAGAGCAAAACGTATACCAGGATTAGACAACGGTATAGGCCTAACAAAAGAGGAGTATTGCTAATACAACTGTCGGGTTTGGCATTGTCTCAATAAGATTTAAGACAATATAAAAAAAGGAATAAAGAACCTCACAGAGTCGATTACAGCACCATTCTTCAGAATAGAGGCAGCCACGGAAGCAGCACAGATGAGACTTCAGGAAGAAATTATTAGAAAAATAGGTAGATAGGAGTCAAACAGATTAAGAGCAATTTGTTATTTTCACGCAGGTTTAACCGGTGGAGAAGTATGGTCGGTAGGCCATTCTTTTATACACTGGGCGAGAAAGAGGGCAGCTGTTAGACCTAATGGAGAGACATTTGAATTGGACAAGTTCAATATAGTTGTCAGGTGGCTGGGCATGAGAGGAATGTACTGGGCAGAAGTAGTGCCTTTAACCCTTTCCCTGCCACAGATGATATTCACGATCTGTGCAGTGAATACTCAAACTGCCACAGATGTGAATATACGATCGTGGCTTCCCCCCTCCAAAAAAATTTTCCCCCCTGCTAGGAGCGATCGGGGGGCAGCATTCAACTGCCCCCTAGCCCCTCGATCCCCCTCGGTTTCGTCCAATCCGAGGGGGGGATTGGGAGATATCTGTACCTTTAGCCGGGTCCCGCAGGCTGAAGCCAGTCCCACGGGAGGAAGTACTTGCAGAGGAAAGGGAGACCCCGGTGACATCACGGAACTTCCTCCTTCACGGGTCTTCCTAAGATAGGTAAGATGCTGCCCCTGGTGGGCTAGTGGAGGTACTGCAGCTAGATCTACATTTAGATCATGCTGCAGTACCTAGTATAGCAAAAGCTGTCAAGCTGCCCAGCTTTACTATACATTTTGTGAAGGAACTCAAAGTTCCATTCACAAATAGGATTTTTTCTAAGTCTTTGCTACTTAGCGAAGACTTAGAAAAAAAATGGGGACAGAGATCAAAATTTGGTGATCTTTTCTGATCACCAAATTATTGATCTTTGCCAATGAATGAAAAATCACTTCCTGGAAAAGGATTTCCGGGAAGTGATTTTTTCCGATCGGATTTCGAAATGGAAAACGGGCATTTATGCCCGTATTCCAAGTTCGGTATCATCCCTAAGATGATTTGATGATCATCTTTGGGAATGATCCCCAAAAAAAAGGGGAAATGCACACAAAAAAAATCTTAAAGTGATACACACACCTTTTTTTTTTTTTACCCTAAAACTATAAATTAGCAAAAAACTTTGTCTTCTCCAAGCTTCCAATGTCCCCGGGTGATACGGTAAAGTAAACGCGTATCATTTATTTGTTGGATTTCAAGGGAAACTAAGCCTATTTTAGTAGGAAATTTTGACAGAGTACCAAAAAAAGACCGTATTGATTTTTTAGGATCAATAAAGTGTGCAAAAACTGTGTGACTCTCCGTACTTACTGGTTTTCCAATAAAGGGGGAGTGGGGATAGGGGTGGGGGAGTGGGTTGTGGCGTTTTTTTAATTTTTTCTTGTAATTGCAATTGCGCATGGATCCATTTGAGCTAGTTGGTGGCCCCGTCTCTGTTTGCAACCACCCTTATGGCATACCGTTTGTTCAGGACATGTGGGAGATTGCCGTTTAGTGGGTTTTTTACTGCCAAGTGGGTTTAGGTAGGATTTCAACCATTGAGTCCTCTTATTTATTTTTCCACAAAATCTCCTAAAAGCACGGAGTTCTATGGATAACAGCGCCTGGAATTCTTCATGTATATACGAAAGCATGATACCACCACGTAGCGAAGGTGTGTAGCTTCCAAAAATATATAGTTTGTGGGGGGTATTTCCAAGTTGATTAGGCTGTTCAAATTACAGAACACTTTGATTTTTTCTTGAATTGGACTTGTGCATGCGTCCAATTTGAGCTAGTTGGTGGCCCCGTTTCTGTTTGCACCCACCCTTATGGCATACCGTTTGATTCAGGACATGTGGGAGATTGCCGTTTGTGGGTTTTTTACTTGCCGAGTGGGTTTAGGTAGGATTTCAACCATTGAGTCCTCTTATTTTATTTTTTCACAAAATCTCCTAAAAGCACGAGTTCTATGGATAACAGCGCCTGGAATTCTTCATGTATATACGAAAGCATGTACTACCACGTAGCTGAAGGTGTGTAGCTTCCAAAAATATATAGTTTGGGGGGTATTTCCAATTGATTAGGCTGTTCAAATTACAGAACACTTTGATTTTTTTCTTGTAATTGGACTTGTGCATGCGTCCAATTTGAGCTAGTTGGTGGCCCCGTTTCTGTTTGCACCCACCCTTAGGCATACCATTTGATTCAGGACATGTGAGAGATTGCCGTTTAGTGGGTTTTTTACTTGCCGAGTGGGTTTCGGTAGGATTTCAACCATTGAGTCCTTTATTTTATTTTTTCACAAAATCTCCTAAAAGCACGGAGTTCTATGGATAACAGCGCCTGGAATTCTTCATGTATATACGAAAGCATGATACCATCACGTAGCTGAAGGTGTGTAGCTTCCAAAAATATATAGTTTGTGGGGGAGAATTTCCATGTTTCGGGACTGTTTTCTTAGAAAAAGTGTAGGCTGTTCAAATTACAGAGACTTTGATTCTTTCTGTAATTGCATTTGTGCATGGTCCCGTTTGAGCTAGTTGGTGGCCACGTCTCTGTGTGCATCCACGCATATGGCATACCGTTTGATTCAGAACATGTGGGAGATTGATATTTAGTGGGGGGGTTTATTTGCGGGGGGCATTTCAAAGTTTTGGGCGTGTTTGAAATTACAGAGCACTTTGATATTTTTGTTAATTACACTGGTGATGCGTCCCATTTGAGCTAGTTGGTGGCCACGTCCCTGTGTGCATCCACGCATATGGCATACCGTTTGATTCAGGGCATTTGGAAGATTGATAATTGACAGTTTTTTTTACATGACATGGAAATTTGCCATGATTTTTAACTTTGAATTGTATTTTTATAAATTTTTCCTGAAAATCTGGTAGAAAGCGAATTGTACAAAACTGCACCCCACACCATTGGTGGTATGCATAAAAGAATCACACCATTGTGTAGCTGAAGGTGTGTAGAGTCCAGAATATAAGTTGTGGGGGTTATTTCTAAGTTACGGGGGTGTTTTTGTGGAAAAAACTGCAGACTGTCCGAATTAGGAATTGGCTAAATATTTTCGCTGTTTCTGAGCCATCGTGAATTGTCTCACTTTGTGGCTTTTCGCTTCCACGTCCGCGTGGTGTAACCACACATATGGCATACCGTTTGATTCAGGACATTTGGGAGATTGATATTTAGTAACTTTTTTTTACATTCCATGAGGTTTTGGCATGAATTCTACCTTTTGAAGTTGTTTTTTGTTTCATTTTCAGACAAATGCGAACTTTACGAAGAATTGCGCCGCACCATTGATGGTATGAATGAACAAACTACAGTGTTACATAGCTGAAGGTGTGTAGATTTCAGGAATAATAGTTTGTGGGGGTTTATTCATCTTCTTTATACAAGACAATATCTTGCTAGCTCTAGTGTGGCTGTCTGGCATTGTTTGCTAAAACTAAGGGGCATATTTATAAAGCTTCGTTAAATTTTCGCGGCCGTTTTCCCTGACATTAATGCATAAATCGCGTTTAACGCGATTTATTAATGTCCGAAAACGGCGCCGAAAAGTTTAACGAAGTGTTAACCCTTCGCGGCGAACTTACCTGTTACCGCCGCTCTATTTATAAAGCGGCGGTATGTGTTTCGCTGTTTTACTAGTATCGGCTATTTTACTTCGCAACCTTGAAGGTGGCAAAAGCAGCCGATACTAGCCTCCCTGCAGCGGGGATGGGCAGGCAACCCGCGGAGGGTGGTCGCACCCGCCGGGAGGCATGCCACCCTGCCCACAACCCCCGCAGCGGCGGAGACCACCCGCCGCCGCTTCCAGCAGCCCCTCCAACCCCTTCCCCACTCACGGCAATCTCGAAACGAAGGCTAGGAGGGGCTGCGGGAAGGGGACGCAGCAGGTGGTCGCGACCACCCGCCGCGCCACCCCCTCTCCAGCAACCCCTCCAAGCCCCCCGCCCCGGCGCTCCTGGGGAGGGGAAGGGAGGGATCCGCTGGGAGGGGTGGAGGCACCCTCCAGCGGGGCCCTGAGAAGGGCCTTTTGGAGCTTAAGGGGTCCCGCAGTGTGAACTGGGACCCCCCTCCCCGCCCTTGTAAGGGCCCTTGCGGCACTGACAAGTGCCTTTGCGCGGTCACCCCCAGTGTGGCTCTTAAAAGAGCCCTTGGGCGGTGTCTTCTTTCTTCCAGTCCCGGCAACACCAGCTCCGCTGAGGTGCCGACCCCGGCGACTTCAACGAAGCCGATGTTGCCGGCGTCTTGATCACGCACACGTCTTCGGGGCGGCACCAACCCCATCAGGTCGCGATCCTAGGCAGACTCACTGTGGCCGCCAGTGAGCCCGCTGGCACCGCGGCCTCAGAGGAGCCGATGGTGCCAGCCGCTTCTTTCTTCTATCTTCAGCCTACTCTCGCGATGGCATACTGAGTTCCGCAGCGGAGTGCACCTCTTTATATAGGTTTGCAGAAAACCCTAATCCATTTCTGATTGGTCAATTTTTTAATGCTTGGTTTGCAGCTTTACATTAACCAATCAGATTTCTAGAAAGTTCTGAAATCTGATTGGTTAATGTAAAGCATGCAAACCAAGCATTAAAAAATGACCAATCAGAAATGGATTAGGGTTTTCTGCAAACCTATATAAAGAGGTGCACTCCGCTGCGGAACTCAGATGCATAGCAGTAGATGGCTGAAGATAGAAGAAAGAAGCAGCTGGCAAGATCGGCTCCGCTGAGGCCTGCGGTGCCAGGGGCTCACTGGCGGCTGCCGTGAATCTGCCTGGCATCGGCGAACTGAGGGGGTTGGTGTCGCCAGCCCGAAGACGTCGCGTCAGATCAAGACGCCGGCAATATCGGCCTCATTGAGGTCAACGGCGGCCCTAAGCGGAGCTGGTGTCGCCGGGACTGGAGAAAAGAAGACGTCGCCCAAGGGCTCTTTTAGAGACCGCACACTGGGGGTGACCCCGCCAAAGGCACTTGTCAGTGCAGCAAGGGCTCTTACAAGGGCCGGGGAGGGGGGTCCGGTTCACACTGCGGGACCCTAAGCCCCAAAGACCCTTCTCAGGGCCCCATTGGAGGGTGCCTCCACCCATCCATCGGATCCCTCCCTTCCCCTCCCCGGGAGCGGCGTGGCGGGGGGCTTGGAGGGGTTGCTGGGGAAGGGTGCGCGGCAGATGGTCGCGACCCTGCTGTGGCCCCTTCCCGACAGCCCCTCCTAGCCTCCTGTTCCGAGATGCCGCGAGTGGGGAAGGGGTTGGGAGGGGTGCGGAAGCGGCGGCGGGTGTCTCGCCGCCGCGGGGGGTGTGTGGGCGGGGTGGGGCATATGCCCACCCCGCCCTTAGCAGAGGTGTCGGGAAGGGATTTAAGTCCCTTCGCGCCGATACTGTACAGTAGATCGGCGCGAGGGACTTAAAATTACCGCAACACATTGGGCCGCGATACATATCGCGGCAATGGCGCTCGCCGGTATAAATATGCGTAGCGCTATTTTCACGGCCGCGATGTGCGGCGGTAATTTATTTGCGCTAATTTCGCTTTTTTATAAATATTGCCCCTAAGTCTGGTATCTACCAGAACCCCCAATTTTTTATCCATTATAGATTCATTTAATAATCCCTGTGTGTGGTTGCACAGGGATTATTAAATCCCAAATGCATTACCTTACATTTATCAACATTGAATCTCATTTGCCATTCTGCTGCCATTTTGATAATCTATCTAGGTCTGCTTGCCCCACTTGCACATATTTGAAGTTACCAAAGTTCTGCATAGTTAGTGCCATCAGCAAACACAGAGATCTTGCTCTCAATGCCCTTGTAAGTCATTTATAAACAGATTAAATAGAAGCAGCCCCAGTACAGAACCCTGAGGCACTCCGCTTAGAACTTTAGCCCACATAGATGTAGCTCCATTTACCACAACTTGTTGTTTCGATCCAATAACCAATTCTCTATCCATGAACAAATGTTTTTCCTAGGCCAACAGTCCTAGTATTACATTAGCCGCCTATGTGGCTAATGTAGGCGGCTTTATAAAGCTTTTGCAAAATCAAGTATACTACATCCACTGCTGTCCCCTCCCCGTCTCCTCCCTCCATTGTGTCATTAGCCCCCCGATTACTAAATTCTCTATCTACCTATGTATAGTTCAATGTACCCACCCCCATAGCTAGTTTAAAAACTCCTCAACTTTCTAGCCATCTCTCCCCCAAAAACAGCTGCACCATCATCAGTGAGATGCAATCCATCTCTACTAAAGAGCCTGTAGCCAACAGAAAAGTCAGCCCAGTTCTCTAAAAACCCAAACCCCATCTCCTTACACCACTCTCTTAGCCACGCATTTATACTCCTAAGCTCCGTTGCCTCCTATCGTAGCACGTGGCTTGCAGTGGTATTTTTGAAATCACTACCCTGAGTCCTAACTTTTAACTTGGCCCCTACATCTTCGAAATCATTTTTAAGGAAACTCACCTCCACCTCTAACTTTTTCATTGTCACCAATGTCAACCAAGACCGCCAGGTCACTCACAGCCCCACCCAATAATCTGTCTGCACGATCCACCAAATGCCGAACCCTAGCACCAAGTAGGACAAACACTGTTCGGCATGTAGGGTCTAATAATCGAGTCCCCTACCACTACCACCTGCCAATGATTCCTAGTCCCCAGTTCTCCCAATGACAAATCTTTGGGATCAACCAGCTTGAAAAAGCGTCCCTATCCTTCCTCCCCTACTTCCCTGGTGACCCTTACAAATCTAATTCCTTTACCACCCTATCGCCCATTTCCACCCTCCAGTTTACTGGCCCCTGCCAGTACCTGCAATTCCCCCAGATATGCGAAGCCCTGCAATGCTGCAAGTTTCCCCTTTAGATTCGGACTCAGATCACAGGGCAACCCACTCATATCTGACACATACATAAGTCCTTGGTGCGGCTGCTCCAAGATCCCATACATGTGGCAGGATGCACATTGCAGGCCCAGCAAAACTGTCTATACTAAACAGCAATTCACAGCAACAGAATACATATAATTTATCCAATATTGCTACACCCCATCCAATCAGAGAGAATAGAAAAAATGCGCGCACAGTGTGAAGGAGCATGGACGCATCAGAGGCTGTTAGCTGCATCAGAGTCTCTCTGCAGCGCTGGAACGATCGCGGGTAAGTTTCACCTGCTCTCCTGCAAGATCTACTGAAGAATGGGAGGTAAGAGAGTGCATTTATCTCCTGTTCTTCAGTAAAACAGTTTAAAAAGAAAGTTCTAATACAATGACATACCCTTTAACACATTTATATGCTTTAATATTAACTCAAAGCCTTGTGTGTTTCTGTCAAAATGTCATTACTTCAGGAAAGGACATTTATGCATCATTAATGGAACCTTTTCTTTACTATAAGATATTAAGGTTACAAAATTCGTTGAATATTTGCAAATTAAAAAGCTAAATCAGCGGATTTAGTTAAAATGAATGCTCTAGTGGATTTCTAATTACTAAAGAAATGTTCAGAAACTGCTGATTAAATGATGTGTCATTGACTTTTCTGTTACACTGTGGCTTATCAGTCATACAACTGTGTTTCGTAAAGCATGACATTACAGCACGCTTTCACCCCTCAACCAGTGGTTACAAGCATGTCCAGTATGTTCACTGCTGGAGAGAAAGGAAGCTTTCCAGTCAGCCTTTTGTATTGAATGTATTAAGCAGCAATGTAATGGGAGGATACAGTGTTGTAATTAAATTTGTTTTACCTATATCTTGGTTAGAGGTTATGTATAGGAGAATAAAGTTAAAAATGGCATGTCCACCCCAAAACTAAAATTCCCTACCAGTAATGGCCATCATGTAGTGTAATAAAACCTTACCTCACATCCCAGCTCCCTATGGTTCTCCTGTAGTCCCCCCCAAATCCCAAAAACTGCCCACCAGGAGGATAGCAGAGTCCATATAGGACTCTGCCTCCTATCTGACCTCCGGATTGGCATACGCTATATTTGTTATTTTAGAAAGTGCCACAACTTTACTTACCTTCCCTCTTTCCACCGCACTGAACTCCCGGCAGCCGCATCCATGATTGGCTGCCGCTCACCAATCACAGACGCGACTGCCGGTCCAATCACAGACGCGACTGCCGGTCCCGCCCCTCTGCTTGCATTTTCTCGCAAGCAGAGGGCCTGGCAGTGCGACGGAGGAAAGAGGGAAGGTAAGTAAAGTTGGGGCACTTTCTAAAATAACAAATATAGCGGTTGGGGCGGGGGGACAGCGGGAATGATATATCAAAAAAAATTTAAGGGTGGACATACCCTTTAAACAAAAAAAACTAATGAGCCAATACACCAACTTATATCTGTTGTATTCGATTATATCAACTGAACTTGAAGATGTTTCACTAGTCATCTGACTGGCTTTCTCAATTCAGAATGACTTTTACAAGAATCTGTGGCAATTATGTACCCTGGAAAATCCCAATTAGCATATCACAGCCAGGTGTTAAGGGCGGGATCAAAACAGCATTGTACATGGCAGAGGCAAGGCATCCATTGTGGCCAACCTTTACATGGAGGAGGTAGAAAAATAGGTGCTTAAAACCTTTAAGGCATAGCATCAGCCACTGGTTCAGATATGTGTCTGACACCTGGGTTAAAATCCACCAGAAGGAAGTACAAGCCTTCAAAGAACACATTAATGCGGTAGACCAAAACATCAGATTTTACAAGGGAAGAGGTACCAAACAACAAAACTGGCTTTCTTGGACTGCTGGTAGAAGTCAGGGAGAATGGTAAACTGGAAGTAGAGTGTACAGAAAACCAACCACACACAGATCAGTATTTGATGTTTGACTGCCACCACCCTTTAGATCACAAGCTGGGTGGTCATCAGAACCCTGCAACACAGAGCTGAGAACTCCTCACTAGCACAAAGTGGAAGGCTAAAGAATGAAACATCTCAGAGGAGCCCTTAAAAAAATATCAGACTGGGCCTTTGTCAAAAGAAGTAGAAGGAAAGAAAAGAACAACTATACCAACAGTGAAGGGGAAAGAAAGACAGGAGAAAGAACATGGTCATCCCATATGTAGCAGGGGTCTCTGAGAAATTAAGAAGAATTTCAATAAACACTGTATCCCTGTCTGCTTTAAACCAAACACACACTGAGGCAGCAATTGATACATCCGAAAGACCAATACCGAAACATAGAAAAGCAACATCATTTGTGCAGTGCAGTGAAGAATGCTCTGATTTGTATGTGGGGGAGACCAAACAGCAACTGCATCAACGTATGGCCCAGCACAGAAGAGCCAATTTCTCGGGTCGGGACTTGTGTACCTGCATCTTAAGGATAAAGGACATACCTTTGAAGATTGTAATGTTAAACATATTGGCAAAGGAACGTGACTGGTTCAAGAGAGGTGTCAAGGAGGCCATTTATGTGAAAATAAAGAAACCAAGCCTAAATAGAGGTGGGGGGTTCGACACCAACTGTCTGCCATGTACAATGTTTGACACCTTACCCTGGGGTTCCTATAACACCTTTAGCCACTATCTTGCTAGTACTGCAGGTATAAAGTGTGTATATACGGTTGGGGTTGGGGGCAGGTAATTGTCAATTGAAAGGTTTTTGTTTTAAAGGTGGACATACTCTTTAAGTTAAGGTACTGTATATACTCCAATATAAGCCCATCCGGATAAGCTGAGGTACCTATTTTTACCTGGTAAACTATCAAAACTGATTGACTTGATTATAAGCTGAGGTAGAAATTAAGCCAAATCATAGTAACAGACACGCCAGATGTTTGAAACTACAACTCCCAACATGCTTTGTTTGCTGGGAGTTGTAATTTCTAAACATCCGGAGTTGCAAGGCAAACTTACTGTAGGCCAATAATGCTTCTGTCCACTCTAAGCCCATAGAGACCACAGAAGCTTTTAAAACCACCGGTAGCTCTTACCAGCAGGAGAGCCAGAGCTTCTTACTTGTTCCTCCATTACGTCCATGTGTAGAGATGAGGGGTGTAACTGCGCTGCTTGCGCATCACATGTGCGCGCCTATGTTCCTGCTCCTACCTCAATTGACTCGGTATATTGAGTTGCACCCGCAATTTAAGCTACAAGAAGGTGGAAATTGCAAAAGTATCACTGTACTGAGACACATGGCGGGGTAGCTCCTTTAATATGTATCTCTGGTCTACTTCTTCCCTATAATTCTGCTGGACCCAAGATAAGCCAAGGTTAGCTTTTTAGGCTAATTTTAAAACCTTTAAACCGTGGCTTATTTTTGAGGATATCGGTGATCCCCACTATTGTGGAAGTATCTGCATTTTTAGATATTTGAAATACCTTAAAACTATTCCAATCAGGTTCTCTCTTTCTTCCTGTTTCCCATGTCCCTCTGCTGTTGGTGATTTAAATGAGACTATCTATAGGGATGGTGCCAAATAAATTTTACTCATGCCGAAGCAGAGGATCTTGGGACCACACGACAAGCACAACTTTTTATTCAACTGACAGCATTTCTATCTCCACTACAAAGTACCGTAATATGGTAATATATGACTAGACCCCCTCAGCCATTTTTACATGTTTTGTGCGTGAGAATAACATGTCAGCAAATGACTATATGGCTCCCACATTGTATGTGCTGCACTGCGATCCGTTTTCAGAGTGCATTGATCTCCCATAACACAGTATTGCACAAACTGCAGCACTAAGCACGGTAATGCCCGCGGCATTGCGTTTATGCATTTAACATGATTACCTGCCATGTAGTGTGGCTGCAGCCATAAGCAACAGCTTTTAAATAAGGTACTGTAGAGAATGAGCTTTGTGAACAATTGTCCTAATACATGGAGATTTCGCCCAGTATAAGGCAATAGCTGTAGCTAAGAAACTGTAACATAAATTGATTGCAATTTCTGTGTCCTGTAATGACAAATAAAATGCTGATAAATGCGGCAGCGTTCCTGGGAAATAGGGCAAAGTCATATTACATTTCTAACGATCATTTAACATTGCTCTCAACGGGATTCTGAAAAAAAATCATCTCTAATTTAATGATTAGTTGAGATGACAGATTGGAATTTCTGAAGATTCTCTTTTGCAGCAGGGAACTCTATTACATCTACAGCTATTACAAATCAGTATCATGTTAGCGCTCTATCCGTACAAGTATTGACCCACAGAGGTGTGATCTTTAAAACAAAATGGTCCATCATTGGAATATAGACTGACTGTTTAGCTATTAGTTCACTTCACATCCTACATGTTCACTGTAATCTAAACGTGTAGCATCCTACCCAACAAGACATAGACTACATACAGAGCCATTAATATGTTGCTATAGACCAAACATTGAAATTATAGCTAAGGCAAAGTGCAAACCATATCCAATAAGATAAATTGCAGGTTACAGTAAATTAACGCTCTTGCACCTGGTATCCAAATCCAAATAACTATATACACAGTGAAAAACATATTGCTCCAGCATTGCAAAGGAGATATGCCAGACAGAGACACTAAGTTAGTTTTGCTCTGTTTATAGTAAATAGGTTCAAAAAATAGTTAACAGAGATGTAGAAAGCTAAAATGTTGGGCTGTAAAAGACATGGCTGAACATGACAAACTTATACAGCCAACTTGTTTTGTCTCAGGTTTTTTCCTAGGGTTTACGGAAACATTTCTATTTCTTTGTATCATTGATTTCAGTTCTAAATCATTACCCAACCTACAGTACCTGCTAAGAACAGACGGATTTAGCAATAAACTGTGCAGAGTTGATTCCCTGATATGTCCTGATTACTTCACACGTGTAGCAAGAAACCAACTCTTACCTTGAATAGCTTATGGCTGTGGTGAATCTAAACAGAATGCTAGCGGTGTGACACTTAACTGCCTGGTTTCTGGGAAATGCGACCATTATGTTCCTTTACCTTTTGAAACTAAGGGGTCTGAGAAAAATTCCCAGTTGCCAATTTATACAATCATGTAATTCTCTTTGAGTGCGTAGAGTACCTTTGGCTCAGATAATTTTTCTTCTTTAAAGCACGATGGGTAATTTGCCAAATCTCTTATCATCCTGTAGATCCTTACTGTAAGGAATATTGCAGGAGAACTATTGCCATTGATAAAGCATTGCCTTGTGGGTGCACTATAGAGTCATCAGGCTCATGATTTTTGTTTTCCTACATTTTGCTTATCCTCACATTATATAATTTTACCTTTTTCCTTTCCAAATAAATTCATCACACACATTTTTGGCGTTGGAAATTCTTTGGCCACAGCTTTATTAGACTATGTCTGTCCTTCGACCTTCTCTCTCAGGCTTCCATTACTCAATGGTAACTTATCCCCTTTATTTAAAATCGTCCAATAAAAGCTCATTACTCAAATTACCTATTTGTATAGCATTAGCCTTCCTGGCCACCCCCTCCCGGGTTAGATCAGGCCTAGATGTTTCCATCTTTTCCTCACACCAAATTTTTCTGGCAGACTGGTGATGGGACTCGCCATTAAAACAAAAACAGGTGTTGTTACCTGTTGAGATTGGTTTGTTAGTTTTTATTCGCCCTTCTATGACCTCCAAGATCGGGATCCTTTCCAATTAAATCTGGGATAATTTCCAACAATATATTTTTATGCTTGGGAAGAGGGACCAAATTCACAAAAGTCCCGCCTCACATCTTTTATCAAATATTTCATAGGTTGCACCACCATGACGTTGCCCCCAGCATGCAATAAAATTATTTGTGGGGGCCAAATATTATTTTCATTTTCTATTATTAACCCTTTCACTGCCAGGAGATTCATTTTTTTTTGCGTTAACTGCCAGAGAATTTTCAGGATTTTGCCCTCAATCGCTTTAGACTAATTTTACAGTAGGTTACCTTGCCGTAAATCAGGAATATATACATTGTTTTTTCAGCACAAAGTGTACTTTAACATGGTAACAGAATTTTGTAACTTTTCTGAAATTTTACTGGAATTATGGGTAAAATATGTAAAAAAAATGAAAAATTTGCAAATTTTCATGGATTTTCCCATTTTACTTATAGTTATCTTAAGGTTACGCACAAAATCTTACTGTTTCTAAAAGCTCAGATACTCCCGAGTACAACGATACCAGATATATGTAGGTACCCCACTTTTCCTGTACGGAGACCCCCCCAAACTAAAACTGCACCTTAAAGAATATTACACCAAATTAAAATGTATAACCACTACTGACAGAACATAGAATATCTTCCAAATTAACTAAATATCCCCACAGTGAGTATTTTTAGAAAGTACACACACCGCAGGATTTTATGAGTGAGGTTAGTTTCGATCAAAATGCAGATACCCGGACGCAGCTCTTTGTCCAATTGTAAGTTGTTTTCTACATTTTCCTTTTTTTCCTCAACTGTAAAATAGAGACAAAATCAAATGCGAATTTCAGCTAAAAACTGTGCAGGAAAGTTCAAACACATCTCAAATATGAAAGCCTAACCCCTCCTGAATAAAATGGTATGCCACATTCATGGGTGTACCCAGAGACATGGCTACCAACTAACCCAGAGCGTGACCAGTGCCAAATGTCAGTAGCAGCAAAAAAAAAATTGCTTTTTGCCAGTTTGTATTGAACAGTCTGCAGTTTTTCCACAAAACACCCCCCCAACTCAGAAATACCCCCCACAAACTATATATTCCTGAAATCTACACACCTTCAGCTATGTAACGCTGTAGTTCGTTCATTCATACCATCAATGGTGTGGGGCAGGTTCTTCGTAGAAGTTTGCACTTTTACCAGATTTTCAAAAAAAATGAACATCAAACAACATTCAAAAAGGTAGAAATCATGCCAAACCCATGAAATGTAAAAAAAAAGTTACCAAATATCAATTCCCCAAATGTCCTGAATCAAACGGTATGCCATATGTGTGGTACACACGCGGACGTGGAAGCGAAAAGCCACAAAGTGAGACAATGCACGATGGCTCAGAAACGGAAAAAATATTTAGCCAACTCCGAATTTGGACAGTCTGCAGTTTTTTCAAACAAAACACCCCTGTAACTAGAAATAACCCCCACAAACTATATATTCCTGAAATCTACACACCTTCAGCTATGTAACACTGTAGTTTGTTCATTCATACCATCAATGGTGCGGGCGCAATTCTTCGTAGAAGTTCGCATTTGTCTGAAAAATGAACAAAAAACAACTTCAAAAGGTAGAATTCATGCCAAAACCTCATGGAATGTAAAAAAAAGTTACTAAATATCAATCTCCCAAATGGTCCTGAATCAAACGGTATGCCAATGTGTGGTTACACACGCGGAGTGGAAGCGAAAAGCCACAAAGTGAGACAATTCACGATGGCTCGAAACAGCGAAAATATTTAGCCAATTCCTAATTCGGACAGTCTGCAGTTTTTTCCACAAAACACCCCCGTAACTTAGAAAAACCCCCACAAAAATATATCTTGGACTCTACACACCTTCAGCTACACAATGGTGTGATCTTTTATGCATACCACCAATGGTGTGGGTGCAGTTTTGTGTACAATTCGCTTTCTTACCAGATTTTCAGGAAAAATTTATAAAAATACAATTCAAAGTAAAAATCATGGCAAATTTCCATGTCATGTAAAAAAAATTGTCAATTATCAATCTTCCAAATGCCCTGAATCAAACGGTATGCCATATGCGTGGATGCACACAGGGACGTGGCCACAAAGCTCAAATGGACGCAGCACCAGTGTAATACAAGAAAAATATCAAAGTGGCTCTGTAATTTCAAACGCCCAAAACTTTGAAATGCCCCCCGCAAATAACCCCCCCACTAAATATCAATCTCCCACATGTTTTGAATCAAACGGTATGCAATTGCGTGGATGCACACAGAGACGTGGCCACCAACTAGCTCAAACGGGACGCATGCACAAAGCATTACAAGAAAGAATCAAAGTGCTCTGTAATTTGAACACCTACACTTTTTCTAAGAAACAGTCCCGAAACATGGAATTCTCCCCACCAACTATATATTTTTGGAAGTACACACCTTCAGCTACGTGTAGGTATCATGCTTTCGTATATACATGAAGAATTCCAGGCGCTGTTATCCATAGAACTCCGTGCTTTTAGGAGATTTTGTGAAAAAATAAAATAAGAGGACTCAATGGTTGAAATCCTACCGAAACCCACTCGGCAGTAAAAAAACCCACTAAACGGCAATCTCTCAATGTCCTGAATCAAATGTATGCCATAAGGGTGGGTGCAAACAGAAACGGGGCCACCAACTAGCTCAATTGGACGCATGCACAAGTCCCATTACAAGAAAAAAAAATCAAGTGTTCTGTAATTTGAACAGCCTAATCAACTTGGAAATACCCCCACAAACTATATATTTTTGGAAGCTACACACCTTCAGCTCGTGGTATGGTATCATGCTTTCGTATATACATGAAGAATTCCAGGCGCTGTTATCCATAGAACTCCGTGCTTTTAGGAGATTTTGTGAAAAAATAAAATAAGAGGACTCAATGGTTGAAATCCTACCTAAACCCACTCGGCAAGTAAAAAACCCACTAAACGGCAATCTCCCACATGTCCTGAATCAAACGGTATGCCATAAGGGTGGGTGCAAACAGAAACGGGGCCACCAACTAGCTCAAATTGGACGCATGCACAAGTCCAATTACAAGAAAAAAATCAAAGTGTTCTGTAATTTGAACAGCCTAATCAACTTGGAAATACCCCCCACAAACTATATATTTTTGGAAGCTACACACCTTCAGCTACGTGGTGGTATCATGCTTTCGTATATACATGAAGAATTCCAGGCGCTGTTATCCATAGAACTCCGTGCTTTTAGGAGATTTTGTGGAAAAATAAAATAAGAGGACTCAATGGTTGAAATCCTACCTAAACCCACTTGGCAAGTAAAAAACCCACTAAACGGCAATCTCCCACATGTCCTGAATCAAACGGTATGCCATAAGGGTGGGTGCAAACAGAGACGGGGCCACCAACTAGCTCAAATGGGATCCATGCGCAATTGCAATTACAAGAAAAAATTAAAAAACGCCACAACCCACTCCCCCACCCCTATCCCCACTCCCCCTTTTAGTGGAAAACCAGTAAGTACGGAGAGTCACACAAGTTTTTGCACACTTTATTGATCCTAAAAAATCAATACGGTCTTTTTTTGGTACCTCTGCAAAATTTCCTACTAAAATAGGCTTAGTTTCCCTTGAAATCCAACAAATAAATGATACGCGTTTACTTTACCGATATCACCGGGGACATTGGGAAGCTTGGAGAAGACAAAGTTTTTTGCTAATTTATAGTTTTAGGGTAAAAAAAAAAAAAAGGTGTGTGTATCACTTTAAGATTTTTTTTGTGTGCATTTCCCCTTTTTTTTGGGGATCATTCCCAAAGATGATCATCAAATCATCTTAGGGAATGATACCGAACTTGGAATACGGGCATAAATGCCCGTTTTCCATTTCGAAATCCGATCGGAAAAATCACTTCCCGGAAATCCTTTTCCAGGAAGTGATTTTTCATTCATTGGCAAAGATCAATAATTTGGTGATCAGAAAAGATCACCAAATTTTGATCTCTGTCCCCATTTTTTTTCTAAGTCTTCGCTAAGTAGCAAAGACTTAGAAAAAATCCTATTTGTGAATGGAACTTTGAGTTCCATTCACAAAATGTATAGTAAAGCTGGCAGCTTGACAGCTTTTGCTATACTAGGTACTGCAGCATGATCTAAATGTAGATCTAGCTGCAGTACCTCCACTAGACCACCAGGGGCAGCATCTTACCTATCTTAGGGAAGACCCCGGTGAAGGAGGAAGTTCCGTGATGTCACCGGGGTCTCCCTTTCCTCTGCAAGTACTTCCTCCACGTGGGACTGGCTTCAGCCTGCGGGACCCGGCTAAAGGTACAGATATCTCCCAATCCCCCCCTCGGATTTGGACGAAACCGAGGGGGGATCGAGGGGGCTAGGGGGGCAGTTGAATGCTGCCCCCCGATCGCTCCTAGCAGGGGGGAAAATTTTTTTTGGAGGGGGGAAGCCACAGATCGTATATTCACGATCTGTGGCAGTTTGAGTATTCACTGCACAGATCGTGAATATACGATCTGTGGCAGGGAAAGGGTTAAAGGCACTACTTCTGCCCAGTACATTCCTCTCATGCCCAGCCACCTGACAACTATATTGAACTTGTCCAATTCAAATGTCTCTCCATTAGGTCTAACAGCTGCCCTCTTTCTCGCCCAGTGTATAAAAGAATGGCCTACCGACCATACTTCTCCACCGGTTAAACCTGCGTGAAAATAACAAATTGCTCTTAATCTGTTTGACTCCTATCTACCTATTTTTCTAATAATTTCTTCCTGAAGTCTCATCTGTGCTGCTTCCGTGGCTGCCTCTATTCTGAAAGAATGGGTGCTGTAATCTGACTCTGTGAGGTTCTTTATTCCTTTTTTTTATATTGTCTTAAATTCTTATTGAGACAATGCCAAACCCGACAGTTGTATTAGCAATACTCCTCTTTTGTTAGGCCTATACCGTTGTCTAATCCTGGTATACGTTTTGCTCTAAAGTATACATTCAACTGCATGCACAGTAAAACTAACTGCCTAAGAATTGTTACTACTGGAGCCGAGCGTGAAGTGAGTCGAGCGTGAAGTGAGCCGAGCGTGAAGTGAGGTTGTTTATAGCCTGCACCACAGCTAAGTTGTCTGAACGGGACATTACTATCTTATTTCTGATCCTATTTCCCCAAACTACCACTGCCACTAGTACTGGAAATAATTCTAAAAAGGTCAAATTGGTTATTAATTCCGAATTGGCCCAATTTTCAGGCCACGAATCGGCGCACAATGAACCGTTCCAGTATGCTCCAAAGCCACTACTCCTGGCCGCATCCGTATAGAGTTGTGTAGATTTGTTTTCTTCATATTTTGTCAACCAGTGTGTTTTTCCATTAAATTACTTCAGAAATTGTGTCCATACAGTATACGGTATCTTAGTCTGCTTTTATGATTTTTGTTATCCTAATAAAGTGGTGGGGTTTTTTGACGCCTGCTGTGGACATTGCTAAACTCCTAGCGAATACCCTTCCCATAGGGATAATTTTACATGCAAAGTTTAGTTTTCCAAGAACCGAATGTTTCTGTCTTAATTTGCCTTTTTTCTCCCTGCTTACTTCCTCAATTGCTAATAATAGATCGCCAATTTTTTCTGCTGGTAGCCTGCATATTTGCCTAACCAAATTAATTTCTATTCCTAAAAAGGAAAGTCTGGTTGTTGGCCCTATGGTTTTTTCTGGCGCTAATGGAATGCCGAAATCCTCCGCTATTTGCTGCAATGTTTTCAACAATGTACAATCTTCAGAACCTTTTGGGACAACCATGAGGTAGTCGTCCAAATAGTGAGCAATAGAATCAAGGCCCGGTTTAACTACCCATTCTATGAATGTGCTAAATTTTTCAAACAGAGCACGTGAAATTGAGTATCCCATGGGCAATGATCGATCTACGTAATACTGCCCATCCATCTTACAGCCCAATAGATGCATCGACTGGGGATGAACTGGGAGGAGCCGGAATGTGGACTCCACGACCGTTTTAGCGATAAGGGCACCCGGTCCTGCCAGACGTATTATTGCTAAAGCCTTGTCAAAAGATGTATAATCTACCGATGTTAGTGACTTGTCAATCTGATCATTCACTGATTGCCCATCTGGGAAAGATAAATGCTGAATGAGTCTAAAACTGCCTTGTTCCTTCTTTGGTACTATGCCCAATGGTGAAACAATTAAATTAGGGTTGGTCTCCGGTTGGTCTCTGGCTGATTTTAAATTTTACAATCAGTTCTGGGGCCTTTTAACTTGGAAGGGATTATAAAACCGTATCTTATGCCTGATTCTAATAATTGAGCAGACTCTGAATCCAGGTATCTACCTAACCAAAACGCCATCCTGTCTAACTTTAGAGGTTTGGATTACTGTCCTGATCTGCTAAAAGCTTGCTTGCCTCTTTTAAAGCATCTGGACAGGGGATGCTGGCCTGAGCACAACAAACATTCATGACGAAACCTGCATGAGGTTCCCCACTTACAAACCCCCTCATTGAATTGCCAGCATACTCCTTTTCTTTGTCCTCCCCCCGCCTTTCAACATTTCCTCCTGTCTGGCACCCTGGAAAGGACTGCATCGTCTGAAATGGCAGTGCTCCTGTGGATAGGGTGTTGTGTGTGCTTTGCAAACTTTTATTATTCATTATTCTCATCCAGAGCCCGATGTCCCTATGGTCCCATGCGAGCTCTGGACGAGTGGCCATCTTCTGCCTAAAAGCTTCCTCATACCTAAGCCAAGCCTGGCCCCCATAAGCCCTATGCGCCTCCCAAATCGTATCGAGGTAACTGAACAACGGAGAGCATTGCTCTGGGTGATACTCTCCCACTACACTGCCTAAAATCACAAACGCTTGGAGCCAATTTCCACATCCTTGGAATCATATTTATTCTTCTCTTTTCTTCATCCTCTTGCTTCTTTAACTCCTTAAATCTTTCCCATTTGTCAAAATTAAATTGATGGAGTGGCAACTATGAAAATATATCTATGTATTCCTTCCTCCATATCTTTTCTTTAACCTCCTTTTTCAGATGTACTCCTAATGGCCCTTCAAACATATATATGTATTTCCTTTCGCCTGATCCGATATTTTAATGCTATCTGCCACCTCTGTAATTTGACTTGATGCGTCTCCTATTCTTTTTTGAGAGGGCCCGCTGGTTATTAAATTGTGTTCTCCCACACTTTGGCTATCTCTAACCCTTTCCGTTCTCTCAATTGGGTTTTGGCTAGCCTCCAACCTCCAACATTTTCCCTGTCGTAGTCCAATCCCCTGTTGGACCGCTCCCGCACACTCTCTCCCTGACCCCATCTTGAAGACCTTTCTTGCTGTCTTGACGGGCCACTTGTGCTTGTGATATCGGCTCCATGTTGCTGTTCCCTTCCTGTTGTGGAACCGAAGGCCTCACTCCAGTCTCTCGACCCTGCAGGCCTGTCCACTTACGCTATGCTATAATGAATAAGGCATGTTACTCGGTGGCATAGCATTTTTTGCTGCAAATCTGGGGGCCTCCCTCTCTCTTCTCCCATCCCCTACTGGATTGCTGAGCCCCCAAATGCATTTTGGCCTGTTTCTGGTAGGGCTCTGGTGTTGTAAGTTTGGGGGCCAGTGAAGCATGCTGTGCATTTTTGCAAAATCACATGCGCACAGATTAAGCAACATTGTGCTATTGCAGTTCACTCACACAGCAACGCATGCATGCGCCGGAAATGTGAGCGCTTGCATGTGTGTTTCTGGAGTGCTCGGATGTTCTGTAGTGTGTCCCCAGACTAAGAAACATTACAGTCACTGGCTAAAACAATGAGTGTGTTTGTGAGAGTAGAATGCTTGGCAATGATCCACATTTTCCTTGTGGAGGTTCTCATTCATCCAGGTCATGGTATATGTGTTGTATTCAGTTAGATCAACTGGACTTAAAGTTTAGTTCTTGAAGACGTTTTGCTAGTCATCCAACTGGCTTTCTCAATTCAGAATGACTTGTACAAGGATCTTTTGGCTATTAAGTTCCATGGAATGTCCCAATTAGCATATAACAGCCAGGTGTTAGGCACCTTTTGAATGCAAGGTGTGATTGCATTGTGGCTAAGAGGTGTTATTGAAACTGCCAGTTGGTGTTAAACCAAAATAGAGGTGGGGCCACAGCAAAATAAGAGCTAAAACACAGATAAATGTTGTTAAAGGAGAATGAACCCCAGAATACAAAGGCAGCTCCACAGATCATATAATTGGCACTTAGTGTAGAAACATGTATAGAATATTTTAGGTTACTAGTGACTTTAATGTCACTGCTGATACATCTTCCTGGTGCTCACAGACACAAAACTACTGCACATGCTAACTAGGTACCTTATGTTTGTATCCCACCCCCTTATGGTAAGCTAGATGTGACCCCAGATTCCGCACCTGCCAGTGTCTCTTAGCTAAGTTATCAGAGACAGCAATGATTATGATTAGCTAATTTGCTGTTTAAGAAGAGTGGTGCAGAGCTGCAGGTGCATAATGAAATGATCCTGATCTAGTTATGGTGCAGGTTTTTTTTAAAGTGTTTTTGTTTATGCAAAACTTCCCCCAGGCAGCTCTTATGCTGCATCAATTTTATAGAACATGTTTGCATCCCCTCCAATATTACCCGGTTAATTGGTAAACCTACAGAAACAACATTGTGCAGAGCTGCAAGTGGTGATCTCAGCACAGTTTTGTGCAATGTATTTCTCAAAACTGTACCTTTTAATACAGAACCATTTAAAGGTGAATGTAGAAAGAGAAAGATAATCAAGTGAACCTGATCTTAGACCATCTCTGTGCAATGCATAATTAAAAAGTGTGAGTAATGTATATAAAGAGGAATTCTAGAGTGTATGACATAAACATACCCTCCAACATTCACCTTTTAAATGGTACACATATACAAACATCATGAGGCAGAGCTGCAGGGGGTGAGGTTACGGTATAAAATGAACATGGTCTTAGCACAGCTTTGTGCAATGCATCTCTAATGAGTGTAACTTATTAAAGGGCAATGTTGGCTACTGGAATGTTGGCTAACTCAGACACTCTGCCTGCAGTTTAAATATGTTTCCCTACATGTTTCACTGATCTGTCAACCCTGCCTCCAAAATTTCCCTTTAAATAGATACGCTATTAAAAAATGCATTGCATAGACCTATAATAAGATCAGGATCATTCTGCATTATGTTATTATGCTTACAGCAAAAACACACTCTTCCTACTCTCCAATATTCCACCTTTTAAGGAAGGTTCACTTGAGTTGAGTCTTCCATGCTGAGGAGGTTGCTAGGACAAGTACGTTCTTAGTCAAATTTTGCTTATTGGGGTTTCCGTTCTCCTTTAAAGGGCATCTATACTGAATAAAATGTTTTTATTCATTTCATATTACTGGAAACTATAATTCACTGTACACTTTATTTGTTGATCACCCGCCTATTTCTTTAGCTATCCAGTCAGAACCATCTTACATTTCAGCTGACAATCAAATGCCCAATTATCATAAACACTTTTATTGTCTGCAGCTTTGCTGTAACTTGAATGGTAATGGTAATAATGCGCTTTGAGTCCTTTAGGACAGAAGTGCTTTACAAATGTTATTGTATTGTATTGTATTATTGTATTGTAGAGAAGGGATCTGGGTTTGTGTTGAAGCGACACGGAAACGCTCGGTTCCAAAATCTGAAAGATCCATCTGAATCCGGATGGATTGTCTGGATTTCTGGGACTTCAGGACAAATTTTAAAAGATTTTCGAATGTATGGAGCTATTTTTGATATTTTTCAAAAATATCTTCGAACGTTCGAAAATCCTTGAAAATACGATTGGAGACAACTTTCGAGTTTTTGATCGTATTTTCAAAGATCAGACATTCAAGGCTATTTTCAAGAATTTTCGAAAATGACCTTGAACGTTCGAAAATCTTTGAAAATTCAATTGGAAACTCAAAAGTGGTCCCCGATCGTATTTTCAAGGATTTTCGATCGTTCGAAGATGTTTTCGGAAATTATCAAAAATAACTCCATACATTCGAAAATCTTTGAAAATTTGTTCCGTTTTCAGATCTTCAGGATTTTTCCGAGATCCTGGAATCCGAAAACGTAATGAAACTATGTAGTTTGGCCATCTTTATTGTATTGTAATAGTTGGTGTGTGAATTGCATGATGGGAAATTCCCTTTTCCAATGCTACCTCATTGTGATTACTGAGCATAGAAAGTCTGGTCAGGTGGAAGGAGTTGTTGTTTAAGAGAGGGAGGGGGGATACTGAGTCTGATTATCAAGTACCAAGTACTGGTTTGAAGGCATTCAGCAACACATATAATATAATCATATTGGTCATTTCCAGGCATTGTATTATGCAAACTATACCCTCTAGGAAACACCAAAGCTTTCATCTACTTTTTCCATGATTTGTCTGCTCCTTGGCTGAAACAGATGGGACATTCCTAGCACACTCTAAAATTACAGGGAAGACTTGGGCACTGGTCTATAAACAAACATAATAAAATAACCTCCCTGATCAGCTGTGTTAGCTGTAGACACTATTCATTAGACATCTGGTTCAATGACAGATTACTGTACATCATTCAATAAACAGATAGTAGCATGGTTTATTGTTTCATTATTAGTATAAATATTAATCGATTGGGTTTACTCCACTACCAAGTCATAAAAAAGCTCAATTTTGATTTGTTTTTTTTAAAAAAGGTTGAAAAAAACCCATATATAAATGGATTTGGCATTAGAAATATATTCTTGCTGTCCTAGCTTAGTTCTCATTGCTCCTCTTTTTTCTTGACTTCCTCAATACACAGTAAGGAAGGTTTGGAAATTGCCATGTCAACTAAGTTTGGAAAGCTTTGAACACTTGTTTCATTTAGGTGAAACTCTAAGAAAAGGAGAGGGGGAAAAAAATCCATGACTCTGGCGCCTGCTGCTTCTGCAATGTTCTGATCATGCACCTGACAGATGACAACAGAAAAGAACTTTATAGGAAAGGTGACACAGGGAAGAAATATTGGCTCAAGAAATAAGAAAAGCCAAGCACTGACTATCAAAGCTGTCCATCAAACTATGTGTCCACAGTCTGGGGGTGTATTATTTCTGGTAGCCTTTCCTGCTGTTAGGCTTTGGACAAAAAATTTAAAAAGTGTATATGTATATTTTTTTATATCAATACATGTGTTAAATAGATAATAACATAATTATACATACTGTATATGTTCATCCAGGTCTCTTTTCATATTTTTCCCCTAGAAATATTGCACTAATGAAAAGAATTCAGTTCATCATTTTTATCTGCCTTATGATGCTTGAGACAATATACTGGAAACAAGATGGTCACATCAATTAAATTGCATACTCCCAATGTCTATGACTACTTTTGGCTGCCCAAGCTGTGTGGCTGTGTGTGCATATATAAGTTTAGAATGTTCCTTAGCTGTGTAAAGGAGAACATTATCATTTTATTATAGGGACAGAAAATCATATTAGGGCTGGGTCTTTTTTTGAAAGAGGAAGAAAAGGTTCCATTATTGTATAAGTCTAAAAAATATAATTTTAACATTTAAACATTTTACTATAAAAGTTCTGTTGCTAATAAAACCGTACTCTTCACTGAGTACAGTTAGCAAGTAAAGCACACTACATGTTTCGGACTACTTGATTAAGGACCGAGGTATGTCTGTATGTATGTATATCCTTATTTATATAGCGCCACTTGGAGACCCAGCGCTGTACACTATAGAATACAAAAAGTCGTACAAGGGGGACAATAAATAGATACATAAATAAATATGTCCATCATGAAATATAAAAGTGCTTGAAACATGTAACATGAGGAAAGAGGTCCCTGGCCGGTAGAGCTTACAATCTACTTAGGTGTGTAACATACAGATACATAGGAAAGGTTGGAAGTGCTAAAGTAATAATTAGTGCAGTGCTAAAGCGATAACTAGTGCAGTGCAGTGTCAAAAGTGCAATACTGTGCTGTGCTCAGAGAGACAGGATGAGGTCCGAAACATGTAGTGTGATTCACTTGCTACTGTAATAAATAGCTTACCTTCCACTTCTATACTCTTTCTTCATATTTAAATGCTTTTGGTACTCAGGGTAGAGTATAGGTATACAGGTCATAGCCTACAGATGCAAGGCTGGGTACACACGTGTATTGGTCGATTGGGCCCAAAAATCTGTGGCACTTTTGGCCGTGACCAATGTTGGTCACCCGTTTGTCTGGATCGGATGAATGGGCAATCGGATGTGTCAGCAAATCACGGCCGATCGTGGGGTTCCCTATGGGACTGCAGGACAAATGGCCCCCTCGTGTGAACCCAGCCTTAGTGTGTGAAGATGTTCTAATGCTATCAATATACTTTTTGTTCATTGGTCACTAATTATCTATCAAGGGGACATGCATGTAAATACAATCAAACAGGAAACAATTGGATAGATCTCATGAACCTTTCAAATACTAGTTTAAAACCAAAGTCAATAGAAATGTAGCTACCTGTTTGATCAAGGTTCATCTTTAAATGGCATGTCCACCCCAAAACTATAATTTAACCCACTACTGGCCCCACTCTGTAGAATAATAAAATCCTTACCTTACATCCCTGCTCAAAATGGTTCTCCTGTAATGTCCCTCAAAAGTCCCAAAAATTGTCCACAAGGAGCCTGGCATAGTCGATATAGGACTGTCCGTCCCCTGTGCCACTGCAGCCCTCCCTCTTCCTCGAAAGTATAATTTGGAAACCCTGGAATTGGCTGTAACCCTCGAATGTAGCTTGCTCAAAACCCGACAATTGCCCACTCATGTTTAAGAAGGGTTTAAACAGGTTTTGGTGATAGTGACATGTTCCCCAGACCATTTCCCAGGTGCCACAGCCATTTACAGTAAGTTACCATTGTTAGTTTAGCTGTAAATCATCCAGACTTTTCGAACTATCACTTCCCCATTGACTTTAATGGGTCGGAATTCGAACTTTTGAACTTTTACTGAAGTTCAAAAACAGACTGAACTTTATGAAGTTTGGCCAAACAAGATGCAGTCTATTGTACAAAATGGGTAAGTGCAAACTTTTCAAACTGTAACTAATTCTATTTTTAAAATTGTAATGTCATTGGATTTTTAACGGTTACAAAACGTATACAACCCAACAATAAAAAGAAAAAAAACAAAAACAGTAACTCAGGAACAGATTCCACATAAACATCTAGCATAAAAATGAAAAATATTTATAGTAGAAAAAAAAAATTAATCTCATGTTGGAAGCAGAGTAAGCTGACATTGAAAATATTTTACAGAGCAATGTATTCAGCGCATTACAGAGCAGCGAACCAAACTGCTAAGCTTGGGGCCATATTTATAAAAGACTGAAGGCCAAGAGGTTGACTTATTTTAATGATTTTGACTGCATATGGAAGTGTTTACCTTTTTCATCCTTTTCTTGTCATATTTCAAATGGAACAGCGATTTACAAAGGTCAAAATGAAAAACTAGAAAGTGCTATTTCCAACACCTTTTCCTCCAACCTTGACTTTTTAAAAAAACTTTATGGAAGGTGAGAACAGTTTTGGGAAAAATTGTGAATTACCTCTGGTTAAATTCTGGTGAAAACAGTAAACGAAAAAAGAGAAAGATATAAAATGAAAGCAACTTGTTCATGAAATGTCATATGTTTTATGTTTTTTTAACACAAAAAGTGAAACGTTTAAACAAAGTTATGGAATACTTTGCTATCTCATCATTTTAATCCCAAGATTAAGACACATAGAGAAGAAGATCTGCCACAGGTATCTATAGTAGCAATAAACAAAATATACTTTTCTCTGGTAACCATGAGGGCTCAACAAGTCATTTTACATTTGTCTGCATAGTGGGAAAAGTTTTGTGGTAAAAAAAAAAAAAAAAGGTAATGCTCTGAAATCCCCTAGTATTCCTTAAGCCCAGATACCCCAATCTTTACCATTTCTTCACTTCAAGTCCTTATTTGATGGGAGTCTCAATGTGCCTCTCTGGGCAAGGTTGATCCTAGAGTGCAAGGTATCTGAGCTGAAGCTGGGAATACTCAAAGTTCGAAACAAAACTGCAAAGGGCAGAAGACCAGCTGGATAGAAAAAAGCTGGCATCCAGGAAAAAATTAGTTACAGATGGCCTGGACAAAAGCAGTGTCAGGAACAGAGCCAAAGGGCAGGCATGGGAATCATTCGGCCAATCACATCACAAAAGGGTGGAGAGAGAGACATAGCCATTATGTTATCATGCAGAAGTCAGGACAAGCATCAAAGAATCAAAGTAAAAAAAATAAGCAGCGGTCAATGCCAGGAACAAAATATGCAGAAAAACACAACAAGCAGAGTAACAAGCTAAACACTTTAATAGGTGTGGATGAAAGAGCCAGGAGACAATATAAAGTGAAAGAGAAACAATAGAGATGAGACAAGACAAAAAAAGAGGAACTGATGACGTTTGAATATGATTAGCTAGGATCATCATTGTAACTAAACATGCATACGAAGAGAATAAGAAGATCCAGGTTTCACTAATCTGCAAAGGGTTTAAGAGGCCAAAATCCCTGAACTGGCAATCTCTAGTCCCGGCGACTCCCCTGAATACTGAAGACCATCGGAAGTTTCAATCACCAGCAAAGGTCGCTAAAGACACGCAGAAGGAGCCGAAGAAGGATGAAGATAGCGTTCAAACTAAACCAACGCGAGAGGTAAGCAACAAAACCTATAGACAAAAGTCTTCCATTTTTTAATATTAACCAAGGTTTTTTTTTTTAACAAACAGAACACTGTTGCCCAGTTGCCCTATGGCTAGCATTGTGTCAGTTCCACCCCTGACTTGTGTGTGTTCCCTCTGTGTGATTTTCTACCACAATGATAATTATATAATGATAGGTAGTGTGTGATTTATTTTATGTTGATTACTATGAACTAAAGAAAAATGACTAATTGGAATTTTACCTCAAAACCGTGAAATTTTTGACTGATAAAAATTTCTATAGTTTGGGGTCAAAATTTTGACAGAAGTTTCATTCAGCAAAATTTTGGATTTAAAACTGGAAGTTCTGCTCAAAACAAGTTTAGTATATAACTAGAGCACATTCCCACTGATTCCGATGTTCCAACAACTGCCTGGCCTCTTCCTTTTGCAATCAATATTATGATTGTGATATCGATTGTAAACATTATCTGGCCAGGGAACATCAGCAGGTAAAACTGCTGCTCCACTCGTTTTGACATTCATATCGGATTGAATGTCTAATCTGTATAATGTCAAGTTAGTGTATGGTCAGCTTTAGAATGTTTACTGTCTCTTTGTCTAAATGACACTGCATTTATTCATTTATTTTTGGTTTACAGAGCCACCGTACATTATTTGCTATTCTTAACTAACGACACTCAAATAATCATATTTGAATTAAAATACCCTTTATAGTTTTGGCAGCAAAGAAGTTAACTTAAGAAAAAAAATTATTGTAAAATAAAATGAGCGCTCTTTCAAATTTCCACTCTTTTTTGTGAAAGGATGTCTTTTTCTAGGCGGTTATCTATCATAATATCCTGCGTATGACTTGAAGGCATGCTTATTACAATTTATTGTTTCATAGGGATTTTTATGTCACCTCAGGCAGAACTTTTTTAAGATGAAATAATGGGGTAAAACAAAGAGAGAAGTACAATATGATACATCAGTTTATAATGTGTAGCTTGAGGGAAATCTAAAGCAGAAAAAAACCCACTACCTTATTTGAAGCCAGAAAATGCTGTTATGATGTGTAGCACTGTTAATACACACCTAGTTTCTTTGAAGGACATTTTGTTTATACATGTACTGTAAGATTTTATAACTAGAAGATGCTATTGTACCTTTTCTTGCTTTAGCTTTATTTATCTCATTTGTTTCTTGAATGAATATCTAATTTCAAAAACACGAGATAGGAAAATAGAAATATTTGTAAATCAATTAATTTACCCCAAATAAAAAATTGAGCAGAAATACTGAAGGACATTCAAAGGATGCAAGGAATAGATGATGGCACAATAATATGCAACATTGCCTAATTTGGCCTTACATTAGGAGATTTATGACAATGTTTTTGCACTTAGGACAATCTCATGGACCAATCATTTTGCAACCGATATTCATATGCAAGGGCCAGTATAAGGATCTTTGCAGGAACTTAGGGAGACTAGATTTGAAGTATAGTCAACACAGTTACAGGCACTAATGCTGTTGTAATAAATGTTGTAATAAAATGGACTTCAAGGGGTGGTAAGGTATATAGTAATATCTGTGTTATTGAGTTAGATCAACTGAAAGTTTAGTCAAGAAAGGGTGCAGTCACATAGTGTGTATATGTTATAAGATATACTATACTTTCTGCACTTGGATAAAAGACGCATGTTAGAGTTATTGTGGTTTATTGCCCTGAAGGTGCCTGTTCACACTTAATACAGTGATACCAATTTATACTATACTAGACATTAGGCCCGTTTTGAAGGGACATTTTTTCCCCTCAGCCCCTGTCCATACACTTTGGAGGGACCTTTCCCCCTCAGCCCCTGTCCATACACTTTGAAAGGACTTGTTTTCCCTCAGCTACTGTCCATACACTTTGGAGGGATCTTTTCCCCTCAGTCTCTATCCATACTCTTTGAAGGGACTTTTTTTCCCCTCAGCCCCTTTCCATACACTTTGAAGGCACTTTTTTCCCTCAGTCCCTGTCCATACACTTTGAAGGCACTTTTTTTCTCTCAGCCCCTGTCCATACACTTTGGAGGGACCTTTTCCCCTCAGCCCCTATCCATACACTTTGGAGGGACCTTTTCCCCTCAGCCCCTGTCCATACACTTTGGAGGGATTTTTTCCCCTCAGCCCCTGTCCATACACTTTGAAGGGACTTTTTTTCCCTCAGCCCCTGTCCATACACTTTGAAGGGACTTTTTTTCCTCTCAGCCCCTGTCCATACACTTTGAAGGGACCTTTTCCCCTCAGCCCCTGTCCATACACTTTGGAGGGACTTTTTCCCCTCAGCCCCTGTCCATACACTTTGAAGGGACCTTTTCCCCTCAGCCCCTGTCCATACACTTTGAAGGGACTTTTTTTCCCCATCAGCCCTAATCCTACCCCTTGGAGGACCTTTTCCCCTCAGCCCCTGTCCATACACTTTGAGGATTTTTTCCCCTCAGCCCTGTCCA
Source organism: Hymenochirus boettgeri (assembly GCA_019447015.1). Classification (NCBI taxonomy): domain Eukaryota; kingdom Metazoa; phylum Chordata; class Amphibia; order Anura; family Pipidae; genus Hymenochirus; species Hymenochirus boettgeri. The sequence goes on along the minus strand of CM033471.1, from coordinate 223,329,833 downwards.
TACCCTTTGAAGGGACTTTTTTTCCCTCAGCCCCTGTCCATACACTTTGAAGGGACTTTTTTTCCCTCTCAGCCCTGTCCATACACTTTGAAGGACCTTTCCCCCTCAGCCCCTTCCAACACTTTGGAGGGACTTTTTCCCCTCAGCCCCTGTCCATACACTTTGAAGGGACCTTTTCCCCTCAGCCCCTGTCCATACACTTTGAAGTGACTTTTTTTCCCCATCAGCCCCTGTCCATACACTTTGGAGGGACCTTTTCCCCTCAGCCCCTGTCCATACACTTTGGATAAAACTGTTTTCCCTCAGCCCTCCTGTCCTTTTCCTTTAGGCGTGTTCTCTAAAGAGGTCTTCTGTCTCTTTAACTGTTACGCTATTACCTGGAAATAGCAGGGACTGTGCAGCCATCCATATGCTTCAGCGTCTAAACAGTTACCATGACAACACTTTTCGCGCATACGCATAATCAACCGGCGCATCTAAACAGTTACCATGACAATGCTATCCGCGCATGCGCACAATCAACCGGCGTTTCGCGTATGCACATAATTAACCGGCGCGTGTTACTGAAGGTACGCTGATGGAGGTACGCAAAAGTAAATTATGCCGCACAGTAAAAGACTTTCCTGCACGAAAGGAAATGAAGGGGCTGAGAGGCTGCGGTGGGGGAGGTAGAGCACTGTCAATGCACTCTGTAATTGCCTGGAGGGAAACTGCAGCAGCCTGAGGAATAGAATGCACACCAAGTGGCAAAAAGAGGTAACTGCAGGACACACACACACGGACACAGGGATGCACACTTGCATTTTATTATATAGGATATAGCTTTGGCCAATATCTCAACTGTATTTAACACATCAATTTTGATCCTAAAGATCGGTCAGTTTTCAAACTTTCGAACTTCAGTAAAAGTTCGAACCTTTGAATTAGGACCCATTTAAGCCAATGGGAAGTGATAGTTCGAAAAGTCCGGATGATTTACAGCTAAACTAACAATGGTAACTAACTGTAAATGGCTGTGGCACCTGGGAAATGGTCTGGGGAACATGTCGCTATCACCAAAACTTTTTAAATCACTGATTAAACACAAGCGGGCAATTGTCAGGTTTCGGCAAGCTACATTCGAGGGTTACGACCAATTTGAGGGTTACTGAATGATATTTTCGAGGGTTAGGTGAAAATAGAACCATTAATTCGAGGGTTACCAAAAACGAATGATACTTTTGAGGGTTACAAAGGCTACATTCGAGAGTTAGCAAACGATACATTCTAGGGTTAGCGAAAAATGATCCGTACATTCAAGGGTTATCAAAAACAAAGTCCGTTTTAGTCCATCTCTATAAAGGACATGTACACCTTTTTTTGTATGTATGTATGTATGTATGTATGTATGTATGTATGGTTTATTTATAAAGTGCCACTTGGGGATGCAGCGCTGTACAATAACACAATGGGAACAAATACGGTACATAAATAGTTCAGTACATAAATATATAAATTATATAAATAGAAGTGCTGGATCCTTGACATAAGAGGAAAGGAGGTCCCTGCCCCTTAGAGTATACAGTATAAGTGCTGGAGTGGGACATATGCAGTGAATATAAAAAAGATTATATACTGTGCTGGTTAACAGATAGGTAGGATGTAAGGCTAGCTTTAAACCTGCTGATTGAGGTTTCTCGATGTAAAGAGAGGGGAATTTCCCTTTTTTTATTTAATTTGTCCTTTTTGATTTCAGGTGGCGGGTCACTTTTGCTATGTGTTTTTGTGATATTTGTCCTCCCTGACACGCCTCAATATGTCAATTCTAGGACTTGTTTAAAATGTAAATATGATCCAATCTGTTTTTTTCTTATATGGTGGAATGGGAGGCAATATGATTGGTTTAGGTAGGTAAAAGTTCTGTTTAGTTTTGCAAATGGTTCTATGGAACGTCTCTAAATTATGCTGACCCAAAAATCCACTTTTTGAAAGAGATTTTTGAAATTTTTTGTTTTTGACACATTTTTGACTTTTCGACATTTCATTTCAAGTTCCAACCATTTGAAATTCGAAAAGTTTAGCCAAATTTGCAACCTCTCAAAACCCACCATTCCACCTCGAAATAAGGTTCAGGTCTAAACCGGAACTCATCATTACAGATAACCAACTTTACTCATCCCTCACCTGATATGATCTCTGCATTGTGTATGGCTCTTACCTGTGCATATAATCATGACAAGCAATGGTAAATGTGCGAAAAGACAGAAATGACAGGCAGAAAAGCTGTAATGGAACGATTCATGTTTGGAAACATATTGAAAATATATGTGTAAAGTCATGGCTCCTCAAATGTATTTATTACAAAACCACTCTGTAAAATTACCAAAAATGAAATAATGAATACGTTGTTGATGACTGTGGCTGTAAATAGGTCCCTGTTAGAAAAAAAAGAGACATTTCACATGTCCTGTGCCGTGTTTCCATTGATCAAAACAGCAGGTTTCTACTTTTGAACTAGTTACTGCTGTTCTGAGACAGAACTTGAAAAGAGAACTTCAAATAATTACCCTTAACCCTTCTAATACAATGGAAGGCACGGCTCTGCGTTCTGTGATGTGCTGCAGTTCCCCACCTGCAAGGAGAAGGCTACACAAGCAACAATCCAAGGGCTTTGGGTGGCTCATGGGAAAGCTTTCTCCAGCTCGACATGCAAAAGTCAAGCCAACAGAAGTATTTTTTATTCCTCGGCATCTTACAGTGCAACCAAAGTTCACACACTGACTGTGAACATACTTGTGGGAATAAAATAGACTTTGAAGCTCTTCGTTCTGCTCTCTGCCAAGCACAACGAGCAGTAATCCTGGTTCTCAGGTGCTTGCCGTGTTTCTGATGTGCTTGCGAATTAAGTTTACACAAGATGCAAGGAAGGATTGAAAGATAAAGCAGAGGTGCACTAGTGTTTCACACTTTTCCCCTTTTATTGAATTGCCCATTGGGAGGGTTATGGTTTATATATCCTGTTAGAAAGTAGATACTCTGGCTATTCGCTGGCTATTCGCTGGATACTCAAGGACTTGCGGATAGTTAAATAATACATATAAAATAACAGGCAACTTTACATTTGCCCTGACATTTAAAGCCTATGTTTACCAAAATAAGTAACTTTTTGTTTTATTAGGTTCGACAGATGAATTGGAGGCAATAGAGTATAGTCTCCATTGTTACTTTATATCTGAATGCAGCAGCTCTGAACTTACAGCAATAGCCGCAATCACTTATTTCCCCCTCCCCCATTCTTCTATACATGCATGCAGTCACGTAGTAAAGATGGGGGCATGTTGCATGGTCAGTGGAGGAAGCCTTGTGAGAAGCACGACAATGGGAGGTAAGACTATTCTCTATTAACTCACTGTTATAAAGCAATGTTAATTAGAAATGGCTGAACTTCCTAAAGGTTCTATAGTTTAATAGTTCAAAATCAGACCCATTAAAGTCAATGGGGAAAAATAGTTACTTACTGTAAATGGCTGTGGGGCCTGGGAAATGGTCTGGGGAACACGTACATATCACCAAAACTTGTTACAATACTAACTGCCCTCATGATCAGGCAATTGTCGGGCTTCCGCATTGAATTTTCTAGGGTTACCGAAATCGATCGCTGCTTTCGATGGTTATCACCGAATTCGAAGGTTACTGAATGCTACTTTTGAGGATTATGAAGAAAAGTGACTAGGAATGCCTTAAGCTAGCATTGTCTTGCCATTCATTTATCACTATATAAACAACCATATATATGGCTTACTCAATTATGTAGGTGGCCCGGGTGTAAAAATACCCCAATCCCAGCACTTCAACAGGCACAATTTCCAAAAATCATATATGTACAAGGCAGATTGAATCGGTGTATAACTCACCGCTTTCTGTGTTTGGTCTGGGTGCAGCCTGCCCCGCACCCCTCGCTTGAGTCCGTGAACCAAACGTAAACAGCAAGCACCAATCGGTGGGAGCACACCTGAAAAGACTTCCTTCGAGTTGCTTTGGATTTTTCAAAAAATCTTCAAAACTTTATTACATCAGACATCGCTGGGAATGCCGCAGATGCCTGACTCATTTCAAACAGCTCCCTGTTCTTAATTGTAGGCTCATTCAAATGGCACCATGCAGCTTCACTTTAATGACCACCCTGTCTCTTTAAGAGACTGTGGGTGGTGCTATAAAGGGAGCTGCATGGTGCCGTTTGAATGAGCCTACGATTAAGAACAGGGAGCTGTTTGAAACGCGTCAGGCATCTGTGGCATTCCCAGCAATGTTTGATTTTCTCTTTCTGATGTAATAAAGTTTTGAAGATTTTATGAAAAATCCAAAGCGACTTGAAGGAAGTCTTTTCAAATCTGCACAAGACCCAACATTAGATGTGCAAGTGCAAACATTGTATGCATGCATAGATTATTTATAAAGCGACACTTTACGCAGCTCTTTACAATAACAAAATACAATAAAGTCATACAAGGGTGAAAAATAATACATAAATAGTTCATTACATAAATAGAAAATGTAAATTATATCAATAAATATGTGCTAAAATCTTTTTCACAAGAGGTAAGGAGGTCCCTGCCCCGTAGAGCTTGCAATCTAGATAGGAAGGTACCATTCAGATACAATGGAAAGGGTATAAGTGCAGGAGTGAGACTTAGCAGTGCAAAAAAAAACAATCATATACTGTGCTGAGTATAGACCTGGTTATATCTCTAATGTACCACACACTAGAGATAGATAGATGTAGAAAACAAAACACTTACATCTAACCTGACCGCGATCCTGTGATGCTTTAAACTCCTTCGTGAGACATGCTGCATCGCATTATCCCAGTCAGGTAAGACGTAAGGTTTTTCCCCCTCTACATTGGCCTGATAGTGTGTGGTACATTGGAGATATAACCAAGTCTCTTGAATGTTTGTACATCATCTAATGTATTGGAAGTTTTTCCTACATCGGCCCCGTACGCCTCTATAGAAAAGGCAATAAGATTTGCGCAAAATCTTAGATTGGCCTTTTCTACATAGGCTACGCCATGCTATTTCCAACAAAATTAACCCAATAGTACCTTGAGTAACTCAGATTTTGCACTAATTTGGCCCAATAGTTGACAATATAGCATCACCCTGTATGTATGTGTAAATGTATTTACTAATGTATTATTATTATTATTATTATTATTATATTATTATTATTATTGAGGATTTTATAGTGCCAACAACTTCTGTGGTGCTTTACAGTTGCATTAAAATACATAATGAAAACATGCATGTTACATACAAGGGTAGTGCAAGTAATACAAAGTGCAAAAAATGTAAGTGCTGGTCCAGCAGCATCCAGTGTGGTAAGTTACAGCATTACTGTGGTACAATAGGAAGGAGGGTCCTGCCCAAGAGCTTACATTCTAGAGGAGATGGGGGTGAGACATAAGGTGAAGCAGACAATGCAAAAATGGAGCCAAAACACATGAAACATACCCTGCAGAAAGAAAAATATAAAACCATTCTATCTATTCTCTATATGTTATCATTACCACCTTTGAAATGGTGGTAAAATGGAAAAAATGGTTTCCAAGATTTTATTTTAATAATTTGATCCATAAATGTGTCACTTTCTAACAAAGCATTTGCTCTATTGAATGTGTTATAATTTTATTAGAACCAATGAAAGACACAACATAAGACACTATAAAGGCATCAGTAGGTTTTACTGATGAATTATAAATTCATTATCTCCCCTTAAGCAGTAGTACATGTCTTGCTATAAAAGAGAAAAGTTACTATTTGTTTGTTCTGTAGCATATAAAATCTTTGATGTTGCACCCACTGAAAGAATGTGTGAAAATAACTCCAGTCTCCTGGAAGAAGTTGTTGTAAATTCAAAGCTGAATCATTACTGCAATAGTAGGCACATTCCATATTGATGCTACAGAAATATGGTGTGGTATCTCTATTTAAGATGAATGATAGCTCAAGCTGGCTGGGTTTGATACAATACCTGATGCAGTGCAACCTTACCAACCAATGACCTACTTGCTTTGTCTATTTCTTTACAGATTAGTGATTCTACCTCTGTCCTTCTTTACCCACTACTAAGGATTAAAGACACCCAGGTCAAAAGGAGGGGAATCCTGATAATGTTTATGAGCCTGGTACGCTGTATATGTTTCTATTTGCTGGCAGAGATACAGGGAATATATCTCATCTCTAGTAGGTGGAAACTCTGATACATAAGTTTCTCCAAAACACATCATAACTCAACGGCTTCCGTGCGATGAGGTGGATGTAAATTGTGAAGATTATGTAGCATTAGCAGTCCGCTCAGATAGGAGAATAAAATATATTTATGAACCATGAAAGCAAACTTGTACCTTGCCTCAGGATATAGTAATAATATTTTCTTTAAAATAAATGCAATTTTTCTACCACTTTGTTGGCTGCTTGCCCCTTGTCTATTCTGCAGATCCCTTGTTTATAGAACATTCAAGTAAAGAGAAAAACTGTCACAACATATGAAATCTAAAAAATGATATACGCTATCAATGCTTCCTTTAATGCTTGCTTAGAATTCATAACGTAGAAGCGCAAAGCTTCTAAGAAATTTGTATATTTCCCAAAGAATGATCAGGTACTCTTTTAAATGAAATGTTGACCAAAACACAACTTAAAGTCTATTGATCAACCACTAAAGTTTATTAAAATGAGACATCTCACATTTCTACTGTACATGTATGTGTTCTAGTTTGTGAGATATCTGCAGAAAGGTGTGTGCTGTTTATAATAAAAATCCTGCCCAATCACGCTTAAGCTCTAATTTTATATGCAGGACAGGAGAGAAAAAAAAAACAATCTTTAAATACTACTTCTATAAATCTGTACTAGCTCCTATACCAGTTTGTAATATTTACCGGGATTTCATATGTGTTTCACTACTAGAAAAAAACACACAAAAAAGAAATCAGACTCACTAGCAAAAATGGGATTTAACCATAAAGAATAAGTGCACTGTAAAATCAAGTTAAGTTCATTTGGAAGTTGCAGCTTTAAAAATACTGTTGCCATTTTTTTACCTATGTCCCTCCAGAGCCTACCTTTGTGTCTTGAAAGTTGCTGACATCTTGTTACTGGTTTGCTGAATGTTAAGCTCCACCCCTCTGAGATTTCCTCTGCTTTCTCCTGCTTGAGCCTCAACCAGTAATGCCTGGGAGTTCCGTGCACTCTCCTGCTTGAGCCCCAAACGAGTTCTGTGCACTCTCCTGCTTGAGCCTCAAACAGTAATGCCTGTGAGTTCCTTGCACTCTCCTGCTTGAGCCTCAAACAGTAATGCCTGTGAGTTCCATACACTCTCCTGCTTGAGCCTCAAACAGTAATGCCTGTGAGTTCCATGCACTCTCCTGCTTGAGCCTCAAACAATAATGCCTGTGAGTTCCATGCACTGTCCTTCTTGAGTCTCAAACAATAATGCCTGTGAGTTCCATGCACGCTCCTGCTTGAGCCTCAAACAGTAATGCCTGTGAGTTCCGCGTACTCTCCTGCTTGAGCCTCAAACAGTAATGCCTGTCAGTTCCGTGCACACGCACATGCATGGAACTCACAGGCATTACTGTTTGAGGCTTAAGCAGGAGCTATTGTCAGGTAATTGTGTGAGACGTCACGTTGCGCCTTGATTGACAGTCGCAAAAAGTAAGAAGCGCTGCAAAACAGAGGAGTAGTATAGCAGAGTGGCAAGAGACTCTTGCATTCTCCACGACACATGGCTAATTCTAGCATGATGCTCCTATATTATCGCTTCTGACCCCTTCAGTGACTGATGAGACTGAAGACTGATGAGTATTGAGGGCCCTCTACTACGTTAGGCCTTAACTACCTAGCACTTTATTTGCATATAATACATAAGAGTGATATTTTATAATGGGAGCTGCAGTGGTATATATCCTTATAAAAATCACTCAGTTATGTCACTAAGTGACTAATTTCTTATATTTCTTATATCCCACTACTCCGCCCATTCCAGTGTTCATGCCTGTACAATGACTCAGCAATTTTTGCCATGTTTAACTTTACTAACAGAACCTGCTGGAGCTGCTTCCTGTCACTTCATAACCAATGTCTCTCTCCTCCTCCACAAACATTTGTTTAACCTCATAGATGCTGGGCTGGGATGTTCCTTTCTACTGGGTTTAAGTTACAGAAGGTAGCTTGGGGATTTAAGGTGGAAATAGGGACAAGGCTAGAATTTAAAATGCGAATGGGGTAAAGGAATCCGATACTTATGTATTATAAGAAATAATGCGCCCCTTCACATTATAATATAAGGACATTACACCACCTTGGAGTTCCCTGTCCTGTATAAAAGCACTCGGCCTATGACCTCGTGCTTCTATATGGTCAGGGAACTCCTTGGGGGCGTAATATCCTTATATTACACTGTAAGGGGCACATTATACCTTATATCTATCATGTGTCTTATAGGGGAATGGTTGCTTCTTGGTTTTTAATTGTTTTTATATTCATATGCACTGCACTTTGTCTATTGTTCTTCTCCCCAATTGTTATATATTGAATAAAGGGATTTTAATTTTGTAACACACCATTTGAGAGTGCAAGGTACATTTTCTTGTTTATATAATTCAGGTAAGTCCCTTCAGGGGCATCTTTGGGAAGAATCTATAATGCGAAACTGGGGTTTGAGGGGTTGCTGAACATTAATATAAAACATTTTTTTAGGCTGGATATGCCCTTCATGTAAAATACTTTTAGCTGAGGCTTTTAGTTTATAAAATGCAAATACTGTACTAGTAGGTTAATATCCATCTGACAAAAGAAACCATGTTGAGGTAGCTAGGGTTAAAATAAATAAACCATTTATACAAACAAAGAAAAGATAAACAATGCATATTCCTGGGCTCCGTACAATTATCTGCATACTAGTATATGTAAAGGGGTTTTAGTATACATTACCGTGATCTCATGAATGAAAATCCTTCCAAACACGTCAAGGTTTTCATTGACGTGAACAGAGTAATGAATACTAAACCCCCTTTGTTTATAAAGTATGCCAGTGTGCAGATAATATGCTATTGTATGGGGCCTAGGAATGTGCATTGGTTATCTTTTCTTTGGTTGTATAAATATTTGACCAGATCAGTAGCACTTCCACAAAATTAAATTGTAATTTAGCTAATGAGTGCATCCACAGTACTTCTATTATATAAATGAACCATTTTATTAAAGAAACATTATATTTATCTCCCCAAACCCCTCCCATTGCAAGTACACAGAATCAGGAAATAAACTGCTATGTCCTCGCCACTGGGTTACCAGCAAGCATATGTTTTAATTACCTAAATTTTCCTGTCACCAGGTGGGCTAAGGTGGGTGATCTCATGAATGAAAATCCTTCCAAACACGTCAAGGTTTTCATTGACGTGAACAGAGTAATGAATACTAAACCCCCTTTGTTTATAAAGTATGCCAGTGTGCAGATAATATGCTATTGTATGGGGCCTAGGAATGTGCATTGGTTATCTTTTCTTTGGTTGTATAAATATTTGACCAGATCAGTAGCACTTCCACAAAATTAAATTGTAATTTAGCTAATGAGTGCATCCACAGTACTTCTATTATATAAATAAATGAACCATTTTATTAAAGAAACATTATATTTATCTCCCCAAACCCCTCCCATTGCAAGTACACAGAATCAGGAAATAAACTGCTATGTCCTCGCCACTGGGTTACCAGCAAGCATATGTTTTAATTACCTAAATTTTCCTGTCACCAGGTGGGCTAAGGTGGGTGTAGTTTTCCTTTTATCCAGCGAGAAGGACAGTTCTTTAAGCAGCAACAGTGTGAATACAATCTTAATTTAATTGCATGCACATTAGTATTCTATTTTTCCTGTTGGTTTCCCAGTTTTTCCTTTGATCTCTCCATCTTTAAGGAGTTTAAATGGAGAACCTCTTTTGCCAGCTTCTTTTAACCATTCTTGGCCATATATAACATCCCCTTCCACTACTATCAGCTGTAAGACAAATTTTTGAGCCTCGTTTATATTTTAATGCATCCAACTGTCAAATTATTTAAAGGGCATGCTCACCCCCAAAACTAAAATTAAACCCACTACTGAGTATGTATGTATAATTTTATTAATAAAGCACCACTTGAGTACATTATAAAATACAGAGTATACAAACAAGGGGATAAGAGCAAGTCATTAAACAGATTAAATTAAGTTAAATACAATTTCATACATCGGTTAAAAAAGCATATATATAAATTATGTACACATGGATATAAGTGCAACAAGCCATGACACATTAGGAATGAGATCCCTGCCCTTAAGAGCTTACAATCTAAGTGGGGGAGACAACATACAGGCACAAGTGGGGGGGATGGATACAAAGTGCTTAAAAGGGCTAACAATCATTTGTTGTGCTGATGCTCAGAAAGGTAGGAGAACAGTCTAGGTTTGAAAGTATTAATGGATGTCACCAGGTGAAGCGAGAGAGGGAGAGAGTTCCAAAGGTAGGGAGAGAATGGTTTAAGGCGGGAGGATGCTGTTTTTGTTGGAGGTTTGTGGAGAAGATTTTCTTGCGAAGAATATAAGGCACGGCCAGGAATATAGGGGACCAAGAGAAAAGATAATTAGGGAGGTGCTGTAGAGCGAAGGGATTTAAAGGTTAAAAGCAGGGTATTGAATATGATTCTTTGTTTGATGGGAAGCCACCCTATGGACTGAAGTATCGGTGTTGCGGGTTCTCTTATGGAGGAGAGCTGGATGATCCGAGCTGCCGAGTTTAAGATAGACTGGAGTGTAGAGAGATGAGAGGCCAGGAGTCCAAGCAGTAGAATGTTACAGTAGTTGAGACAGGAGATTATAAGGGTATGGATGAGCATTTTAGTAGTGGAGAAAGAGAGAAAAGGGCAGATCTTGGCAATATTGTGAAGGAGAAAACGACAGGTCCTAGCGACATTGTTAATGTAATGATGGAAGGAAAAAGAGGAGTCAAAGATCACTCCAAGTCAGCGTGCAGATTCAACTGGATTAATGACCATATCATCAATAGAGATGGAGAATGGTGGACTAGGTCTCAGTTTAGGGGGGGAATGATTAATCCATTTGGGATAGACTGAGTTTAAGGCGGCGGTGCGCCATCCAGGAAGAGATAGAGAGCAGATATTTAGTGATTTGGGATTGAACTTCAGGGGTTAGTGCGGGGGTGGACAAGTAAATTTGGGTATCATCAGCATATAAGTGAAACTTAAAACTGAAAGAACTGATTATTTTTCCCAGAGAGATAGTGTAGAGGGAGAACAGCAAGGGTCCTAAAACCAAACCCTGAGCGACCCCCACACTAAGCGGAACAGGAGAGAAAGTCTTATTAGCAAAAGAGACAGTGAAAGATCTGTAAGAGAGATAAGAAGATAAACACGCCGCAGCTTGATTTCGGATGCCAAAAGTGGATCACAGTATCAAAAGCAGCCGATAGGTCAAAGAGAATGAGGACCGAGAACTGTCCTTTGGCTTTGGCAGCTTGTAGGTCATTTGAGACTTTGCAGATGGCCGTTTCAGTTGACCCGGTCGGAATCCTGATTGCAACAGGTCAAATAAGTTTTTAGCATGGAGGTATTTAGCAATTCGTGTAGAGACGAGACATTCTAAGTGTTTAAAGTCTGCCTGACTGTGTAACTTTTTCCACAGCCGCTCAGCTGCACAAGTACAGCGGCGTAGGTAGGAACTAGGTATCTGAATTGAGCCAAGGACGGGGATTAGCAGGGCGATGTTTGTGAGTTTGTAGGGGATTATGGAATTATTCAGCTGATGGAACGAAGGTTGGTAAGCACTTTTCTGGGCACTTTTTAAAGATTTAAACATGCCGTTTAGGGAACGTAGGAGGGTCCCTACGCTACAGAAAAAAGTACATTTTGGGGTGGAGATAACCTTTAATACTCCAATATGGGAATAGTAGAACTGGGTGGAACTTTCAATGCAGGTTTAACCTAAGTTAAAGGGACACTAAACTGAATAAATGACTTTGCCACATCTTAATCTATTTATTGAATACATGTACAAGTAGCACTTACTCTGATTTGCATATGTTGCTGCATGCCTTCAGTCCAGCACACATTTTGTTTAGCAGTATCCCCACTCCCTCTTTTAACCACTCCCACTTCCATCCGACCTGACTTTTTTCCCACAAATCAACTGTCCATCCTGCACACAGCATACAGCATTTCAACTGTCAAAACTCTATCACCATTCCAGCTACAGTAAAACTACTTACAGAAGAATAGTTTTTGAGAGCAAGGAACTTGACAGCTGAAATATAAGAAGTTTTACATTGGATATCTAAAGAAATAGGGGGCAGATCAACAAAAAAATGATACAGTGGTGGTTGGGAAGAATTATAGTTTCCAGTTATGGTAAAATAAAAAATAAAAACTATTTTTCGGCATAGATGCCCTTTAATTGTAAATCTGATTTACACACACCCCAAACCCCTCTCCCAGTGAAAGTACCCAGGGTAAGGACCTAAACTGCTTTTTCCTCACCTCTGGGTCTTACCTTATTCAGTTGAACTAGCCAGCCTAAGGCTGTGTAGCCTGCTCTGGACCTGCCCTATCCACAACCCGAAAATGCATCAATCTGCAATGAGCATGTCTTTTTTGTACAGTCCTGTACAAGTGGAGCTAAGCTATATTGTAAAGCAAAATTTGGAAGGCTGATTCTGCTGAAATAGGGACCTAGCAGTTTAGTTTTACTTTAATATGAGGGGGTTCAAATTGAAGGGTCTAATTAGTTTTTAAGAATTGGGCTTGAAAGTGCATCCTGAAAATTTTTTGAATTATATAACTATATAATATAGGAAGAGTGCTGAGTAGGGACACAGGTAGTGGGCAAGTGTGAGATTTTCTACCTCCCATTAAATTATAGATTGATTTTCTCAGTAAAAAAGTAACTTTTGTACAGTAACATTTAATGTTAGCGCTCTTTATTAGCAACTGACAAATGCAGCTGTTATTGGGAAAGATAATAAGACTATGCACACATGTATACTGAATCTACCATTGTTTTTTTACCATGTATTGAATCTCCGTGGAAATAAAAGGGATAAAAGAAGCAATGATGAAAACCTTCAGTGCATTCTTCTTAATAGTCATTTATGTAAGCTTCAGGAGATAATGTGTACTTTGAGTGGCAAATTTTATGACTATAATTCATTTAAGATTAAGCTTAATTTGTTTTGGTTTCCATGGAAAATGGTTATGCGGTGTTCTCATTTGGTGAGAAGGTAAATGCAGATGGGCTGATGGTTATGGTACCAGGAAATATCTAACTTTCCATGTACCTGTGACAAGTTTTTTTTTTCCCCTCTTTCTTTTCTGATGTAAACATATATGTGCAAAAGGAAAGGCCTTGTGGGCAGCAAGGTGGCTTAGTGATTAGCATTGATGCCTTGCAGCGCTGAAGTCCTGAGTTCAATTCCATACTTGGACACAGCTACAAGGAGTTTGTATGTTCTCCTTGTGCGTGCGTGGGTTTCCTCCGGGCACTCTGGTTTCCCCCACAATTATAAAGACAACCTGATAGGTTGTATTTTTCAAATAAATGTGCTTAGATTGTAAGGTCTTTGGGGTAGGGCCTGATGTGAATTTATATTATTGTAAAGCGCCACTGAAGATGTTGGCACTATATAAATCCTCAATAATAAGGATGGGGGGAAGTGAGAAAGCCTGTTATATTGATCCAGTGCGCAAGTATGAGGAATGCAAAAGTTTGCTAATGTATGTATATGTATGTATGTATATGTTTATTTATATAGCGCCACTTGGGGATGCAGCGCTGTACAGTATTAAAATACAATAAAGTCATACAAGGGGGATAAATACATAGATAGTTCAGTACATAAATATATAACTTATAGAAATAGAAGTGCTAGGGCTTTGCCACAAGAGGTAACGAGGTCCTTGCCCCATAGAGCTTACAATCTAGTTACTGTGGTGGTAATTGAAGTAAAAAAGGTTAGAAGTTAGGACCTTCCAGACTGGGGTTACCTTGACATGGTTGGAAGGTTTTTCATTCATGTGATCACAGTAATGTATACTAAAACCCCTTTGTTTATAAAGTATGCCAGTGTGCAGATAATATGATATTGTATGGGGCCTAGGAATGTGCATTGTTATCTTTTTTATGTTTGTATAAATGTTTGACCTGATCAGTAGCACTTCTGCAAAATGTAGTAATTTAGCTTAAGGAGTGCTTCCACGATCCTTCTGTTGTATGCATTTACTAATCAATAGTCAGCCGAAAGGCCCTTTGTCCTACAGTCATATATCAGGGATCGTCCCCACAATCGCACATCTGTATGAACCTTAAGACTAAAATTAAATCATGTGCACATCTGGTGCACCTAATTGTATAGATTTCTTTATTATAATATATTATGTAATACAATACAGTATGTGCATTCAGTAGTTCATGGTATCATTGTATAGCAGATATACTACTAATGACACTAACACATTTATAGATTCTAAGCAGCTCTAGAAGTTTAAGATAATTCTTGTAATTTTCTGATAAGTGCCAGTGTTCAGACAAATTTCATCTTAAATTGAGTCTCACTGAACAGATGGGGAGCACAAGTTTTTATATAGGGATAGTATAAAATAGCTTAAAATGAGCCTAATTCAATAACTCACTCCAACTACAGTATCTTGTCTGTGATTCATTATTTATCTCAGGTTAGTTCCAAAAGAGATTGATTTCCCGTGGATGCTTGTCTCTCTTTTGCCTGTCAAGGCTTGTGCTTGCTAAAAAGATTATGGGCAGAGAATCAAGGAACAGCTTTCAGTGAATAGCATTCATTACACCTCCATATTGAACATCTGATGTCTAACTGAGCCTACGAATTACCATTCAATATCTTGTGATTCTTTTTAACAAGGAAAAACTAATTTGAAAAACAAGAGTTGTCTTGATTGGCACGTTGGACATATTTTTGTTATAAAAATAACAAAACATTAACAACAAAACATTAACTGTACATATGTCCCTATAGGTATTTTTTTTTTTTTTTTTTTAAAGAAGAAACTTGAAATCAATAACATGTTAAACTCACTACTTCCATTACCTAGAGAATGATAAGTAGTAGAAAGGGAAAACCTGCTGGGTCGATCTTACAGACTTCAAAATAATATTAATGGGGATTGGGGATCTGAAAAAGTAAGATTTAGATACCAACAAGGGTTACAGTACATTCTATTGTGAGAATTTATCCAGGCTTGTAAATACACCAAGGTTATCCTCTATCAAATTCTAGTTTATTAGATTTAAAGAGACAAATTTAGATGAAATGAGACAATCTTATGCATAATTATATGTTACACACTTTTATAAAAGAGAAACGAGGATTTTGTAGTCTGTATATTTATTCTTCAATCAAAACCTTGTCAGGTTCAGTCATTTTTCATCAGGGTGATAATTCAATTCACCAACAGATAGCAGCATCAAGGTCAGATTAGAGTCCTGACCCGCACCCTATGCTCATCCACACCTGCGAAACCGTTACCCACACCTGACTCACTCCTGCTTCCCTGGTGGGTTCCATAACTGCACCCAACCCCACCTGCAAGTAGTCAGACCTGCACACAGAATTAAACAGATCTGCAATTGGACCTGCTACCTGACCCAACCCAAATCATAACCCATTCTCACTCACTGTAGTTTACCTGAACCCATCCTGCAAATTGGATTACCTGTGGGTACTCGATCTGAGGCAGGACTCTAGGTCAGATCTCATCCTCAATCTACTCAATTCACTAAACATGCAACATTTTTTTATGGATACATATATACACACATTGAAAGATGTTAGCTTTTACTGGGTTACTTCAGTTAGATATAATCTGCTTGGTTACTGCATTTTAATTACATGGATAAACTTTTGCACCTTTTATTCTATCAGCCCTATAGAGTTTTACTATATAAATACATAACTTTACTACACATTTTTGAATTGCTAGTCTTCGTTTTGTGTGTTGTCATAGAAGTAGCTACAGTCAATATGATAGGATTATCCCTAAATTGTATACTTGGAAGAATTGACAATAATTGATAATTATGCAGGCAAGAGTTTTTCTGAACAACAATTATTTCAATAGAATTGCTTCAAAATCAATCACTTTTTTTGTATTTGATCGAACAAAAGTGATCAATGTTGAGTGTAGAATTGATTAAGCCTTGATCAGTCAGCTTTGCAAATTTTAGAAAATTGTGCAAATATCTGACTGGTATTCAAGACATCTTGATTGATTCCTTTTTACTGATATTATCTTGTATGTGTTGTTGCTGTTTAATCAGTGTAGATCATCAGTGTAAAGTCAGGGAACCTGCCTATAATGGGAGTACTATACACAATACTGTAATGGCAATCTATCGCTAGTCTTTAAAATGAATGGTTCAATAGTTTGGCAAATAGTCAGGGTTATTCAATAAAAGTTCTTATCCTTAAGATAATTTTGCCCGAACCAATCAAATGTTAGCTTTCAAATGTTAAATAAGATCTGATTGGTTGGGGCAAAATTAGCACCATTTTAAACGATAAAAGACTTTTATTGAATCTCCCTGATTGTGTCTTGAAAACATTTCAGAACATTTCTGTGGGTTGGAATAATAGTTATACCAAAGAGGCATTTCACAGTGTCATTAATATTCTGGATATTTTGGGAACTAGCCATATACTGTATATCAGACCTGGGCAAACTTAAGCTAGGTACACAAACTAACAATAAAGGACTTTATCTTCAGTATGTATAGCATCTTTCCCAAACAGCCACAAATGTTCCGATCGGCCTCGTGGTTCTTTCGGGAAAGACCAAAAATTATCTTCAGCTGTGGTAGTCTCCCTATATGGGGTTGGTCGTGGTTGTGGGAAACACACAATCCAGAGCGTTCTGCCTATGCTGTGCATAGGGAGAACACTGGAGCCTCTGTGTATACTGATCTTTGAAAAATGACAGACAGACTTGTGGCATGTTTGCACCCAGCTTAAGGCCTGGTGGCAATATGCAGCCCATAGGCTGCAACTAACTGCCCCCCTTCTCCTAGACCTGCAACTGTAATGGGTCTAAAATAATACACACCTTCTATTTAAAATCGCAGTCTCTATTGTGAGAATTGAGTTGAACCAATTCACGGCTCTTCACGACAGTCCAAGTTTCTCTTGCGTTCCCCTGTAAAATTGAATTGCCCACCCCTGCTGTATATGTATCCACTGAAAATATTATCTCCAGGCTTTTTAGACCATTAATTCAGACAAACAATCTCACTGTGAAGATAGGACAATGCAGACAAATCCTAAAAAATGATGTGATTATTTTTGCATTTTTTTATTTCAAAAATATCAGCAGTTTGGAATTTAGAGCCTTAACATTGTCTATCTGTGCTCTAAATAAATAAGTAATTAATCGTCTCTTGATTAATTGGGGGTGATAATCACTTTCTTTTCAATAACAAAAGCTGCAGCTCTTCTTCAATTGTATCACAAACAGTTTATTGAGGCTTTCCTTCACACATATATAAAGATATATAAATATAAATTGGCTTACATATAGTATCTTAGTTCAAGCGGAGAGAGTAATATGAAGTTATCATTAGAGCTGATCTTGGTTCTCTCCTTCTTCTTGTTTTTTTCTTTCTCCTTTCAACTCTCCTCTAGCAGAGGCTGCACTACCATCTAATTAACGGGCTGGTAGAACGCTTCTATAGTTTGAGTGGTGCCAATACAGCAATAATATCAAATAGGGAGGAGAGTGTTCCCACTAAGACACTCGAGAACGGCACTCTACCAATATAAACCCTTTAATAAATCAACTACTAATTAAGTACATTCAAAATACCTTTAATGTGACACTCCTGGCTAATCAACCAAAAGCGCTATTTACCTGTTGACACACACTAATCAAAAGTTCTTAGTGGAAATACTGTCCTCCATATTTGACATTAGACCCTTAACATGTGCCACATGGACACTGCCCTTACCTGATATGATTATTCTGTCCCCTCTTAGGTCCAGGAAACCAGTTCAAACCAGAATACCACATCACAGGCCTATTACCATACTATCTTACACCTAGTGGGCGCAGTTAAAGGTGAACTTTCACCCAATTAAGGGAAAATCTTCTCATATCAAAGCACAGTATGCATCTACAGGGCAGCATCCCCCTTGGATTCAATTAGCCTCACATTTTGACACCGGTTGCACAGCTGTCTTTCATTAAGGCCTTGAGCAAATAGTCATTATATGATGTCTTCCCTTGGTAATTCTGGCTGGACTCAGGGGAACGGCAATATATAAACATTACATTCCTATATAGCTGGACTAACTAAAAAGATGTTAACCCCTTCTTACAGGCCCAACTATAAGCCACTAATGGCAAAGTACCAAGGTGAACTGAAATATTTGCAATTGACTGTCAATTTGCATGGAAGCATTGTTATCAGTTTGGGTTTTCTAGCCAGGCCCATACAATCAATATCTGTGTGCAAGTGACTTGTTCATACCATGCACCATGCTATACATTCCTAGAAAGATAACCAACATCCTCTTGACCTTAGAGAGAGAATTTGTGAAAACCTCCATAAAACTCAAAAACGAAACTTAAACTTAAAACGATACAAAACGAAACTTAAAAAAAACTTTATATGGCCTTAAAGAAAGCATTTGGCCACCAGAATGCATGATTTGTTTAAGGTTTAATGTCTGTAAATAAATGGCTGCTTGATTTCATCAAACTTCACCAAAACCAGACTAGTTTTTTTCTTCTTTAATTTATTTATTAAATTAACTGCATATCTTTATTTTGTAATATTTTAATATAATGATAAAATAAATGAACAAATCGGTGGGTGAGAATTTTGAAAAGACAAATTACTTCTACCTTAGACTGTTTCCCAGCAACAGATGCGACAGTCCTAAGAGCAATTAATTAAACAGAACAAGAAATTGAGTTAAATGCATTATAGATGAAGTGTTTATATGGGATCAGCCATGCGAATGGGGAGTGTATTGCGTGTTTCACAATACCGCATATGCGATCTCACAAATGCTTTCTTTACCTTATTTCCATGTTCGAACATCGCATTTTTATTCAGCTTCAGTTCCCCCAGATACGTGTCCAGAAGTAACTCCCAGCCACTGTCTTACTGTTATGCGCTCAGTAAATCTAAATGTAATAATGTTTGCAGACATTCTCATAGGCTCTTCTAGTTGGAAAAGTCAGTGAGCCATGGCCACATAAACTTAATGCAAATACACAGATACAACACAAGCTTCTGTGCATATCTAGGCACAAAGTTGATTTTGTTTTTTTAAGGGGGATACTATATTAAAATGAACAATGGGACTGGATTATCGCAATGTGATATTTCGATTTATGTTTTGTTAAATAATCTATTCCATTTGCAACCTGAAATACATGTTTAAAAAGTCCATACATTGTGCAGACATTTCAGGAACTTTATACCCTTTTGGGGTCTTCTTCTATTAGTTTTTATACTATTTGACTAAATAAGCATCCGTATCAATGAAGTTACTGCAACTGTGGACCCACAATCATGGAGTGTATTTAAGTAATTGAAGGGGAACTGTGGTCTTCAAACAACATGTATTACATTTATTAAACATTTATTAAATTTAAAATGAGCCATCAGCCACCTCTCTACGTGCTGCACAGCCCAAGATATGAGGAAATCACTAATCAGAAAGTTAGGGGGTGGGAGGTTCTGAATCTTCAATCACAAATACTTGTTCCTCCTACTAATCTGGGGTTGGCACATGCTCAGTGCAGGAAAAAGCAGAAGAAACCAGGAAGAGATCGAGATACAGTGACTGAAGGAGGACTTTAGGGATGGGGGACAGCACAGTACAGACCACAGCTGGGAATGTGCAAGGGGTAGACTTTTTTTTTTTTAAGTTTAAATGTTAATTTGGTTTTAAAGGATATCTCCACACCCAAAATAAAATTTTACTGTAGTGTAGGGTACCCCCCAACCCTAAACGCTAGGGTTTAACATATATTAACGTTCATTCCCTCAGCTTCTGCCTATTCCCGCGTCTGAGCCAATGATAAGGCTGCTGGCTATTGAGAGATCTGAGGGATGAGTTTCAGTAAGTCTATTTTTTGTGCACTTTTTAAACTTAAAACACTTGTGTTTTGGGTTGGAGGTGGGTCCCCAATTCAATTTGGTTACATCAAAGAATATAAGTTTTGCCATTTGTTTGTTATGTTTCAGTTGAATATATAATCTTAAATTACATTATTTCCTTAACTAATCTATATGCTGTTCCTTCCTCTTATTTAATTTTTTCATATAATCCCTCCGCTATCCCTTTTTCTATCACCAGTATCCTGGAAGCTAAGAGTCTTCCATATATCTGTCCCAAAGGAACCAGACCATTGTATGTTTTTTTTGGGTGTCCCTTATGTATGCTGTGGACCTCTTGTAATCTGGATAGTAAAACAGGGATGGTTGGGGTGACCAACTGTTTCTAGAATCAAGCATCTCGCAGCTGTCTGTAAATGGGCGACTAGTCTTCCCTCTATTATTTATTAATTAAATCCAACACTAGGACCCAGAAGGGTTGATTTCTGGAACAGAAGCAGAAAATATGTATTAATAGTCCCAGTGTTGTCTCAAATCTCCAGCATTTCCTTACTTATAGGTTGTATCTGTACTGATTACTTCTTTTTAATCTAGAGCCCCATTGTATGCAGGTACCTCGAATAACTGATTTGTGAGCCTCCCAGTGGAGTCCACTGTACCTTTTTTCAATGCAAAAAATTATCTTTGTGAGTTTTGTTTAGCCAATAGGGCTAACATTTTTTTTTTTAGCAGCGCTTCTCTAAAGCACCCAATACACCCTGGGGCTGACTATTATTATTATTATTATTATTGTGGATGTATATAGCGCCAACATCTTTCATTGCGCTTTACAGTTGCATTAAAATACATAAGGAAAACATACATGTTACATAAAAGGGTAGTGCAAGTAATACAATGTGCAAAAAAGTGCTGGTCCAGCAGCATTCAGTGTGGTAAGTTACAGCATTACTGTGGTACAATAGGATCGAGGGCCCTGCCCGAGAGCTTACAGTCTAGAGAAGGTGAGGATGAAACATAAGGTGAAGGAGATCAGTATCTGTAACTAAGTTGTCAGAGGAGTATTTAGACTATTTAGTTTAAGTTCGATTGGACTATGGTGGGACCATGTGATGGGTAGTATTTCCGTTTCTCTGAAAATTCTGCAGGATCCACTGATTTTTGAAACTGAAACGAAACCAGGGATTATCTCTAGTACTAATAACATTTGTAATATACACTAGAATACAATAGTTATCAGTACAATACATATTAGCGGAACTGCCACAAGGCAACTCTTATTTTACCCCTGTAAAGCTGGATAGATATTCGAGTGGCATTGAGGACAATAATTATCTGATTCTATGTAATGTATCTTTCTCTCATACAGAGATAGGATTTTCATTTGTTCTGATTCATAACCCAGAGTGGAGTATATTATTCATCTGTCTCTTAAGAAAACCCCTGCTACATATTTCCTCAGGCAAAAAACACAGATACTTTGATTTCCTTAATGTTTTCATTCCACTCAAACTGTCTCTCTCTTGCTTCAAAGCCTTCAAATATCTAAACTTCAACCTATGGTGTCAGATAGTCAATCAGACAATCCTTTTCTCAGCATTAAGTCTATGTATCACTCATCATTTTGGTGTGTCCCACCTCTGTGTTACACAATTCAAAGCAAAAAGATTCAGTCTGTCTGTTTTTTAATCTTTACAGAATTGGTTCCTCTGCCCGTCCATGAAAACTCATACCATTATATAAAAGTTAACTAAGAAGAATGCACTCCTGGTATTCGTCCCAATGTATCAAAGAGCAACTACAATGAAAAAAAAATACTTTGCCTCATCTTAATCTTTAAATTACTATACGTAAGGAGTAGCAAAGGTGTGTGTATTGCTGAATTCCTTCAATCCAGTACGTGATTTGCTCAGTATCCCCCCTTCCTCTCTTAACTGACACCTCCTTCCATCTGACCAGACTTTCTATGAAGTCAAGCATGCTCAGTAATCACTATGGAAGAGGAAATTCCCCACCATGCAATTCACACATACCAACTGTCACTAATCTAGTTACAGCAAAACTGCACAGCAGAAAACAATATGATAACAAGGCATTGATTGACAGCCGGAGTGTAAAATGGTTCAAATTGGATATCTAATGAAATAGAGGGCAGATCAATAAATAAATGAAACAATTGTAGAGGTATCATCTCTGTTTAAAAATGTTCCTTTTGTTTGTGTTTTACTACATTTTCTGTCTGGCCACTAGGTGGCAATATTCTTAATGTTGCTCAAGTTTGATAGGAACTAAAATTGTTGAGAACAGTTTGTAGGGGAACAGTTGTAGGGGAGAAAGAGAAAGGCGGGGTGCCAGGTGCATGGTGGTAGCTGGAAGACTTCTGGAGCTGCAAAGGCCTAGCTGCTGAGTAGGACAGACATTAAAGGAGAAGGACTACAGGATCTACAAGGATCAGTAAGGGATCAGATACTATAAAGTGAGAGACTAGTCCTGTGTTATATCTGTGAATTACAATTTGCCTGTCTGAGATTTGGAGTGTAATGCCACAGCTAATTTGGTTGTGCTGTTTCCCCATCTGGCATAACTTCACCTTCAGCCTGGTTCCAATAAAATAAAGTTATTGCTACAGTAATAAGACTTGAGTTATTAAATAGTACCTGTGACATTTTGGCGTAATCGGCAGGATGCTGTAGCAGAAGAAAAGGATAAAATGTCTGAACCATCAGCAGAAATGTCAGATCAGCCTGGAATTAGTCAGGTGGACAGTGGCACTAAATAAAAATGATGGGGCAGGTACATGCAGCATACCCCTTGGGCCATCTTCCAAAGTTTGATGGGTACAATATACCCTTAAATGATTGGATTAAGAGGGTACAAGGTACAATTCAGTCTTACCAGCTCCCTCAAAATCTAAAAATGGAAGTGGCGCTTCACACCCTGGTAGGTTATACAGGGAAAAGTGTGAGATATGCCCCTGAAAGTGACCGTACAAGTCTAGAAGCTATTTTTCGCTTATTAAAAGATACCTATATCAGTTTTTCCTCTGTTCCATCACTCTGGAATCAATTTTACACTCGCTACCAAAAAGAAAATGAAACATTGCCCCAGTTTGCAAATGCTTTGTTAGAAATCACTGCATCTCTGAAAGAACATGAGGCAAGTACCTTAAAGGTACACTATACTGAAAAAATGACTTTGCCTTAATCTATCATTGAATACATGTAAGTAGCACTTACTCTGATTTGCGTGTGTTGCTGCATGCCTTCAACCCAGCACACATTTTGTTTAGGAGCAGTATCCCCCCTCCCTCTTTTAACCACTCCCACTTCCATCCGACCTGACTTTTTTCTAAAGAAATAAGGGGCAGATCAACAAAAAAATGATACAGTGGTGGTTGGGAAAAATTATTGTTTCCAGTTATGGTCAATTTAAAATAACCTATTTTTCGGTATAGATGCCCTTTAATGCTAAATCTAAAGGCCACTATTCCCAACTTTTCCTGCTAGACTTGTCTTCAGCCTTTTGATACAGTGGATCCCCCTTTACTGCTTCACATCTTATCCTCCCTAGGTATCCAGGATTCTTCACTCTTGGCTGTCCTCCTACCTCTCAGGTAGGACGTTCAGTGTTTCCCACTCTGGCTCCAACTCCGCCACTCTCTCCCTCCCTGTGGGGGTACCACGAGGCTCAGCACTCAGCCCTCTTCTCCGTTTACAAATTTGGGCTAGGTCAGCTCACTAGTACCTTTGGATTCCAATAGCCCTTGTATGCCGATCATACCCAAATTTACATCTCCACCCCTGACCTCGTTACTCTGACATCCCGGGTCCCTGACTGCTTAAATGCCATGTCTGCTTTTATGTCCTCCCGCTTCCTCAAACTCAACATGGATAACTTGTCATTTTCCCACCCTCCAGATCTAACCCCCTACCTAACACTACTATCCACATCAATGACACGCCAATCTCCCCAACACCTTACGTACGATGCCTGGGAGTAACCTTTGACTTCCCTCTCTTCCCGCTTCTTACACGCTGCCCCTTTGTCAATCTCTCCACTGGCTTCCCATTACCCAAAGGATCCAATTTAAGATGCTAACCTTATCCTACAAGGCTCTCTCCAATACAGCCCCCCCCCCATACATCTCCGATCTGTTTAACTGATACTACCAAAGGCGTAACCTCCGCTCTGCTAATGATCTTCTCCTCTCATCCACTCCGATCACCTCTACCCACGCCCGTATACAGGATTTTTCTCGTGCTGCCCCTCTGCTCTGGAACTCCCTTCCTCGCTTTATACATCACTCGCCATTACTTTATATCTTCAAACGCAACCTCAAAACTTACCTCTTCAGGGAAGCTTACAATCTGGACCTGGACACTCCTACCCCTCTTACTGACCCATCACAGACCGACTAGTTATAATCCACTGACAACTTAGTTACAGATACTGATCTGTCACATTATGTCTCAACCCCATCTCCTCTAGACTGTAAGGTTACAATCTGGACCTGGACACTTCTACCGCTCTTACTGACCCATCACAGACCGACTAGTTATAATCCACTGACAACTTAGTTACAGATACTATCTGTCACCTTAATTTCTCAATCCCCATCTCCTCTAGACTGTAAGGTTACAATCTGGACCTGGACACTTCTACCCCTCTTACCGACCCATCACAGACCAACTAGTTATAATCCACTGGCAACCTAGTTACAGATACTGATCTGCTTCACCTTATGTCTCATCCCCATCTCCTCTAGACTGTACTGGACCTGGACACTTCTACCCCTCTTACTGACCCATCACAGACTTATAATCCACTGACAACTTAGTTACAGATACTGATCTGTCACCTTATGTCTCATCCCCATCTCCTCTAGACTGTAAGGTTACAATCTGGACCTGGACACTTCTACCCCTTACTGACCCATCACAGACCGACTAGTTATAATCCACTGACAACCTAGTTACAGATACTGATCTGCTTCACCTTATGTTTCATCCCCATCTCCTCTAGACTGTAAGCTCTCGGGCTGGGCCCTCCTTCCTATTGTACCACAGTAACTTACCACACTGAATGCTGCTGGACCAGCACTTAAATAATTTGCACTTTGTATCACTTGCACTACCCTTGTATGTAACATGTATGTTTTCCTCATGTATATTAATGCAACTAAAGCGCCACGGAAGATGTTGGCGCTATATAAATCCACAATAATATTATAGTGTCCCTGTACCAACCAGAACTACAGTATATGTATTAATACCAGTAATTCTCAATATTATATAGTATCCCCGTACCAACCAGAACTACAGTATATGTATTAATACCAGTAATTCTCAATATTATATAGTATCCCCGTACCAACCAGAACTACAGTATATGTATTAATACCAGTAATTCTCATTATATAGTATCCCTGTACCAACCAGAACTACAGTATATGTATTAATACCAGTAATTCTCAATATTATATAGTATCCCTGTACCAACCAGAACTACAGTATATGTATTAATACCAGTAGTTCTCAATATTATATAGTATCCCTGTACCAACCAGAACTACAGTATATGTATTAATACCAGTAATTCTCAATATTAAATAGTATCCCTGTACCAGACAGAACTACAGTATATGTATTAATACCAGTAATTCTCAATATTATATAGTATCCCTGTACCAACCAGAACTACAGTATATGTATTAATACCAGTAATTCTCTATATTATATAGTATACCCGTACCAACCAGAACTACAGTATATGTATTAATACCAGTAATTCTCAATATTATATAGTATCCCCATACCAACCAGAACTACAGTATATGAAGTTAGAACATGTGGTTTGCATGTCTTAAGTGGAAAATTTAAGCACCGGCTCTGAGTAAATAAGCCCCTTAGTGGTTAGTGTGTTCTTGTGTGCGACATTTCACTCATTGACCACATTATAATGCTGGATAATATGAACAGACAATTTTTATTTAAAATATTTATAAAGGAAAATAAAACACCAGCACCCTGGAACTAACAAACCAGAACACATACTTCTTCGGCCTCTTCCTCCTGATCCCAGTTTCGGTCGGTGAGTTCCTTGTCTGCAATTCTTTTCGCCATTGTGATCTAACCTAGAAAACAGACATAACATGTTAATAAACTACAAGTTTCAGAACAATTCATGTTTGAAAATTTTTCCAGAAAATCTAGTATTTGGCACAGAGTATTACAGTAACACGTTTTGCTATACACGTTTATTCCTTTTGTGCGAACTGGAACAAAAAAATAAAGGGAGGAAAAAAAGAAAATTGGACATAACGTTGCAATCTCCAAAAATGGGCTGGACAAAATTACTGGCACCCAACTTAATATTTGCTTGCACACCCTTTGGAAAAAATAACTGAAACCAGTCGCTTCCGATAACCATCAATAAGCTTCTTACACCTCTCACCTGGAATTTTGGGCCACTCCAAACTGCTCCAGGTCTCTTACTGGAAGGGCGCCTTTTCCCCAACAGGAATTTTTAAGCTCTCTCCACAGGTGTTCAATGGGATTTAGATCTGGACCCAATGCTGGCCACTTTATAACTCTCCAGCACTTTGGTTTTTTTGCGTTGCCGCGTTCTCAATGATTTTTTTAAAAACGCAATCGCAAAAAAAACGCAGCAGTGTGGCCTAGCCCTAAGTGATTTTTATGTTGCCCACACCTGTTACCTGCCCCAGGTGAGTTTAAAGGAGCATCATATGCTTGAAGCAATCTTATTCATCCACCATTTTGAAAGGGTGCCAATATTTTGTCCAGGCCATTTTTGGAGTTTTGTGTGACATTATGTCAAATTTGCTTTTTTTGTTTAGTTCCAATACACACAAAGGGAAAAAACACGTGTATAGCAAAAAGTGTGTTATTGAAATACTTTCCTGTGAGAAATACTTGATTTTCTGGAAATATTTTTGGGGTGCCAACAATTTCATCCATGACTGTATCTATTATACCATGATGTATAATCAAGGAAGTTATTGTGTGATTCAATACATTTCAACCCTATTATATACCGTATATACTCAAATATAAGTTGATCCAAGTATAAGTCGAGGTACCCATATTTACATAAAGGAGTAAATGTAATTGACTCTAGTATAAGCCGAGGATAAAAATTATGACTACTATTGCCTTCTGATTCTGTATTGTTTTGAGGCCTTAGTTACCCTTTAAATGGACCGCAGAATTCCCATATAGTAGTCCCATACAGTAATAGCCAAATCCAGTATGGCTATTAGTGTATGGGACTACTGTATGGGAATTCTGCCACCCATTTAAAAGGCAACTAAGGCCTCAAAACAATACAGAATCGGAAGGCAATAGACACCACCTTCCTGATTCTGTATAGTTTTTAGACATTAGTTACCCTTTAAATATAGTTATCCAAGTTACCCCCAATTCCTTGCCACTCCAGATGTTTTGAAACTACAACTCCCAGCATGCTTTAGTAGTTTCTAAACATCTGCAGTGGCAAGAACTGCACCCACCCCACCCCCCAGTTCAGTGGAGACTTGCCTACATGATCAGAAATCCAGCAATCCGGCTGCAGTCAACCATTCGGAAATCCGGCTCTGCATCCACTCCTTCTGGCGCCAGATGTCACTACTCGGTGCCGGGAAGTGATGTCAGCTACCAGAAGGAGTGGATGCGGAAGCAAGCAGCAGCCGGATTACTGGATCTACAGGTGAGTGACTCGAGTATAAGTCGAGATTCGATTTTTAGGCTATTTTTAAAGCTTAAAAACCTCTACTTGTACTCGAGTATATACTGTATCCAGCTGGTACCTAAAAATTATGGACTGCACTATCAGTCGTGTAGAACTATTGGCCAACAGTGAATCGTCCTGGCTGACCACTTGCAGTTAAAGGACATGTCCACCCCTTTTTTTTATAGTTTGCTGTAGTGGGAGAATTTTTTTTTTATTATTAATTTGTTAATTTTTTGGTACATAGTATTTCCTGGCAGTGCATTCTGAGCACTATAAATAATTAGAATTGGTTAGATTACTAATGGCTTATAGCCCAGCAGTGGTTTTAGATTTGTATGTTTTTACCTTGTAGGATATAAAAACAACAATTAATCTACATTCTACAAACACACCTTATGGAACCTCAATTTAGGTTTAGTGCTTTGTGAACCTCGAGACCTGTCCTTCAAATAATCCCAAACTGTCTATGGACACTTGTTTATTACAGTAATTTAATAATCTATAGAATGTTTTTTTCCTGTAATATGTGAAACCCTCAGATTTTTCCTCCCAGACTAGCAACTTTCTGCTGGGAAAAGAATTCCTTATGACCCCACCCTGTGAGCACTGCAAAAGCAACAGGAGTTTTAACTATGAAAAGTAGGCCTGGTGGGGTCCTGGGGTGACTCTGGGGGCCTCAATGTAGTCAGGGACTCATCATGCACCCAGTCACCTGAAAGGCCCAGAACCTCACATTAGGGGGCATGGCAAACTTTCCAATTGAGGCCTGGTAAAAAAAATATTGGTCTTAAACTTTTTAAAGACCCCAACCCCATTCAGCATCTTATAGTTAGGGCCCCACTTAACCCCAACCCATACAGCTCCTAGTTATGAGCCCCCACTACCCACCCCATACAGCTCCTAGTGATGTCCCCACTTACCCCACCCCATACAGCTCCTAGTGAGGGCCCTACGTACCCCACCCCATACGCTCCTAGTGAGGGCCCCACGTACCCCACCCCATACAGCTCCTAGTGAGGGCCCCACGTACCCCACCCCATACAGCTCCTAGTGAGGGCCCCACGTACCCCACCCCATACAGCTCCTAGTGAGGGCCCCACGTACCCCACCCCATACAGCTCCTAGTGAGGGCCCCACTTACCACACCTCATACAGCTCAAGTGAGGGCCCCACTTACCCCACCCCATACAGCTCCTAGTGAGGGACCCACTTACCCCACCTCATACAGCTCCTAGTGAGGGCCCCACTTAGCCCACCCCATACAGTCCTAGTGGGGCCCACTTAGCCCACCCATACAGCTCTAGTGAGGGCCCACTTAGCCCACCCCATACAGCTCCTAGTGAGGGCCCCACTTAGCCCACCCCATACAGCTCCTAATGAGGGCCCCATTTAGCCCATCCATAAAGCTCCTAGTGAGGGCCCACTTAGCCCACCCCACACAGCTCCTAGTGAGGGCCCCACTTAGCCCACCCCATACACTCCTAGTTAGGGCCCCACTTACCCCACCCCTACAGCTCCTATGGGCCCACGTACCACCCCATACAGCTCCTAGTTAGGGCCCACGTACCCCACCCCATACAGCTCCTAGTGGGGCCCCACGTACCCCCCCCATACAGCTCCTAGTGAGGCGCCCCAACTTACCCCACCCCTACAGCTCCGAGTGAGGGCCCCACTTACCACACCTCATACAGCTCCTAGTGAGGGCCCCACTTACCCACCCCATACAGCTCCTAGGAGGGACACCCACTTACCCCACTCATACAGCCCTAGTGGGGCCCCACTTAGCCCACCCCATACAGCCCTAGGTGAGGGCCCCACTTAGCCCACCCATAACAGCTCCTAGTGAGGGCCCCACTTAGCCCACCCCATACAGCTCCTAGTGAGGGCCCCACTTAGCCCACCCCATACAGCTCCTAGGGGCCCCACTTAGCCCACCCCATACAGCTCCATGGAGGGCCCCACTTAGCCCACCCCATACAGCTCCTAGTGAGGGCCCACTTAGCCCACCCCATACAGCTCCTAGTGAGGGCCCCATTAGCCCACCCCAACAGCTCCTAGTGAGGGCCCCACTTAGCCCACCCCATACAGCTCCTAGTGAGGGCCCCACTTAGCCCACCCCATACAGCTCCTAGGTGAGGGACCCACTTAGCCCACCCCATACAGCTCTAGTGAGGGACCCACTTAGCCCAGTGAGGGCCCCACTTACCCACCCCATACAGTCCTAGTGAGGGCCCCCTTACCCCACCCCATACAGCTCCTAGTGAGGGCCCCATTACCCCCACCCCATACAGCTCCTAATGAGGGCCCCATTTAGCCCATCCATAAAGCTCCTAGTGAGGGCCCACAGCCCACCCCAACAGCTCCTAGTGAGGGCCCCACTTAGCCCACCCATACCGCTCTAGTTAGGGCCCCACTTACCCCACCCCATACAGCTCCTAGTTAGGGCCCCCACTTACCCCACCCCCTACCAGCTCAGTGAGGGCCCCACCTTACCCCACCCCCTACAGCTCCTAGTGAGGGCCCCACTAGCCCACCCCATACAGCTCCATGTGAGGGCCCCACTACCCCACCCCTACAGCTCCTAGTGAGGGCCCCACTTACCCCACCCCCTACAGCTCCTAGTGAGGGCCCCACTTACCCCACCCCATACAGCTCCTAGTGAGGGCCCCACTTACCCCACCCCATACAGCTCCTAGTTAGGGCCCCACTTACCCACCCCATATAGCTCCTAGTTAGGACCCCACCCCATACAGCTCTAGTGAGGGCCCACCCAGCTCCTAGTTAGGGCCCCACTTACCCCACCCATACAGCTCCTAGTTAGGCCCATACAGCTCCTAGTTAGGGCCCCATACAGCTCCTAGTTAGGGCCCCATACAGCTCCTAGTTAGGGCCCCACCCCATACAAGCTCCTAGTGAGGGCCCACTTACCCCACCACATACAGCTCCTAGTGGGGCCCCACTTACCCCACCCCATACAGCTCCTAGTGAGGGCCCCACCCCATACAGCTCCTAGTGAGGGCCCCACCCAGCTCCTAGTTAGGGCCCCACTTACCCCACCCATACAGCTCCTATTAGGGCCCCATACAGCTCCTAGTTAGGGCCCCATACAGCTCCTAGTTAGGGCCCCATACAGTCCTAGTTAGGGCCCCACCCCATTCAGCTCCTAGTGGGGCCCCACTCACCCACCACATACAGCTCCTAGTGAGGGCCCCACTTACCCCACCCATACAGCTCCTAGTGAGGGCCCCACTTAACCCACCTCATCAGCTCCTAGTGAGGGCCCCACTTACCCCACACAGCTCCTAGTGAGGGCCCCACTTACCCCACACAGCTTCACAATTAGCCCACCCCATACAGCTCCTAGTGAGGGCCCACTTACCCCACCCCATACAGCCCTAGTGAGGGCACCACCCCTACAGCTCCTAGTTAGGGCCCCACCCCATACAGCTCCTAGTGAGGGCACCACCCATACAGATCCTAGTTAGGGCCCCACCCCATACAGATCCTAGTTAGGGCCCCACACCATAAGATCCTAGTGAGGGCCCCACTTACCCCACCCCATTACAGCACTAGTGAGGGCCCCACTTACCCCACCCCATACAGCTACTAGTGAGGGCCCCACTTACCCCACCACCATACAGCTACTAGTGAGGGCCCCACTTACCACAACCTTATACAGCTCCTAGTGAGGGCCCCACTTACCCCACACCATACAGCTCCTAGTGAGGGCCCCACTTACCCCACACCAACAGCTCCTAGTGAGGGCCCCACTTACCCACACCATACAGCTAGAGGGCCCCACTTACCCCACACTATACGGCTCCTAGTTAGAGCCCCACCCTATACAGCTCCTTATACAGTTAGGGTCCCATTCGATAATTAAACCGTTGGGGCTACTCACCTCCCAGGATTATTAAAATCTCCCCAATTGACCCCCTAAAAACACCCACCTGTGGCCCCTCTAACAGACACATTGGCCCCGTCCAACAATCCACCCGTCTCCAGCACTTAGATCGCTCCTCCCCCTCAATCGCCGTCCAGTCATACAACGCGCGGGAATAGAATACCGGCCGCCATTTTGCCCACAAAATTTAAAAAAAAAACTCCAAGCGCAAGCGCAGAAAGATATTACAGGAGACGGCGCCGCAAGAAATAAAGTGCGCATGCCTAAGCGATGAGTTCACGTGACCAAGAACCGTTACAGCAAAGGGAATTGTGGGAGTTTACACTCTTGATATGAATGGGTCTCTGAATGTTATTAAATAAAAGACATTGTGTTATTGTGTCACCCAATTGAATATTAACCCAGCAACTAGCTAAATAATACTATATAAATAATATGCAGAGGGCACATGAGGAAGCCCCATAAGGAGTGGGGGGCGAAACGGTCTGCTTTGTTCGCGGCCCTAACAGTGACTTATACTGGACGTTTGACTGACTTACCTTGAGTTGGTAGCTATGCACTTTATGTACTGATACCTTCATGATGCTTGCTCCAACCGTAGTTTATATTGAGTCCTAAATAGTCTAAGCCGCTTGATTTATTTTTAAGTGTTTTTATTGATAAGTAACCCTGATGTATTTAATAAAGGTTTCTAGCTTTAATAGAGTGCGCAGTAGTAGTTCTGTTTGTATTGTGTGTCACCCAATACACAACCCCCGATCCTCTATAGTGAGAATACACAACCATCACTCCATAAACAGTGATGTCACACTGACTCCACACTGACTCCTCCCTAAACCGTGATGTCAGCAATGACCTCACAGGTCTATATAAGGAAGCTGCAGCTGTTGGAGAAATCATTTGTATTTAGGATTTGAGCGGACAGGATGCGACTCACAATGCTGGAACATATTTTACGGAGAATTAACTTCACAGAGAATTTCTCTGGGCCTGCAAGGAAGGGACATTGTCGGGGCCTCTGTCAGGAACATTGTCCAGGGCAGGACATTTGTCAATAGAGGATTTAGCCAAAACTATGTCACAGGTTTTGACCAAGCCTCCTCCATTCCGTATGCCGGGGCTGGTAAGTTGTCACAGGCTCACGCACGTGATGACGGCGTCTAAACCGGGGACTGTCCAGTCTGCGTTTTCTTGGTCTGAGACGTTCCCTGGTTATTTATTTTACGAATTGAGCCATGGAGTTTATTTACTAAATACCCATATATTGTGGATAATAGTCCTTTATGGACATTCGCCCGTGTGAGGGGGATTGGTGGGCTTCCAGCATATATTCCACCTGTATTATTATGCAAGTCGCTGGAATAAAGATTCACCCACACCCCTAAATAAGGAAACACAGGTGGGTAGCCCGTTTAGCTCCACAAACCCCCTAAGGCAACACCATGTACAGATGTGGAATGTTGCACCCAAATCCGTGAAGGGAAAGGGTGGCATTGGAGCCAAGCAGAGTAGGAGGGGGGGTGGGTATGGAAAGTGAGAGTAGGCTGGCCAGAGCAGAAAGGCGGGTGGGTTAGGATGTTCCAGGGCAGAGAGTGGGCACTTACCTTCAGTGTCCAGAATTGGGCTTCTGAAAGTTGCGATCGGCTTTCTCCAACCCCAACTCAGTCTCGGACCCGTCTAATAGGAAGTCGGGCTTCTTGCAGAGCTCGCCTTCCTGAAGGTCAGGCCTGGACCGAAAGGGTAGGAGCAAAGTGGGCCGGCGATCCAGCTTTTAGTTAGTCATTTCTGGACACTGAAGGTAAACCCAGGGGGTGAGGACCTGGCGGTTTAGGTCCTCAACCTGGGTACTGTTAGCCCAGTATGGGTGGGTTGGGGGTTTGTTTTTGGGAATAGAGAGACGATATAAATATGGCCAATAATGGGCAAATCCAATCTGATCCAAGAGATTTGTCAGGTTTTGACCATGTGTGCCCACATGTTGATCCAGGGATAGTCTGATCGCCACTAGGGGGTCAGGAAGGAATTTTTGCCACCTGGGGCATATTGGCTTCAGGTGGTTTTTTCGCCTTCCTCTGGATCAACATATAGATCAGGGTTGCCAGATTCTGATAGAGAGTGGGCACTTACCTCCAGTGTCCATAACTGAGCTTCTGAAAGTTGCGATCGGCTTTCTCCAACCCCACCTCAGTCTCGGACCCGTCTAATAGGAAGACGGCTTCTTGCCGAACACGTCTTCCCGAAGGGTAGGCCTTGGACGAAAGGTAGGAGCAAAGTGGGCCGGCGATCCATTTTAGTTGCTTGGTTCTGGACCTGAAGGTAATAAGGAGGATCCAAGGGATTTGTCCGTTATTGGCCATGTGGATCCAGGGATTAGTCCGATCGCCATTAGGGGGCCAGGAAGGAATTTTTCCCCACACTGGGCGGACTTTGGCTTCAGGTGTGTTTTTTGCCTTCTCTGGATCACGTATAGATAGATAGATATGTTACAACTGAGTTATAAGTTTCAAAATAAAAACATTAAAAATACAATTTTGTGTCAGAATCTTATTTTCTTTTCTTTCTTACTTGCTCACAGTATGGATTACAATAAACAGGAAAGATTGGGCCAGTGGTGTATCATTTACACAGTCCTGGCCATGGACATAGAATGGGGCCCCCATGGAGTGGGACTTGAGATATACAAAAGTGTCCAGGTGCACACCGCCTGCGTGGGTGCGGACTACAAAGAGGCTTCCTATCCAATGGAAGCAATATAGTCATAAGAAACAGATACTTGTAGTCGAACTCCAAATTGTGTATTGAAAAACCAAACATGATACAACGTTTCGGGCGGACTGGCCCTTCTTCAGGTGGTGGGTGGGACTCTAGAGACAAATGTTAAGGTGGTGTTGGTTGTAGTAGGGATGAGGATTTGTAACATTTTAGGTTCACACCGTGGGTACCAGAAATATCTGTTAGGGGGAAGTTACAAGCGAAATGTGCGAATAACCAAAGAAGACGACAAACACTATAGACAGACGTGGCTTACTGATATAGACCAATGAATGAGGTATTCCGACATCCCTGTTCGTGTGTGTGGCTGCTCTGGAGTAAAAGAAGCAGCCAATTCTACCTGATTGGCTGCTTCTTTCCCTTCAAAAGCAGAACAGCCAAATGGATCACTAGTTTGCATTAAGGGGCGGGACCACAGACCCGGACCTGAGAACTTACTGCATAGAAGCCAGAGAGAGAGGAGTGTGCAGCAACTTCCCTGTGATGTACAACAGCTGAGCCACTTCCCCTCACTGGTACGGGACGGGGGTGAACGGGACAGGACTGAGCTGCTGATGGGCTGCTGGCTACTATGGGTGGGGTTGATTTTTCTAAGTTAACTCTTCACATTGTGAAAATTCCTGTCCATGCTGCATTACTGGGTCTGACACCAATAAAATGTACACACACCAGTTATGCTAAGATCTCTGGGTGGGGGACAGTGAGGCAGGGGGTAGCTGGTGGGGTGTGTGTGGTTATCCTGGACCCCAATGATATAATCATGTGTCTGTGGGGGGTTGTGAGGGAGAGGGTTGCAATAGACATCAATGTTCTGGGTGAGGGGGGGGGGAGTCAGAACTGCTCACTGACATGACACCATGCTAAATTAACCTCCTATTAACCAAAGGTGTAAGGGCTGGCTGTAAAGCAGAGTGACAGAGGGGGGGGGGGTGGGTATGGGGACAGAGGGGGGGCCCTGGGTCTGAACTGAGGGGGGCTGGGGCTGGGACAGAGGGGGGACCCTGGGTCTGGGACAAAGTGGGTGACCCTGGGTCTGGGAAGGGGGGGGCTGGATCTGGGTCAGAAGGAGGAGCCCTGGGTCTGGGACAGAGGGCGGCCCTTTGTCTGTGACAGAGGGGGCGCCTGGGTCTGGGACAGAGGGGGTTGGACCTGGGACAGTGTGGGGGGCTCGGGGTCTGGGGCAGAGGAGGGCTGGGTCTGGGACAGAGGGGGGGCTGGGTTTGGGACAGGAGGGGGGTCTGGACACAGGGGGGCCCTAGGGTCGGGACAGAGGGTGGGCTGAGTCTGGGACAGAGGGGGGAACCCTGGGTCGGAACAAAGTGGGGACCCTGGGTCTGGGACAGAGGGGGCCTGGTCTGGGACAGAGGGGGGGCCTGGGTCTGGGACAGAGGGGGGCCCTGGGTCTGGGACAGAGTGGGGACCTGGTCTGGGAGAGGGGGGGGCTGGACAGAGGGGGGCGCTGGGAGTGGGGACTGGGATGAGGGGGGGGAGTGGGGGGAGGGGTGGGTGGGTGGGGGTGGGGACTGGGTCTGGGACAGAGGGGGGGGGTCTGGGACAGAGGGGGGCCCTGTGTCTGGGACAGAGTGGGAGAACCTGGGTCTGGGACAGAGTGCAGGCCTAGGTCTAGGGCAGAGGAGGGGCCCTGGGTCTGGGAAGATGGGGGACTTGGATCTGTGACGAGGGGGGGGTCTGGGTCTGGGACAGAGGTGGTGTGGACCTGGGTCTGGGACAGGGGGGCCCTGGGTCTGGGGCAGTGGAGGGGCCCTGGGTCTGGGACAGAGTGGGGGGCCCTGGGTCTGGGACAGGGAGGGCCCTGGGTCTGGGGCAGAGGATGGGGCCCTGGGACAGACGGGGGACTCTGGGTCTGGGACAGATGGGGCCCTGGGCTGGGACAGAGTGGGGGACCTGGGTCTGGGACAGAGGGCGGGCTTGGGTCTGGGGCAGAGGAGGGGCCCTGGGTCTGGGACAGACGGGGGGACTCTGGATCTGTGAGAGAGGGGGGGCCTGGTCTGGGACAGAGGTTGTTGTGACCTAAGTCTGGGACAGAGGAGGGGCCCTGGGTCTGGGACAGAGTGGGGGACCTGGGTCTGGACGAGAGGGGGGGCACTGGGTCTGGGACAGAGGGGGGACCCTGGGTTTGGGGGGCGAGGGGCCTTGGGTCTGGGACGGGGGGGCCCTTGGTCTGGGACAGAGGAGGGGCCCTGGGTCTGGGACAGATGGCGGCCCTGGGTTGGGACAGAGGGGGGTCCCTTGGTCTGGGACTGAGTGGGGGGACTCTGGATCTGTGACAGTCGGGGGGGTCTGGGACAGAGGGGGGGCCCTGGGTCTGGGACACAGAGTGGGGGACCCTGGGGTCGGGACAGAAAGGGGGGGCAATGGGTCTGGGACAGATTGGGGGACCCTGGGTGGGACACTAAGAGGGAACTGTGGCCTTGGGACATGGAGGAGGATGGAGGCACTCTGGGCTTCTAGCGCCTGTTGATTGTAACAGGCTTCTTAAGTCTAGTTAGTAATAAATCTGACCGGTTGGGAAAACCAAGCTCCATTTACACGTATGTCAAGGTAGGTACACCACACTAATGATAAAGGGACGATACTGGCGGATCTGACAGGGACGGTCCCTATCGCTTGTGTGTGTTGCGCATTTCCGAATGCTCCCCAGGCCGGTAACGTTACATGTCGTTTTGGAAATGCTAAAAAATCTCTGTGAGTAGTTTTACTGTTAGCTGGAATTGGTGACAGAGATGACAGTTTGGATGCTGTGTTGCTGTGTGCAGGACTGACAGTGGGGTGTGGGGGAAAATGTCAGGTCGGATGGAAGGGGAGTGGTTAAAAGGGGGGGGGGGATACTGCTCCTAAACAAAATGTGTGCTGGA
Source organism: Hymenochirus boettgeri (assembly GCA_019447015.1). Classification (NCBI taxonomy): domain Eukaryota; kingdom Metazoa; phylum Chordata; class Amphibia; order Anura; family Pipidae; genus Hymenochirus; species Hymenochirus boettgeri. Next base: position 223,292,354 of record CM033471.1, on the reverse strand, counting down.
TTGAAGGCATGTACAACACACTGGAATCCGAAGGTAAAATGTTCTATTATACCAATACGCGAAGTAAAATCATGAAATCCGCGATAAAATGTCTATTATAACCTATTACGCGAGGTAAATTATCGAATTCTCGAATCCTCAAGTAAAATGTCTATTATACCCAATACGCAGTAAATATCGATTCTCAAATCAGGAGTAAAATGTCTATTATTACCAATACATGAGTAAATACAAATATTGAATCCGCAAGTAAAATATCTATTATACCAATACGTGAGTAAAAACGGAATATCGAATCGCCGAGTAAAATGTCGTTGATACCTATACGCAGAAGTATCGAATTCTCGAATCCGCAAATAAAATGTCTGTTATACCAATACGCGAGTAAATATCGAATTCTCGAATCCACAAGTCATTCATGGGATAATTAACGATGTTTGAACGCGAGAGCTTGGAAAGTAGCGCGCGTGAGAGTAAAATCGAGTTTAGTTTTCGAAGTCCTGGATATTCGAGCATGTTCCACAGCCATTCCAGGGCCCACAGCTATTTACATTAAAGGGCAATGTCTACCCCAAAACTATAATTTCCCCCACACTGGCCCCACGTTGTACGTGTAATAAAAATCCTTACCTTAATCCCAGCTCCAAATAGTTCTTCCAGCAATCCCCCCCAAAGTCCAAAAAAAGTGGCAACCAGGAGGATAGCGAGTCTATATAGGACTTTTGCCAGTGCGCCTCCTCACAGCACTAGGGGGAGCAAAATGTTTTTCAACCCCCCTCGATTTGGCCTAGGGTACTGCGCAGATACCAGTGGCAAGAAGGATCAACCTAAGACGGCCTTTGTAACCCTATGGAAGTAGTGTTAGGAGACTTGAACTTGATACTTTAGTGTTATATGGATGATGTAATAGTGTTTGCACCTACATTTGGAAACACCTACATCGCCTGGACCAAGTTTTAAACCGTTTCAGTCAGTATGGGCTCATGCTAAAACCTAAGAAATGTCACATGTTCGAATGTCCTTGGAGATCCTGGGGCATGTTGTTACCAAGGATGGGGTGAAGCCCATTGATGCAAAAGTGCGAGCAGTCCTTGATTGGCCAGTCCCAAAACAGGGCCAAGCTTCGAATTTTTTAGGGCTGGTGGGATACTAAGACCTTTACCAAAACGTTTGCTATGAAGCCAAACCACTTAATGCCTTTTTTTGAAGTCTGTCTGGGGCCTCTAAGAAAAAAGAAGCATTGCCCTTGTGGGGATCAGAACAACAGAAGGCTTTTGATCAATTAAGAAGTATTAGTCAAGCTCTGGTGTTACATTTGCTGACTTTACATAGCCCTTTTTGCTTTACAACAGATGGAAGTTTGAAAGGCCTGGGAGATATTCCAGTTGCAGGAGGGAGAAGAAAAGTGATTGCATTGCTAGAAGATCCCTTCGTGAGGATGAGCGAAATCCCATCCAATTATAGCTCTCCGGCTGGAGAGTTAGCAGTTGTCTGGGCTGTGGACAGAACAATTCTCAGACTATTTTAATGGGGTCTTGTGTCGAAATTATCACAGACAATAACCCTCTAGCACCACTTTAATTAAGCTAAACTGGGGCAGTGGAAAACAGGCGATGGGTGCCAGGATACAAGATTTGATCTCACTATTCGTTACAGACCTGGGAAAAAACATACAAATGTGGATGTTTATGTCGATGCCCAGTGAGAAACCTGGATGAGACCCAGATGAACGAGCTAAAGACGTTGAGAGGCTTTGTGAGACATTCCCTGGAATAGTATCTGGGAGATCAAACAACTATGATACGGGCAATCTACATGAAGAGGCAGTTTCAGCAAGACTGGTCCCAGCTTCAAGATTTTACCCATTTTAGCCAGCCTGAAGCAAGTGAGTAGAGGGGATAGACTTACTTATCTCATAGGAGCGAGAGCACAAAGAGACTGAACTGCCTTGATATCAAATGTTCTATGAACTGAGCATTTAATATTAATATTTATCTGGTTTGTTGTTCGTGATACATTGTAATTAGGTGATGAAAAAATCTTTTGCAAAACAGATTGAAATCAGTTATTTAGAAATTTTAAACAATTCAATTATTGATTCTCATTTCAAATTTGTAAACAAATACGGTTTAGAGTTCCAAATTCCAGTCAGATCTGTGGATTTTCGAAACTGGCAGGTTCGGTTTCAAAACCGAGGTCACTAAGTGTGATAATATTTATACAGTTCTCTGCATGGGAAATTAGTTACTCGAACACCTGAATTAGGTGTTGGTACCATGTTGTAGTGTATCTTGTAAGTTCGTTAAGTAACGGCTTTGAGCTTATATTTTATAGATAAGGGCTGATTGCAATGAGACAGACAAATGGCTGCAGTGCAATTCATTTGCTGCAACTGCAATCAAAGTTAGCGTTTTACTGAGATTCTGTGGTTTAATTGGGTTGCTACAATTAATAACAATGGGCAAACTTTTTGCATAATGAACAAAAAAATAATAGAGCCCTTAGCAAACTTACATGAATTGTTTAAACAATGGAAAAGAAACTGCCTCCTCATGTCCATTAACATCATATTGTGGTAAACGGGACATGTTATTTTTACATTTAAAAGAAGAACTAACTTTGCTTCTTCACCCCTTCAACCATTAAAAAAAACGATGGGTTTATCAACAATTGTAACTGTTTCCCATCATCGGCCCATTTGAGCTCAAACTTGCTAGTGAGCAGAACCCTTCTATGGGAAGATGCTCTTTGCAAGAGGGCATTTTCCATTGGCAGTTCCTAACAGATGAAAGCAAAGCAACAGTGGATTGGACAGCAAGGAAAAACATTAGGTTAGTGATAAACAGCTGATTGTGGTAACCAGGGATGTTCTAGGGTTGCTTTTGACACCTGAAACAACTTTTAAAATGCTGCAGACAGGGGGGTAGCAGTGTGAGGCAGGCGTTGATTCCATCAGGAACATAGGATGGTCTGTGGAGGTGGTGTGGGTGGGCTAACACTGAGTGGAAAACTGGAGGGCGACTTAACAACTGAGTGGGGGACGGATGGCTGACCTTACACTGTGTGGATGGACTGTGTGAAAGTATGCAGGAAGGAGGATTTTTTTATAACTGCCATTTTAGTGTTCTGCAGGGGCGGCCCTGAGAAAATGTTTCAGTTTGCTCATGGTAGTGGGCACCCCTGCTGGTAACCCTGGGTATTTCAATGGAATATAGGGGAGGGTATTATAATTGTTCTTAATCGACTAGCATACAAATAAGATTTTCTTTCTTCTTCTCTTGGGTTATCTTGTCTGGCTTCTTTCATGTGCATTGTACTACAAACTCTATTCAGATGCATTAATAATGTTTTAACAACATTCAATAGCCACCCCCAATAACGCACCAAGCAAGGAGGGAAAAATTACTAGCCGGCAAGTGAACAAAAGTTGCACCTTTGAAAGTTTAGCCCTGTGACTGCACATCTCGTATGAAGGTTTATTGGAATTTATCAACTCTTATTCATGATGTCACCAACCCTGTGGGCAACCAAAATCATACGTATACTGCTTTCATTCTTTTAATGTCGGCGTGACCAGTAATCAGAAAAGGTTCAGTGCTATAGCATGCTCCATGTTTCATTGTATGCCATTTAAATTCCTTGGCAATTGGTTATAAAAATACCAGCAAACTGTAACTTTTATAAGTGAGAATAAATCTTTACTGCGTCCGTAGCTGGTGTGAAGCTTTTATTACTTTGGTTACAAGTTTTGTGTAAAAAATTTAATAGGGCTTGTGGTGCCATATAGCAACAAGTACGCAGAGTAAGACATATAAATAACAAGATGGCTATCATAGGAACAGGCGTTTCTCTCTGCTGCCACATAATCATGTTACAGTAGAATATCGGATTATCTCCCTCTGGTATAAACCGGTATCAGACCCACCCAGTGACTAAAATGGGCAAGTTGTAGGCAGCGGGACTAGGTTTTAAACATTTGAGGATACGGTTGAAATCATATGAGCAAAAAAACACATGGAACAGAAGGCAGTAAGACTGAAGTTGTAAGAGGATTTCTTAGAAAATACGTTGCCCGGACTAAAGGGGGGAAAGGGGCAAACTGCTCAGCTAGAATAATACTTTATTTCTTGTAGGTTTGGTTTAAAGTGCTCTTAAATTAAAAATGTTTTGACAATTTAATAATAAGTGCGACGTTTTTCTTGAGATGTTTTATAGTTCTTAGTTCCAAATCAAATAGGTAGAAACTGTAAAGTGAAACCTTAAAGAGAAATGTCATTCACAACATGTGTGAAATTGTGTTTCTAGTGTTACGTTTGTAAGCTGTTTCATATAATTTATATCATATAACCCCCCCTGGCAGTTTAAAATTTTTTTCTTATAGCAAATAATAATGTGAATTCTGTTTACAGTTCTTCGAGAGAAGCGCTGCTGCGGACTGGAGGAAAATATAAAGCATAGAAAAACAACCTAATAATAACTAAAATGACTCCCAGTCTCGGATGATGTTATTTTAATAACCATCTGTAATCTCTATTGCAGTGGGTACAAAACAACTTTTTAACAAAAAGTTTAAGTTTTTACAACAAACATATGTCTACACTTTCCCCTGTCAGAAACCTATTTCAATGCCATTTTCATTTATTTGCATACATGTTGCGGTAAGTACAGCATTTTACAGGGCGATGAATATATTCTGGCACTGACACCTTATCTTACCCAGCCCAAGCGATGTGTTGGAGCTTTATGGGAAACCTCCAGTACACTGCAAGTGCCCAAATTGCCTCTCTGTTGTTGCAGTGCATGCCTGACCGGCGGTGAGATGGGTGTGCAAAATTTAACGTGATCCTTGCTGGAGAGCTTATCTTAATAAAAGGACCTTCTGAATCTTCATAGAAGGGTCCAGCATGGGATCGATTTCAAGGTATTACTTTCATATAAAAGCCCTTTGTTTGTACACCACAGTACCTTTTAGCGAAACAGTAGCGCAAAACTTTAAAAGAACTAGTTAAGAACACCCAATAAAAAAAAAGTGTTCATGGTAAGTAACTTAAAAGAGATAATGAGTTTGCCTAACTTCCCGTTCTTCAATCCAATTCTGTGGAGTCAGGAACGAAGATGTAAGAAAAACACCTTTATATGATCAACGCGACTACACTGACCATCATGACCGTTTCCTGGTTCGGTTCAATCTATAGCGGCATACACAGTAGTTAAATATAACCAGGAATGGTCAAGAATTCAGTGTGGCTGCGGAGGGTTGCGGCGAAAGGTAGATTCTTCCATCATCTTTCTTCCTGTCTCCCACAGGAAATTGATGAAGAAACGAAGGTAAGCATAGCTCATTAACCTCCTGGTGTTGATCAATGCATTAAAGGAAATAGTTTACTTTTCAGTGAACTAGTTATTTTAAATTAAAATGTTTCCATTGAATTTGCTGCACTTTTTCCAAAGGTACAAAAGGAGAGCAAAACACATGTTGTAACAAGGTATTACCTCATGTTGCCTGGGTTTAGGACTCATTTTCACACTGACCACATTACATGCTGTACCCATGCCAGGTTTCAGAAGATCAGCTGACAATGACTCTGTAGTTCATAGATTTTATGGATTTTGCTATTGTACACATTAAATACCCCATAATCCTTGAGCACATTACCATTCTGCATTCGGTCTATAAATATTATGCTGGTTTATTTATTTAAAATGAAAAAAAAAAATGGAGGTAGAGAAAAAGATTTCTGAGATTATCTGTATATATTGTTCGAGGCTTCAGGCCACAAGGACTAATGTCAGTTTTAATCTGTTTATATTGTGGTTAGTGCCGGAAAGGAAGGCAATATTTCATAACGTTTACCATGTATAGTTTTAGCGGCATAATTATAATGTGGGCCCAGTAAGCTAAGAATCTTAATATATAAAACCAATTTTACATTATCAAGTTGTCTTAAATGACAGCAGTGTAAACAATTCACCAAATCACAAGAGAATTTAAATATGTTTTATACAAAAACGTACACTGAAAAATCCCGTTCTATGTCATCTTCAAAAAACATTTGGAGACAGCACCAGACCCCAGAATGCCTGTAACAATACTAGCTTACCGAACCATTAACATTGACAAAAAGTATGGATTTTGAGTTCTGCTGAGAAAACTAGCGATAATCATCCACATCGCCCTGTTAGTGACAACCATCTGAAAAAGCCAACCGAAACTTCTTACTGCATCTGAAACACTCTTTGCAGAGCAAATTAATTACATAAAACTGAGTCCTGGGACATAGGGAGAGGGCAGGGCAGCAATACTCCTACCATTTTTAACAATTTATTACAGGCATGTTAACCAGATATTACTAATAGTTCTATTCCTTTCTGGGAAAAGGTCTAAACCTCTTCCCTCTGCACAATGAGCTTTTTATAAGCTTAAGAATGTGCAAAGGAGACAGTAGGGAAAAGCAGTCAATCAAGGTTGTGAGTCACCGTCAAGGCCTGATTGACTGCATGAAAGAGAGGAGTCAAACTACTCAAACAAAAGAATAATTATCCTACTATAATACACCCTAATGTAGTGTGATATTTATAATGGGAGCTGCAGTGGGATATACCTTATAAAAAATAACTCAGCTATGTCACTAAGTGCTATGTCTTAATTTCTAGATCCCATGCTCCTCCCATTCCAGTGTTTTTTCATGCATGGACAATAAACATTTTTGCTGTGTGTGACTTCACATAATGAAACCTGATGGAGCTTCTTCTGCACTTCATAACCAAGGACTCTCCACCTAGTCCACAAAGATTTGTAACTTGGTAACTTAAAGCATTCTATGCTTGTGAAGGTTCTCATTCATCCAGGTCATGGTATATCTGTTGTATTCAATTCGATCAACTGGACTTGAAATGTAGTTCTGAAGACGGTTTCGCTAGTCATCCGACTGGCTTTCTCAATTCGAATGAGAAAGCAGTCGGATGACTAGCGAAACGTTCTTCAAGAAACTACATTTCAAGTCCATTGATCTAATGAATCAAACAGAGGATATTTTAAAGCAGTCTACTGGTTTTAAGTTACAGAAGTAGCATGGGGGGTTAAATTAAGTGGGAATAGGGACAAGGCTCGAATTTAAAATGAAATGTGTGTGATTGGAATCCGATTACTGATGTATTATAAGAAATAATGCGCCCCTTTACAGTATAATAGTAAGCACATTATTTACATCACCTGGAGGCTCCTGCCCTACTGGCCTACTGCCTAGCTTCTATATGGTCAGGAATGCCCTCTGGTAATATCCCTATATTAGTCCTAAATAGGGATTGTCTGAAGCAAGGTCCATATTGATAATGATGAAATGTCACATGTTCAATACATAACAGGACCTGGTTGGCTTGGTGGACTTTATATTTACTCTGGAGCAGGAGACACTGCAGTGGTAACCCAGCAGCACCAGCAGGATTTATACTACCTAAGGGAAGGTGTGCTGGGGGATACTTTAAAAAGTTCAATATCTTATATTACACTGGAAGGGCGCATTATGCCTTATACATTCTGTTTAGTAATACATCTAACAATGTGTGAATATAAATTGGATTATTGAGGGCAGGTAACGACAACGTGACCAGGTTTTTGTTTTAAAGAGTGGAGATGCCATTTAATTGCTCTAGTGCGTAACTACAGCCCCGCAGCCCTTGCAATGGCAAGGGGGCAGAGGCTGATCACTGCTTTTAATTACTGATCGTGTGCACCTTTACTTACATACGCCCAATGAGCTGTTTAAAGCGGGATCAAGGTTCAGTCAGAGATCGGGGGGAGAGAGGAAGCAGAGGGTGGGGAGGGGGGCCGTGGGGGGTTGGCAGGGGCCTTTGAACAAAAGCTGAGGGAGGATAGTGGCCCATACAACAGTTGCTGTTTGTATTGCACTTAAATAACATAAGAGCTTTTATTAATATGCCTCATATCTCTTTACATATTTATATTTCTGCAAAATGTGCGCGTTTTAATTAACATTGGTATAAATGTTTAACTATTTCTAAATGAAAAGGGGAAAAAGTAGACTAATATGTGCAAACAGCAGGTAATTACATGATTTAAAGTAGTTAATAAAATGTTTTTAATGACCCCACTTCAGTGGAAAACCTAAGGCTTATGACGTCACCATAATCTTTAATGTAAGGAAAGAATCAACAAAAATTTAGGTCCGGGAACCAATTAAGTGATTGGGTAAAAAAAAATCCATTTTCGTTTTTCTATACTGTTTTGTTTTCAGTGAGTGTTCAAACCAATTACCTTGTCTTAAAATTAATTTTTTTTTAAAGATCATTAATAGCCCTGCTAATAAAGTATAGAACTGGTCTAGGACGGTAGAGAGGTAGAGATTGTTTGACAGAAATTAATTTTGGATTTAACTTAAAGGGAAAACTAAAGCAACGAAAACAAAATGAACCAGAAAACAGCACACCATGATATAAAAACCAGGTATAATCTGTGTCGTACCTCTCATTTTGATTACGGGTGCTAGGAAAATTTAAATAAAATAACATATGGTGCCTTACTTAAAGCATTCTAGTATCAACAGTTTGGTCAACCATACTTGCACAAGCTCAGTCCTTAGCTATGCAGAAACTTTTACAGTTGCCACACCCCTTAATAATCTTAGCCAATCTTTACAGCGGACAGAAAAGCAGGAAGATGGGACTGAGGTCGGAGGTGTGGTTGACCCTGCACATACAAAACAGATACTTTATCCAAGTTCAATCAGGCTTATCTTTACTTTAATACAATTTACCTGAAGTGGGATTTATAGCTTAGTGGAGTGTTTTTAGGGAGATTATTTTCAGATTTTGAGATTCAAAATGTGGATTTTTTTTTATTGCTTAAAATATCTTAAAAAATGTTCTTTCAGTACAATGTTAATCTTTTTTGGAGGAAAAAAAAAAAAATCTGTATCAATGAAAAAATGAAATATTACCTATAATCATCTTTTAATCCAGTGGTCCATTAAGCATGAAGTTATAGGGAAAGGTTTGCATGCAAGAATGGAGCTTCTACAGTCCCTGTAGCATATATGAACATTTAAATGTCTTTCTTAGGTCTTTGTTAATAGTACACACATATTCTGCATTAACTAAGAAAAAGAAAACCGGAGCACTCCTTGGAAATTTCCAAACATAGAAGCTTTATTTCATACCACGTAACTCGACGCGTTGCGGCACTTGCACGAGCCGTTTTCAAGACACACGTGCGGTGAAAATAACACACAATATTCTGACATAGTCACTTCCCTTTTCGAATAAATCAATTGATTTCATCCCTGTGTTGCTTTTCTGTGGACAGTAGCGACTGCCCATTCAAGGTCTGTACTGGCCTTCGTCTTCCCATGATGCACATTTCTTATAATGTTCCAAACAGAAAATTTCTATGATTGGATGTGGGAGGGTCAAAAGGCTGGTATGGCAGGATAAAGATCATGGGAAGGAGAAATAATGCGTTTCATTAAAAGCAGTCAGTAGTATATTACCCCAAATGTAACTTGTGGTGTTGTAGTGTAGCGGACCCCCTTGCAACCCCTAACTGTCAAATGTATGAGTTTAAAAAGTGCAGAAACTTACTTACAAACCTTCATTTCCATCGGCCTATGCCTCTAATGATACTTTTGGGAAGGGAGTATCATTAGGGGCCGCCTGCCCGCCCCCCCAAAGGAATAAGGTTGGTAAGTCTATTTCTGTGCCACTTTTTTAACTTAAACTATGGTGGTTAGGGTTGCAAGGGGACTCCCATACTCTACAGGAAAAAGTTAGTTATTTAAAACATGATCGCAGCACCAAGATCTGGAGGGAGTAGTGGGTGAGAGAGCTCCACAGTGCATGCCAGAGTCCCTTCTACAGGTGACAGGAAAGCGGGCAGGTGCAAATTACACCACAGGTAAGGATCCTATCTCACTTTTTTGTACTTAAAGCATTGCAGGACAACCACACGGAGAGAGAAGAAGGTATGGATTTTTTTACACTACACAGTGGGGCAAACACAGGGGGTTAAATTTTAGTTTTTGGGGGTGGACATGCCCTTTAATAAGGTGTCAAACCACTTGGATGAGCTTTTCTGCATAATACCAGTAACAACACATTTTTTCAAGGCAATTTAGGAGGTACACCCTGGAATCACTTAAAGGGATTGTCTACCCCCCCAAACTACAATTTAACCCACCACTGGCCACTATGTAGTGTGTAAAAATCCTTACCTCCCCCAAAGCTCCAATGATCTCTGTAACCCCCCCCCCCCCCCAAAGTCCCAAAAATGGCCAGCAGGAGGTAGGGGATAGCAAATTTCATATATGACTCTGCCTCCTGTCTCTCTTGGGAGAAGTGTGTGGCATGTGCACTGAGCCATTCTCCCCCTCCCTCGCCCTTCAATTTTGTTCTCCCTCTCCTTACCATAAAACCCCTTTTATATATGTATTCGCCCTCCCCCAGCCAACCGCATTTACTAGTATTTACAGAAGTGCCCGGATCTTACATTACCATGCCTCTCTCCTTCGACTGCTTGAATTCCGCAGCCACATCTGTGATTGGCTGCCTATGAGCCAATTACAGACGACGGCGGCTCTGCTGTCCCGTCCCCCGGCTTGCAATTTCTGTGCAAGCAGAGGCTGGGGCAGTGAGTGAGACAAAGGATAGAGGCAGGGTAAGTAAGTAAAGATCGGGGGCACTTTCGTGAATATAATTAATGCGGTGGGGGCTGGGGAAGGCACAGTACATTGTATAAAAAGTTATTAGAAGGGTGGACATGCCCTTTAGAAGGGTTAGAAGTATCGTTTTATGAGTCTTGAAGAAACAACTATACTGTAAAAAAAGGTCCTTTTTAATTTAAAATGGGAGGTATTTGATTTATTAATTCCTACCTCAAAATATTGTTTCATGAGGAGCTCAGCACGTAACCAGTTTTCATTTGCCAGGCGTAGGCTTGTGCTAACGATAGTGCTGAAGCCAGGAGGAAGACTGGCAGTATCAAGTTTTCTTTGGGCTGTGCTCCCAAAGGACACAATATCAAGAAGTAGGAATTAACAATATAGTCCCTGTCCCAAGTACGTTTATTTAAAAAAAAAAAAGTTATTACAACTTAATATTCTTAAAATGGGTCTTAAAGACCATCAGATCACAGATCTTTGACTTACTGTATCTGAAACAGTTGGGGGGTAACTCTTAATATTATTTGTCCGTGTGAAGCCAGTGAAAGTAGTGTGAAACCTAATCATCGCCACAGAGTCTGTAGCTTCATGGAAACTGACCAGGACAGGATATGCCAAAAGTATTGTCCCCTGATCAAAAGCTGCTGGCCCTCAAGCAGAAAGTAGTTTAATGTTTTCTTGTTCCTGAAAAGCATTCGTCCTTTCTGCATGTAATCTCTCTGGATATGATTGTGAAGGTTCTCCTTCTTTCAGGCCATGGGTGTGTATCTAGGTATTCGGTTAACTTAAATGGACATTAAGTTTAGTTCTTGAAAATTTTGCTTGTCATCCAACGGGATCTCTCAATTCATGGAAGGATCCCTAAATGAGAGATCCAGTCAGATGGCTTGCCAAAAAGTCATGTAAGTGTTACCTGTAGGAAAGACAGGCGAAGTTGGGAACAACGAGGAAGTCAACACTCCGGGATGGCGCGTTTTTAGGCCCTTTTTGAATCTTCAGCCGCCTGGGCGCACTTTCTGTGACGTCACTTGCGTCACGTGGCGTAACATCGTGCGTCCGGATGGCCACGCGTATGGCATGCAGACGTCGGCCACAGATGGGGAGCGAGCGACGCCATCTTGGAGGCGACCCAGAGCGGCGGAGAAGGTAAGTGGCATTCCTACAGACCCCCTCCCCAGGAGGGGCATCAGGACCATCGTGACCAGGCTTTCGTGGAAAGTCCTGGCAGTATTAAGTCCTGTGAGTAATACGAGGCGCATTACTCCAGATGTTTGGACCCAGAAAAATTCTTCAGGACCCCGAAGACCCTCCTTTGGATTAAGATATTGTAGGTCCCTCTGGGAAAATCTGGAATCGAGGATTCTTCTTCGTTGAGCCATAACCAAAATAGGAATAGGGGGGAATAAGGAGGAAGAAAAAGTGGTTAGAGATCACAGGTTTAAGTTTTTAAAGGACACATGGAATACATTAGGAAGTCTTATCTGCGGAGGCAGAGATAAAGGAAGGCAGTAGGGTTGATTATTTCCATTTAGGGCCGAATGGGGAGATGGGAGCTTAAGGTGAATATCTTTGTAGAGAGCAAACTGATCGCCGATGGAGGTAAGGGGAGAAGGTTTGGGTTGCTTATCAGGAGTATGACTTCTGTATCAGGAGGTTCTTTTCTAAAGTGATTGGAGCACTCCAGATGCAGACATGTGAGCTGCATGGTCATGGCTGCTGGGACACAGTAAGAAGAAATCTTGTGGGAAGGATTAAGGAAATGTTGTCCTACACAGTCCAGAAATGGGGATCTACCAGTAGAGGAATGCGTGGATTATTATGGCGCGAATTTGCCCAAGGTAGAAGTTCCGAACAGTCATCTTGGCAAAGGGAAACGTGACAACGAAGGAACTGTCAAGGTATGATTAAGTTGTTCAGCTGCCCCATGGATTGGAGGGTGATAGGCGAGGAGATGAAGTGGGAACCCCTAGGATTTTGCAGGAGGGCTCTCCAGAATTTTGAAACAAATTGGGTTCCCGGTCAGAGGACTAATTTCAGCAGGTAAACCATTGAATGTGAAGACGAAAAATGTGGGAGATGAAAAGTTGAGGCAGTTCAGGAGCACAGGGAAATTTGGGGAGAGGAACAAAGTGTGCATTTTGCTAAAGGATCCATCACTACCCAAAAGTACCAAATTTCCTCTAGACGGCGGGAGAGTTCACAATAAATCCTAGCAAGATGAGTCCATGGGTTGTGAAAGAAGAGGTAAGGGGTCTCAGAAGTACGGGATGGACGGAGTTGGTTAGGATTAGGATTTAGATGTAGTACAAACTACACCGGCTAGACGTCTTTCAGTTTATGAATGGCCACAAAAACCAAATGGTTAAGAGGTGAAGTTTATGACTCAGGGAACGCCTGTTAAGAGTGTGGGTTGTGGAGGATAGTAAGTCGTGTTTTCTGGAGGTGTATATATCAAACTGGTGGGAGTTGGACGGTGCAGAGGATTGAAGTGGATAGAGCTGAGGGCAAGGGAGTAGACAGAGAGGGCAATGACCTGGAGGAAGTTATGAGGGGTTCGTCTAGATCAAGGGGAAAAGGAGATTTCAGAGGAAAAAGGAACTCCTAGAAAGGGAATCGCTTTTTGTTCTAGTACCAGGATGATAGGTGATAAAGTTGAAGCGAGAAAATAAGTGTGCCCAAGGGCCTGCCGAGGATTCAGCACTTTGTCAGTGATTGGTGAATTGAGGTTTTTATGATCCTATACACAGTGACAGGGTGAGTAGAAACTTACCAGAAGTGTCTCCATTCTTCAAGATCTAGTTTGATGGGCAGAAGTTCATGGTTTCCAATATCATAATTTTGTTCGATGCTGAGAATTTTTAGAAAAGTATGCACAGGGGTGAAGTTGCCATCCGACTCATGTCTTTGTGATTAATAGTGCCCCAGCTCCAATATGGGATGCATCTACTTCACAAGAAAAAATGGAAGAGAGGGTTAGCATGTTTAATTTAAGTATAGGAGCAGGAAGAAAATGAGTCCTTTAAGGAGTTGAGGCTTCCAAAGCCTGTGGTGTCAAGAGCTCGGTTTACCCACCCCATTCTTGATATTGGGCGAGAATAGGAGATATTCCGGGAGGAGAAATCCCCTAAAAACTGTTATAATAATTGGGATGCAGCCAATGATCTTGAACAGCTTTGGTAGAGGTGGGTATAGGCCATCCTTTTATAGCAGTATCTTGCTGGGTCCTCTCAAACCCTTATTGAGAAAATTATGGAACCAAGAAATGGAATTTTGCGGAACTTCAAGATACACTTTTCAGTTTGCGTACAAGTAATTTTGACGAATACGAGATAAGGACTTCTTTTACAATGATTTCTGTGTAAGGCAATTGTCTCAGAAAATATAAGAGTATAGTAAATAGACCACCCACAGGCGACAGAAGATCTCGGAACAGGGCGTTTACAAAATTTGAAAAACAGCCGGAGCATTACAGAGGCCATAAGGGCATCACAAGGTACTCGTCATGTCCATCACGATGTTGTTAAGGCTGTTGTCCAGTCATTCCCCTGATGAATGACGAATTAAATTATAGCCCCACGAAGGTCTAGTTTGGAAAAGATATGGGCCATTTTTTTAATTAATTCAAATAACTCAGCAATCGGGGGGAGGGTAGGGTTTTGAATGGTTATCTTGTTGAGTCCTCGTAATCGATGGAAGGGCAAAAGGCCCCATCCTTCTTCCTCCACAAAAAAGAATCCAGCTCCGGCAGGTGAAGTGGAGGGTCGAATGAACCCGTGTTGTAAATTGTTCCTGAATATATTCTTGCATGGATTTAGTTTTGGAGGGGGGAAAGAGCATCGGTACATCACTCGTAGTGGAACGGAATTCAATGGGCAGTCCATACTTCGATGAGGTGGGGGAGAGTTTCAGCTGATTTTTTACAAAAGACTTCGGCACATCTTGATATTGTATGGTAGAGATTTAGGTAATGGACAACAGAAATTATTGAAGAAGAAGGAAGAGATGCCATTGGTCTGGCAGTAGGACAACAGTGTATATACTGTAGTATGCCAGTCTATGTGAGGGTTATGAGACGGAGCCAAGGGAGAGACCAAGAACAAGGGCGTGGAGGGGCAATTAATATAAACAATGAGATTGCCTCTTTAGGAAAGGACGACATTTAAGGAATGGTGAGTGGTCATGGAAATAACATCAGACGAGAGAGTTTGCCGTCAATGGAAAATACACGGAGAGGATTGGACAGTGGCAATAGGGGAAATATTCAGTTGTTTGGCAAGGTTGGTCCATACAGATTGACAGCTACTCTGAGTCAAGGAATGCCCGGAGTTCCAGGACTGTGGTGGGTTAAACTGAAGAAAAAAAAACGGAAGAGTCTTGTAGGGGATATTAGGAATTCCGCCCAGGATGCCCTACGCCGATCTAGGTTTGAGAGTTCCCTGTTTGAGGGAACAATTCTTTGCGAAATGACCCCTTCCTCAAAGTAGAGCATAATCCTGCTGTGCGCCTCCTAAGTTTAGCCTCTTCAGGAAGGTGAGCTCTTCCTATCTGCCTAGGTTCTACTGTTGAGTAAATCAGCTATGAAGTTTGAGGGGAGGAGGGGTGAAGAGGGGAGCCAAAGGTGGAAAGCTCCTGCATGTTCTTTCTCAGAATGACTCTCCTGAGACGAGTATCTATCTTGATACTAAATGAAATGAGTTCATCCAGGTTAGTAGGCCAAGTCTCTAGAAACCATCTGCATCTTTAAGCTTGTCGACAGACCTTGACCAGCGCTTCATTATTCCAGGAGACCACTGCAGCCAGGGTACAGAAGTCGATGGCACTTGGCGGGCATTATTGAACACCCGGTTTCAATTGGAAGAGGTGAGAGAGGCAGTCGTAGATCGCCCAAGGAGCATGAAAGATGGTTTTAAATAGAGGCAAGGAACTCCACCGTATTATTTACCAACGGAGAATTCCTTCTCCCAAAGAGTGAGGCCCACTCCAAAGGTTTACTTCAGAAAGGAGATTATATATCCCACATTAGAGGTTCTGACACAATATGGGAGGGTTGGAGGTCAAACTGATTGGCATTGGGTGATGAAGCATCTGCAAGCTTGAGGGTCTCCATTATCGCATGGAGGAGGAGGAATGCGTGGTCATTGTGGCTTCATTAGATGGAGAAGGAAGTTGTGCCCACTGAGGCAGCACCGGCTGTAGGGGGTGCGGGAGGGGCTCGAGCAAGCAGTGTTGTTCTAAGGCCCTTCCAATGCATTGAAGGATCATCTCCAAGTCAAAGGGCTGCTTCCTCAGATGGGTCAAGGCCGAACCGAAATATAAGGGTTTACCTGTAGGAAGAAGACAGACGAAGTTGGGAACATGAGGAAGTTGGACACCGCCGGGACGTCAAGGCACAGGAACGAATGCCAGAATACTGGAGAGTGGCAAGTTCAGATTCCCAATAAGGGAAGGGAAAAAATAGGGAAGCTGTATGATCCAGACAAAGGATTACCAAGCAAAGGACAGCAGGGAAGCAGGAACAGGAGAACAAATAGAAATCCAAAGGATCAATAACCCAGCACGCTCAGGAACGGAAAGCAGTGCTATTTCGGGCGTCCGCCTGATGTTTCGGCCCTTTTGAACTTCGCAGTGCTGCGCACTTCTGTGATGTCACTTGCGTCACGTGGAGTAAGATCGCACTTCCGTGGTGACGTCACGCGCATGGCCGCACTTGACGTCGCACGACGGAGCTCGGTGCCGCAATCTTGGGACCGGAGCGGTGGAGCAGGGTAAGTATGCGCGTCCTTACACTAAACTACGGTAAAGGCCCATTTGAGGTAACTGAATACCACAGAAATGTCTGGATATCAGTTTTCAGAGAGAAGAGTGAAACATGAATTTTTCCCGTTACAGTTATAGTAACTAAAATTGTCCATTCGTGGCCATGAATTCCAGCAGATCCACTCAATGATCTGCATGTGGATTGTCTAGAGGCATCTCTGTGTTGTAAGATCAAGTTTCCTGCTTAGAAAAATTATTGGATTGCACGCAACACTCAAAGCTAAGGTATGACCAATTACAACGTATGATGTAAAGTAGATTTGGTATGTGTATTGTAATCATCTAGTACTCTAGTTCTGCCATTTCCCCTGGGTGAATGTATGGTCAACTGACAGCAGTTCATATTTGCTGCTTTTTTCTTTTTTTTTTTTGGTTTTTTTACATCTCATGTACAGCTCTGTGTATTTTAATGTTTTTTGTAATCCTCTAAATAAAGGATAAATAGAACAAATGTTACATCAGGTGGGTATTTGCATGTTAAAGTTGTAAATGATTGCTAATGATCATGACTTATAGGAACAAGGGTTTTTTTTGAGATACGATAATGCTTATTGTGCGAAAACAATCAACAACGTTTAGTAACAAATAAAAGACTTGGAAAAGTCCATTTTTCTCTTAGTTACGGTTTAAATGAGCGTAACAAGTCTTAATTCTAATCGGTTATAAACAGGTATATACTAAAAAGAGATTGCCAGATACAAGGGCCACTTATGGGTCCTATTAACAGCCTATGTGGGTTGTCTCTACCCCCTACCCACCCCACCCACCCCTCTATATATAATATATATATATAATATCTTCAGGTTAAAAGTGCACTCATCCAATACCATGTGCACTCATCAATTACATGTTACAATTCAGGTAAACAAAGAAGGACGAGCGGACTGCCAACAACCACAAGTACAAACTTAAAGTTATTGCCGATCGAAGCACACTTCACAGGAGGAGACAAAACACACTACCCTGACGGTTTCGTGACGAAACACCCGTCAATTCATCAGAGGGAAACACTCCCACCCTGAAGACAATCATATATACCCACCCAGAAACCAGCAACATATGTTACATCAATCACCCTAATGGGAAAGTAAAAGTAATCACATCAAAGGGTAAATTTCCTATTACATACTAAGTGATACCTGCTGAATACAGAGAAGACATATGGGGGGGGAAGAGGGGAATTACTATACAGATGTAAAGATGCATAAAAACAGTTTATAGAAATAGATATCACATTAAAAACTATGTACAATTAAAAAAAGAAACAAAACCGAACATTATAACCCAAACACCAGCAACATGTATACAGTCATAATTACATATGTATAGTAAACCTACAAAGAGATAACATAAATAGGAACCATAAAGGGACTTAATCAGAGACACAAGGTATAAAGAGTATCGAGAGAGATATACATATAAATATATAAATTACTGTTGTAACTAGTTTCAATATAAAGCACACCACTGAATTATAAAAAAACTGTTATATAACTCATAAGGATACAATGGATAAATCATGTATTTAAATGTATGTAACTTAATCCCTTCTCACTAAGGAATATGGTCAATCATAAATACAAAATATAAATAAAAGCATTTAACTTCCATACGGTGTACATATTTATCTTACAATAACTGCAAGCATTAGAAGGCCTAAATCTATGCAGTTCATACAAAAAAGGAAACCTCCCATTCTCTAGGTTTAAACCTTTTGGGATATGGTTTTTAGTTTCCAGGATCCACCACAGTTCCCTTTTTGAACGAAATAAAGAGGGGGAATCTTCTGCACCACCTCTACACCCTGTGACAACTTGCTCTATACCCATAAATTTACATTGTTTTATATTACTGGACAAGTAAGACTGGGGTGCCCAGAGCTGTACGATTGTCTCTATTTTTAATAGAGTTAAAGTGTTCATATAATGTAATGTGAGTTAGTGTCGCGTGCCTACGTATTGGAGCCCACATCCACATGTGATCAAATAGATCACATATTGGGACACACCGGTTGATATATCTCTTCATTGTAATGTTTTGTAGTAACAGAGGACGAAAAAAACTGTGCAGAAGACAACAACATGTGCAACTCCTGCACCTGCTCCTTCCCCACTTTAACATCCCGTACGTGCGAGTCCAATTACTACTGGTTTTATTTTTAAGCCTATGGGAGCCACATAATTTAAATCGTTATGACAGTGCGATACGTAATGCCAGGTTTGCTTGGAAGAATTTCCGCTTTAGAATGGGATCACCAATCAATATGGGCCCACAACTTGAGTCTTTATTAACCAGAATATGTGCTTGGGATTTCCTTACTATAAGTTGGTGATAAAATTCATAGAGAAAATCCTTTTTCTCTGCTAGATCTTTATTTCTAATCCATTAAGAGGAATGTTTTCTAAATTTGGGCCCCTTCTTCGGCTTCAGTAATTTTCAGATCCAACTAATCGCATAATTCATAGGCTTTTGTAATGAATAAATCCTCCATACCATAAAAAAAAAAAACCCTTTCGACTGTAAATTTTCCATTCAAATCATAGCTGTGGTTTAAAGCAAAAGTCCCATATGGAACAGCTTCCTTCTAATAGTAATGAACGACTTGTCGGTGGAGGATTACTTCTCAAAAGTGATTTCGGATGGCACTATCATACTTAGCAAGGTATCCTAGATAGAGTTTTGTATAAACATCCATAATAACTGACCTTATTTTAGATCGGAACAGTATGGCAGAATGGTACTAACCTCATTCATAGAATAAGTAAAGGTCAAACCCAAAATTCATTAGAGTTCAGATATTGAACACAATTGACAATCCATCCCCCTGTCTCCTTCCAGATGATGATAAGATGTCTATATATCGATAGTAACATACAATGATTCTCTCTATTATGGATTAATATTCTACACGCTGGAACCGCTCCCAACCCATATATAGGTTTGCGTATGAGGGCGAAAATGTCGCACCCCATTAGCGCCCCCCCACGTGTCTGGAGATAGTAAGAGCCCCCCGAAACATGAAAAAGTGCAATTCAGTAAATATCTCATTGACTCCAGAATGAAATCATCTGCCCCTCAGGACAATCATTGTTTCTCTTAACCAAAATTCGTGGCTTGTATACCTAGATGTGTGGAATACTCGAATAGAGACATGCTGACTCGATGGTCAGCCAACGTGTAATATCTTCCATAGAATATCTGTAAATTAATTTTAAACAGGCCTCCAGAGGTCTCTAATGTATGATGGTAAACCAGTTACCATGGGATTAAGAAAACGATCCAATATTTGATAGGCCTTCATTAAAAGAGCTATTCAGCAATGATGGACGGGACCCTTTGGTTTCAAAGGATCCTTATGAACCTTGGGTAAGGTTATGAAAAATGGGCATAACCGGACTTGTCCACATACATATAAATTCATACTATCACATATTAGACTGTAACATGGTGCTGTCTGTGGTTATAATTTCGGGTGGTTTCTTATTTAATTGTACATAAGTATTTTAATTGACTATCCCACTTTCTATAGGTTTGTCATATGCATCTTTACACTCTGTATAGTAATCCCATCTTCCACCCCCCGCCCCATCTGTATTCCCTGGTAGCCAGCATGGTATCAACTTAGTATTTATAGTATGAACCCTTTTGATGTGATTGACTTTGTTTCATTATACCATTCGGGTGATGATGTACAGATGTGTTGTGGTTTCTGGTTGGTATATATGATTGTCTTCAAGGGGTGGGAGTGTTCCCTCGGATGAAGTGACGGGTGTTCGTCACGAACGCGTCCAGGGTTCGTGTGTTTGTCTCCCTCTGTGAAGTGTGCGGCTCGATCGGCAATAAAAGTTAAAAAATAAAAGTTACGTTTACTTGTGGTTGTGGCAGTCCACTCGTCCTTCTTTGTTTTGCTATG
This sequence comes from Hymenochirus boettgeri, assembly GCA_019447015.1. NCBI lineage: Eukaryota > Metazoa > Chordata > Amphibia > Anura > Pipidae > Hymenochirus > Hymenochirus boettgeri. The sequence goes on along the minus strand of CM033471.1, from coordinate 223,271,951 downwards.
GTCTTCATGCTATTGGAAGGTGTTCGGAAATCCAATCGAATGGACTTCCCACTACAGAGGTGTGAAGAGAGGAAGCCGCCGCTTATGACCGACTGGTATAACGTTTGATCATTTACTTATTCAGGTGCTCCATTAAGGTGCTCCCATTCGCTATGTGTAATATTATGGTTCAATTTCGGAATATAATTCCGGGCACACTGTTGTCTTGGTGAAAAACCAATCACTCTTTATTCAACGTTTCGACGTCCGCGCAGACGTCTCATCAGGACATTGATGAAGACGTCAGGCGAGACGTCGAAACGTTGTAATTAAAGAGTGATTGGTTTTCACAAGACAACAAGTGGCCCGGGAATTATATTCGAAATTTGAACTATATATATATAATATATATATATATTTATATTATCTATATATATATATATATATAGACATACATACATACATACAATAAAAGAATGTGGAAATTGGAAGAATTGGAAGCAATGGAAATGTTTTCGGCCTTCCAGAACGCGGGAGGCCGGACCCGATCGTGCGGCGCCGCGAGCGCTCGTTCGGGAAACGAACGTTACAACACAGTAAACAGATAAAAGCCCGATACCGTTCGGATCCGAGCTGGTTATCGGGGCTTTATCGTTACTGTGTGTTACCCAGCTTTAGTGATGGCCAAGTTTGCGGATCCGGAATCCGAATCGGCAGCGGATTTACCTGTTCGCGAAAGGCGGATATCAAGGATTTTCCGTTTTTTTCGCCTTCGAACTTTCCGAGTTTTCAAAATGCATGGAAATAAGTATTTCGAAAATTTTCGAAATTACGAGGATTTCTCATATTTTCGAAAATACAGGGACCCCGTATTTCGGAAATTTTGGAATTACGAGGATTTTACGTATTTTCGAAAATGCAGAAAGAAAAAATACGTATTCGAAAAATTTTCGAAATTACGAGGATTTATAGTATTTTCGGAGGATTTTTTTTCGTGTTTAATTGGGCGATTTTGTGAAGTTGGATATCTCTAATATATATATATATATATACGCTAATAGATGATCTTTTTTATATTGGGGCGGGCCCAAGGAACAGTGTACAGTTTTGTTGAGTATCTCAATTAAAATTAACACCCCTATCAAGCTCATATGAACTGTGACACGAATATGAAGATTTTCTACGATCCCGTATCATATCCACCCCCCAGGGGCTTCCAAACACCTTGTTCTCCAAAACAACGGATCGGAATACATATTACACGCCAGAAGTTCCACCCCACACCCCTAAGAGGGGGAATCTTATTCTCAAATTACTGAGAGTATTCGCAATAATTCCAATGAAGCCCGAGCTGAGGAACAAGTGGTGATCCATGATAGCAATTTGCCCAACGGGGATATAAAAACGACATGATCAATCGTGAACAGATCTAGGGCACGATTTAGCTTACAAGAATCCGAAAGCCCATGAGAAAGGGAAAGGAAACCATCCAACCGATCAATTTCAGCTGGATTTGCCCCACGGGACAATGAACAAATTAAAACACTTGTGTTGAACAAAATTGTGGCACCCACATTATTCGCGAGTGATGAGTCCCTTCATCATTAAAACTCGTCCACGTTTGGCCTACCGCAGAGGCCAAAACACCTAAAGAATCTGTGGTCAAACTTGGACACCAATGGAACCCCACTGGACAGATCGATAGTTGGTTAGGATACCAAAAAAGGATGCTATAGTTGCACTGGTTGCCAAATTGTCGATATATTATGAAGGGTCCAGATTTTCCCCACCCACATTAGGGGAGACGCCATAAAGATCCGACACGATTATCTGCCTTAGCCAATACATAGTGTATATATACATGTCCCCGTGGATTTACTACGTGGGGTTAAATACAAGACAACAGTAGGGAAAGAATGGCCACCATAGGAGCTCAATCAGAATAGCCCCGAACCACCAAAATCCCAACACTAGGGGAGAACCCCCTAAGTCAAATTTGGGGAAAAATCGGTCCCCAGGACACTATAAGGAGGGCCAACACCCCTTGGCGAACTTTAAATGGATGGCCAAGACCAAGTGGCGAAGGGAAGTGGACTAGATAAGAGGATGACGACTCCTCCAATGTGAGGCATGGTGGATCCATCATTGGACACCCTATCACCTAAGGCATCAATGAAAAATATCCTTGGAGGTTTTATCTAATTATATCTTATCCTAGTATTCCATGTATGTCCAGATTTTCAGATCCTGTGTTGAGATATTTAAATATTTTTTAGCTATTTAAAGGTTTATGAAGTATTTTTAAATCACCGTTTAAAACAAAAAAAAATGCATTTTACTGATTTTATATTTATCTCACTGTTACATTCACTAGGTATTTATAGTTTGGACTAAGCACTGGCACTTATGGATATATTTGACTCGCAATGAATCCCATTATAACCTCGTAACCCCCAATACCTCAGAGGACCAGGGAGTGTCCCGGAGCAGTGAGTGATGTCCCCACTTACCCCACCCCATACAGCTCCTAGTGAGGGCCCTACGTACCCCACCCCATACAGCTCCTAGTGAGGGCCCCACGCTCATAGTGAGGGCCCCACGTACCCACCCCATACAGGTCCTAGTGAGGGCCCCACGTACCCCACCCCATACAGCTCCTAGTGAGGGCCCCACGTACCCCACCCCATACAGCTCCTAGTGAGGGCCCCACGTACCCCACCCCATACAGCTCCTAGTGAGGGCCCCACTTACCACACCTCATACAGCTCCAAGTGAGGGCCCCACTTACCCCACCCCATACAGCTCCTAGTGAGGGACCCACTTACCCCACCTCATACAGCTCCTAGTGAGGGCCCCACTTAGCCCACCCCATACAGTCCTAGTGAGGGCCCCACTTAGCCCACCCCATACAGCTCCTAGTGAGGGCCCCACTTAGCCCACCCCATACAGCTCCTAGTGAGGGCCCCACTTAGCCCACCCCATACAGCTCCTAATGAGGGCCCCATTTAGCCCATCCATAAAGCTCCTAGTGAGGGCCCCACTTAGCCCACCCCACACAGCTCCTAGTGAGGGCCCCACTTAGCCCACCCCATACAGCTCCTAGTTAGGGCCCCACTTACCCCACCCCTACAGCTCCATAGTGGGCCCACGTACCACCCATACAGCTCCTAGTTAGGGCCCCACGTACCCCACCCCATACAGCTCCTAGTGAGGGCCCCACTTACCCCACCCCATACAGCTCCTAGTGAGGGCCCCAACTACCCCACCCCCTACAGCTCCGAGTGAGGGCCCCACTTACCACACCTCATACAGCTCCTAGTGAGGGCCCCACTTACCCACCCCATACAGCTCCTAGGAGGGACACCCACTTACCCCACTCATACAGCCCTAGTGGGGCCCCACTTAGCCCACCCCATACAGCTCCTAGTGAGGGCCCCACTTAGCCCACCCCATACAGCTCCTAGTGAGGGCCCCACTTAGCCCACCCCATACAGCTCCTAGTGAGGGCCCCACTTAGCCCACCCCATACAGCTCCTAGTGAGGGCCCCACTTAGCCCACCCCATACAGCTCCATGGAGGGCCCCACTTAGCCCACCCCATACAGCTCCTAGTGAGGGCCACTTAGCCCACCCCATACAGCTCCTAGTGAGGGCCCCATTAGCCCACCCCAACAGCTCCTAGTGAGGGCCCCACTTAGCCCACCCCATACAGCTCCTAGTGAGGGCCCCACTTAGCCCACCCCATACAGCTCCTAGGTGAGGGACCCACTTAGCCCACCCCATACAGCTCTAGTGAGGGACCCACTTAGCCCAGTGAGGGCCCCACTTACCCACCCCATACAGTCCTAGTGAGGGCCCCCTTACCCCACCCCATACAGCTCCTAGTGAGGGCCCCATTACCCCCACCCCATACAGCTCCTAATGAGGGCCCCATTTAGCCCATCCATAAAGCTCCTAGTGAGGGCCCACAGCCCACCCCAACAGCTCCTAGTGAGGCCCCACTTAGCCCACCCATACCGCCTAGTTAGGGCCCCACTTACCCCACCCCATACAGCTCCTAGTTAGGGCCCCCACTTACCCCACCCCCTACCAGCTCAGTGAGGGCCCCACCTTACCCCACCCCCTACAGCTCCTAGTGAGGGCCCCACTAGCCCACCCCATACAGCTCCATGTGAGGGCCCCACTAAGCCCACCCCTACAGCTCCTAGTGAGGGCCCCACTTACCCCACCCCATACAGCTCCTAGTGAGGGCCCCACTTACCCCACCCCCTACAGCTCCTAGTGAGGGCCCCACTTACCCCACCCCATACAGCTCCTAGTTAGGGCCCCACTTACCCCACCCCATACAGCTCCTAGTTAGGACCCCACCCCATACAGCTCTAGTGAGGGCCCACCCAGCTCCTAGTTAGGGCCCCACTTACCCCACCCAACAGCTCCTAGTTAGGCCCATACAGCTCCTAGTTAGGGCCCCATACAGCTCCTAGTTAGGGCCCCATACAGCTCCTAGTTAGGGCCCCACCCCATACAGCTCCTAGTGAGGGCCCCACTTACCCCACCACATACAGCTCCTAGTGAGGGCCCCACTTACCCCACCCCATACAGCTCCTAGTGAGGGCCCCACCCCATACAGCTCCTAGTGAGGGCCCCACCCAGCTCCTAGTTAGGGCCCCACTTACCCCACCCCATACAGCTCCTATTAGGGCCCCATACAGCTCCTAGTTAGGGCCCCATACAGCTCCTAGTTAGGGCCCCATACAGCTCCTAGTTAGGGCCCCACCCCATTCAGCTCCTAGTGGGGCCCCACTCACCCACCACATACAGCTCCTAGTGAGGGCCCCACTTACCCCACCCATACAGCTCCTAGTGAGGGCCCCCACTTAACCCACCTCATACAGCTCCTAGTGAGGGCCCCACTTACCCCACACAGCTCCTAGTGAGGGCCCCACTTACCCCACACAGCTTCACACTTAGCCCACCCCATACAGCTCCTAGTGAGGGCCCACTTACCCCACCCCATACAGCCCTAGTGAGGGCACCACCCCTACAGCTCCTAGTTAGGGCCCCACCCCATACAGCTCCTAGTGAGGGCACCACCCATACAGATCCTAGTTAGGGCCCCACCCCATACAGATCCTAGTTAGGGCCCCACCCCATACAGATCCTAGTGAGGGCCCCACTTACCCCACCCCATTACAGCACTAGTGAGGGCCCCACTTACCCCACCCCATACAGCTACTAGTGAGGGCCCCACTTACCCCACCACCATACAGCTACTAGTGAGGGCCCCACTTACCAAACCTTATACAGCTCCTAGTGAGGGCCCCACTTACCCCACACCATAAGCTCCTAGTGAGGGCCCCACTTACCCCACACCAACAGCTCCTAGTGAGGGCCCCACTTACCCACACCATACAGTCCTAGGAGGGCCCCACTTACCCCACACTATACGGCTCCTAGTTAGAGCCCCACCCTATACAGCTCCTTATACAGTTAGGGTCCCATTCGATAATTAAACCGTTGGGGCTACTCACTCCCAGGATTATTAAAATCTCCCCAATTTGACCCCCTAAAAACACCCACCTGTGGCCCCTCTAACAGACACATTGGCCCCGTCCAACAATCCACCCGTCTCCAGCACTTAGATCGCTCCTCCCCCTCAATCGCCGTCCAGTCATACAACGCGCGGGAATAGAATACCGGCCGCCATTTTGCCCACAAAATTTAAAAAAAAAACTCCAAGCGCAAGCGCAGAAAGATATTACAGGAGACGGCGCCGCAAGAAATAAAGTGCGCATGCCTAAGCCGATGAGTTCACGTGACCAAGAACCGTTACAGCAAAGGGAATTGTGGGAGTTTACACTCTTGATATGAATGGGTCTCTGATGTTATTAAATAAAAGACATTGTGTTATTGTGTCACCCAATTGAATTAACCCAGCAACTAGCTAAATAATACTATATAAATAATATGCAGAGGGCACATGAGGAAGCCCCATAAGGAGTGGGGGGCGAAACGGTCTGCTTTGTTCGCGGCCCTAACAGTGACTTATACTGGACGTTTGACTGACTTACCTTGAGTTGGTAGCTATGCACTTTATGTACTGATACCTTCATGATGCTTGCTCCAACCGTAGTTTATATTGAGTCCTAAATAGTCTAAGCCGCTTGATTTACTTTTTAAGTGTTTTTATTGATAAGTAACCCTGATGTATTTAATAAAGGTTTCTAGCTTTAATAGAGTGCGCAGTAGTAGTTCTGTTTGTATTGTGTGTCACCCAATACACAACCCCCGATCCTCTATAGTGAGAATACACAACCATCACTCCATAAACAGTGATGTCACACTGACTCCACACTGACTCCTCCCTAAACCGTGATGTCAGCAATGACCTCACAGGTCTATATAAGGAAGCTGCAGCTGTTGGAGAAATCATTTGTATTTAGGATTTGAGCGGACAGGATGCGACTCACAATGCTGGAACATATTTTACGGAGAATTAACTTCACAGAGAATTTCTCTGGGCCTGCAAGGAAGGGACATTGTCGGGGCCTCTGTCAGGAACATTGTCCAGGGCAGGACATTTGTCAAATACGAGGATTTAGCCAAAACTATGTCACAGGTTTTGACCAAGCCTCCTCCATTCCGTGATGCCGGGGCTGGTAAGTTGTCACAGGCTCACGCACGTGATGACGGCGTCTAAACCGGGGACTGTCCAGTCTGCGTTTTCTTGGTCTGAGACGTTCCCTGGTTATTTATTTTACGAATTGAGCCATGGAGTTTATTTACTAAATACCCATATATTGTGGATAATAGTCCTTTATGGACATTCGCCCGTGTGATGGGGGATTGGTGGGCTTCCAGCATATATTCCACCTGTATTATTATGCAAGTCGCTGGAATAAAGATTCACCCACACCCCTAAATAAGGAAACACAGGTGGGTACCCGTTTAGCTCCAAAACCCCCTAAGGCAACACCATGTACAGATGTGGAATGTTGCACCCAAATCCGTGAAGGGAAAGGGTGGCATTGGAGCCAAGCAGGAGTAGGAGGGGGGGTGGGTATGGAAAGTGAGAGTAGGCTGGCCAGAGCAGAAAGGCGGGTGGGTTAGGATGTTCCAGGGCAGAGAGTGGGCATTACCTTCAGGTCCAGAATTGGGCTTCTGAAAGTTGCGATCGGCTTTCTCCAACCCCAACTCAGTCTCGGACCCGTCTAATAGGAAGTCGGGCTTCTTGCAGAGCTGCCTTCCTGAAGGTCAGGCCTGGACCGAAAGGGTAGGAGCAAAGTGGGCCGGCGATCCAGCTTTTAGTTAGTCATTTCTGGACATGAAGGTAAACCCAGGGGGGTGAGGACCGGCGGTTTAGGTCCTCAACCTGGGTTACTGTAGCCCAGTATGGGGGGTTGGGGGTTTGTTTTTGGGAAAGAGAGACGATATAAATATGGCCAATAATGGGCAAATCCAATCTGATCCAAGAGATTTGTCAGGTTTTGACCATGTGTGCCCACATGTTGATCCAGGGATAGTCTGATCGCCACTAGGGGGGTCAGGAAGGAATTTTTTGCCACCTGGGGCATATTGGCTTCAGGTGGTTTTTTCGCCTTCCTCTGGATCAACGTATAGATCAGGGTTGCCAGATTCTGATAGAGAGTGGGCACTTACCTCCAGTGTCCATAACTGAGCTTCTGAAAGTTGCGATCGGCTTCTCCAACCCCACCTCAGTCTCGGACCCGTCTAATAGGAAGACAGGCTTCTTGCCGAACACGTCTTCCCGAAGGGTAGGCCTTGGACGAAAGGGTAGGAGCAAAGTGGGCCGGACGATCCATTTTAGTTGCTTGGTTCTGGACCTGAAGGTAATAAGGAGGATCCAAGGGATTTGTCCGTTATTGGCCATGTGGATCCAGGGATTAGTCCGATCGCCATTAGGGGGCCAGGAAGGAATTTTTCCCCCACTGGGCGACTTTGGCTTCAGGTGTGTTTTTTGCCTTCTCTGGATCACGTATAGATAGATAGATATGTTACAATCTGAGTTATAAGTTTCAAAATAAAAACATTAAAAATACAATTTTGTGTCAGAAATCTTTTTTCTTTTCTTTCTTACTTGCTCACAGTATTGGATTGACAATAAACAGGAAAGATTGGGCCAGTGGTGTATCATTTACACAGTCCTGGCCATGGACATAGAATGGGGCCACCATGGAGTGGGACTTGAGATATACAAAAGTGTCCAGGTGCACACCGCCTGCGTGGGTGCGGACTACAAAGAGGCTTCCTACTCCAATGGAAGCAATATAGTCATAAGAAACAGATACTTGTAGTCGAACTCCAAATTGTGTATTGAAAACCAAACATGATACAACGTTTCGGGGCGGACTGGCCCTTCTTCAGGTGGGTGGGTGGGACTCTAGAGACAAATGTTAAGGCTGGTGTTGGTTGTATAGGGATGAGGATGTTGTAACATTTTAGGTTCACACCGTGGGTACCAGAAATATCTGTTAGGGGGAAGTTACAAGCGAAATGTGCGAATAACCAAAGAAGACGACAAACACTATAGGACAGACGTGGCTTACTGATTATAGACCAATGAATGAGGTATTCCGACATCCCTGTTGCGTGTGTGTGGCTGCTCTGGAGTAAAAGAAGCAGCCAATCTACCTGATTGGCTGCTTCTTTCCCTTCAAAGCAGAACAGCCAAATGGATCACTAGTTTGCATTAAGGGGCGGGACCACAGACCCGGACCTGAGAACTTACTGCATAGAAGCCAGAGAGAGAGGAGTGTGCAGCAATTCCCTGGATGTACAACAGCTGAGCCACTTCCCCTCACTGGTACGGGACTGGGGGTGAACGGGACAGGACTGAGCTGCTGATGGGCTGCTGGCTACTTGGGTGGGGTTGATTTTTCTAAGTTAACTCTTCACATTGTGAAAATTCCTGTCCATGCTGCATTACTGGGTCTGACACCAATAAAATGTACACACACCAAGTTATGCTAAGATCTCTGGGTGGGGGACAGTGAGGCAGGGGGTAGCTGGTGGGGTGTGTGTGGTTATCCTGGACCCCAATGATATTAATCATTGTCTGTGGGGGGTTGTGAGGGAGAGGGTTGCAATAGACATCAATGTTCTGGGTGAGGGGGGGGGGAGTCAGAACTGCTCACTGACATGACACCATGCTAAATTAACCTCCTATTAACCAAAGGTGTAAGGGCTGGCTGTAAAGCAGAGTGACAGAGGGGGGGGGGGTGGGTATGGGGACAGAGGGGGGGCCCTGGGTCTGAACTGAGGGGGGCTGGGGCTGGGACAGAGGGGGGACCCTGGGTCTGGGACAAAGTGGGTGACCCTGGGTCTGGGAAGGGGGGGGCTGGATCTGGGTCAGAAGGAGGAGCCCTGGGTCTGGGACAGAGGGCGGCCCTTTGTCTGTGACAGAGGGGGCGCCTGGGTCTGGGACAGAGGGGGTTGGACCTGGGACAGTGTGGGGGGCTCGGGGTCTGGGGCAGAGGAGGGCTGGGTCTGGGACAGAGGGGGGGCTGGGTTTGGGACAGGAGGGGGGTCTGGACACAGGGGGGCCCTAGGGTCGGGACAGAGGGTGGGCTGAGTCTGGGACAGAGGGGGGAACCCTGGGTCGGAACAAAGTGGGGACCCTGGGTCTGGGACAGAGGGGGCCTGGTCTGGGACAGAGGGGGGGCCTGGGTCTGGGACAGAGGGGGGCCCTGGGTCTGGGACAGAGTGGGGACCTGGTCTGGGAGAGGGGGGGGCTGGACAGAGGGGGGCGCTGGGAGTGGGGACTGGGATGAGGGGGGGGAGTGGGGGGAGGGGTGGGTGGGTGGGGGTGGGGACTGGGTCTGGGACAGAGGGGGGGGGTCTGGGACAGAGGGGGGCCCTGTGTCTGGGACAGAGTGGGAGAACCTGGGTCTGGGACAGAGTGCAGGCCTAGGTCTAGGGCAGAGGAGGGGCCCTGGGTCTGGGAAGATGGGGGACTTGGATCTGTGACGAGGGGGGGGTCTGGGTCTGGGACAGAGGTGGTGTGGACCTGGGTCTGGGACAGGGGGGCCCTGGGTCTGGGGCAGTGGAGGGGCCCTGGGTCTGGGACAGAGTGGGGGGCCCTGGGTCTGGGACAGGGAGGGCCCTGGGTCTGGGGCAGAGGATGGGGCCCTGGGACAGACGGGGGACTCTGGGTCTGGGACAGATGGGGCCCTGGGTGGGACAGAGTGGGGGACCTGGGTCTGGGACAGAGGGCGGGCTTGGGTCTGGGGCAGAGGAGGGGCCCTGGGTCTGGGACAGACGGGGGGACTCTGGATCTGTGAGAGAGGGGGGGCCTGGTCTGGGACAGAGGTTGTTGTGACCTAAGTCTGGGACAGAGGAGGGGCCCTGGGTCTGGGACAGAGTGGGGGACCTGGGTCTGGACAGAGAGGGGGGGCACTGGGTCTGGGACAGAGGGGGGACCCTGGGTTTGGGGGGCGAGGGGCCTTGGGTCTGGGACGGGGGGGCCCTTGGTCTGGGACAGAGGAGGGGCCCTGGGTCTGGGACAGATGGCGGCCCTGGGTTGGGACAGAGGGGGGTCCCTTGGTCTGGGACTGAGTGGGGGGACTCTGGATCTGTGACAGTCGGGGGGGTCTGGGACAGAGGGGGGGCCCTGGGTCTGGGACACAGAGTGGGGGACCCTGGGGTCGGGACAGAAAGGGGGGGCAATGGGTCTGGGACAGATTGGGGGACCCTGGGTGGGACACTAAGAGGGAACTGTGGCCTTGGGACATGGAGGAGGATGGAGGCACTCTGGGCTTCTAGCGCCTGTTGATTGTAACAGGCTTCTTAAGTTAGTTAGTAATAAATCTGACCGGTTGGGAAAACCAAGCTCCATTTACACGTATGTTCAAGGTAGGTACACCACACTAATGATAAAGGGACGATACTGGCGGATCTGACAGGGACGGTCCCTATCGCTTGTGTGTGTTGCGCATTTCCGAATGCTCCCCAGGCCGGTAACGTTACATGTCGTTTTGGAAATGCTAAAAAATCTCTGTGAGTAGTTTTACTGTAGCTGGAATTGGTGACAGAGATTGACAGTTTGGATGCTGTGTTGCTGTGTGCAGGACTGACAGTGGTGGTGTGGGGGAAAATGTCAGGTCGGATGGAAGGGGAGTGGTTAAAAGGGGGGGGGGGTACTGCTCCTAAACAAAATGTGTGCTGGATTGAAGGCATGTACAACACACTGGAATCCGCAAGGTAAAATGTTCTATTATACCAATACGCGAAGTAAATATGAAATCCGCGATAAAATGTCTATTATAACCATACGCGAGGTAAATTATCGAATTCTCGAATCCTCAAGTAAAATGTCTATTATACCCAATACGCAGTAAATATCGATTCTCAAATCAGCGAGTAAAATGTCTATTATTACCAATACATGAGTAAATATCAAATATTGAATCCGCAAGTAAAATATCTATTATACCAATACGTGAGTAAAAACGGAATATCGAATCGCCGAGTAAAATGTCGTTGATACCTATACGCAGAAGTATCGAATTCTCGAATCCGCAAATAAAATGTCTGTTATACCAATACGCGAGTAAATATCGAATTCTCGAATCCACAAGTCATTCATGGGATAATTAACGATGTTTGAACGCGAGAGCTTGGAAAGTAGCGCGCGTGAGAGTAAAATCGAGTTTAGTTTTCGAAGTCCTGGATATTCGAGCATGTTCCACAGCATTCCAGGGCCCACAGCTATTTACATTAAAGGGCAATGTCTACCCCAAAACTATAATTTCCCCCACACTGGCCCCACGTTGTACGTGTAATAAAAATCCTTACCTTAATCCCAGCTCCAAATAGTTCTTCCAGCAATCCCCCCCAAAGTCCAAAAAAAGTGGCAACCAGGAGGATAGCGAGTCTATATAGGACTTTTGCCAGTGCGCCTCCTCACAGCACTAGGGGGAGCAAAATGTTTTTCAACCCCCCTCGATTTGGCCTAGGGTACTGCGCAGATACCAGTGGCAAGAAGGATCAACCTAAGACGGCCTTTGTAACCCTATGGAAGTAGTGTTAGGAGACTTGAACTTGATACTTTAGTGTTATATGGATGATGTAATAGTGTTTGCACCTACATTTGGAAACACCTACATCGCCTGGACCAAGTTTTAAACCGTTTCAGTCAGTATGGGCTCATGCTAAAACCTAAGAAATGTCACATGTTCGAATGTCCTTGGAGATCCTGGGGCATGTTGTTACCAAGGATGGGGTGAAGCCCATTGATGCAAAAGTGCGAGCAGTCCTTGATTGGCCAGTCCCAAAACAGGGCCAAGCTTCGAATTTTTTAGGGCTGGTGGGATACTATAGACCTTTACCAAAACGTTTGCTATGAAGCCAAACCACTTAATGCCTTTTTTTGAAGTCTGTCTGGGGCCTCTAAGAAAAAAGAAGCATTGCCTTGTGGGGATCAGAACAACAGAAGGCTTTTGATCAATTCAAGAAGTATTAGTCAAGCTCTGGTGTTACATTTGCTGACTTTACATAGCCCTTTTTGCTTTACAACAGATGGAAGTTTGAAAGGCCTGGGAGATATTCCAGTTGCAGGAGGGAGAAGAAAAGTGATTGCATTGCTAGAAGATCCCTTCGTGAGGATGAGCGAAATCCCATCCAATTATAGCTCTCCGGCTGGAGAGTTAGCAGTTGTCTGGGCGGTGGACAGAACAATTCTCAGACTATTTTAATGGGGTCTTGTGTCGAAATTATCACAGACAATAACCCTCTAGCCCCACTTTAATTAAGCTAAACTGGGGCAGTGGAAAACAGGCGATGGGTGCCAGGATACAAGATTTGATCTCACTATTCGTTACAGACCTGGGAAAAAACATACAAATGTGGATGTTTATGTCGATGCCCATTGAGAAACCTGGATGAGACCCAGATGAACGAGCTAAAGACGTTGAGAGGCTTTGTGAGACATTCCCTGGAATAGTATCTGGGAGATCAAACAACTATGATACGGGCAATCTACATGAAGAGGCAGTTTCAGCAAGACTGGTCCCAGCTTCAAGATTTTACCCATTTTAGCCAGCCTGAAGCAAGTGAGTAGAGGGGATAGACTTACTTATCTCATAGGAGCGAGAGCACAAAGAGACTGAACTGCCTTGATATCAAATGTTCTATGACTGAGCATTTTAATATAATATTTATCTGGTTTTGTTGTCTGATACATTGTAATTAGGTGATGAAAAATCTTTTGCAAAACCAGATTGAATCAGTTATTTAGAAATTTTAAACAACAATATTGATTCTCATTTCGAAATTTGTAAACAATACGGTTTAGAGTTTCCAAATTCAGTCAGATCTGGGATTTCGAAACTGGCAGGTTCTGTTTCAAAACGAGGTCACTAAGTGTGATAATTTTATACTAGTTCTCTGCACTGTGGGAAATTAGTTACTTCGCAAACCTGAATTTATGGTGTGTACCATGTTGTATGTATCTTGTAATCGTTAAGTAAAGGCTTTGAGTTATTTTTATAGATAATGGGCTGATGCAATGAGACAGCAAATGGCGTGCAGGTGCCAATCATTTGCTGCAAACTGCAATCAAATGGTTAGCGTTTTACTGAGATTCTGTGCTGGTTTTTAATTGGGTTGCTTACAGATTAATAACAATGGGCAAACTTTTGCATAATGAACAAAAAAATAATAGAGCCCTTAGCAAACTTACATGATTGTTTAGAACAATTGGAAAAGAAACTGACTCCTCATGTCCCATTTAACATCATATTGTGGTAAACGGGAATGTTATTTTTACATTTTAAAGCAAGAACTAACTTTGCTTCTTCACACCCTTCAACCATTAAAAAAACGATGGGTTATCAACAATTGACTGTTTCCCATCATCGGCCATTTGAGCTCAAACTTGTAGTGAGCAGACCCCTTCTATGGGAAGATGCCTTTGCAAGGAGTGCATTTTCCATGGCAGTCTAACAGATGAAAGCAAGCAACAGTGGATTGGACAGCAAGGAAAACATTAGGTTAAGTGAGGAAACAGCTGATTGTGGTAACCAGGGAGTTCCTAGGGTTTTGCTTTTGACACCTGAAACAACTTTTAAATGCTGCAGACAGGGGGGGTAGCAGTGTGAGGCAGGCGTTGACTTCCATCAGGGAACATAGGATGGTTGGGAGGTGGATGTGGGGTGGGCTAACACTGAGTTGTGAAAACTGGGAGGCTTGACTTAACAATGAGTGGTGGGACTGGATGGCTGACTACACTGGGTGGATGGACTGGTGATGAAAGTATGCAGGAAGGGGATTTTTTTTAATGCCAACTTTTAAGTGTTCTGCAGGGCGGCCCTGAGAAAAATGTTTCAGTTTGCTTCATGGTAGTGGGCACCCCGCTGGTAACCATGGGTATTTCAATGGAATATGTAGGGGAGGGTTATTAAATTGTTCTTAATCGACTTAGCATACAAATAAGATGTTTCTTCTTCTTCTCTTGGGTTATTTGTCTGCTTCTTCTTGTGCTTGTACTACAAACTCTACTTGCAGATGCTTATAATGTTTAACAACATTCAATAGCACCCCCAATAACAGCACCAAGCAAGGAGGGAAAAATTATAGCCGCAAGTTGAACAAAAGTTGACCTTTGGAAAGTTTAGCCCTGTGATGCACATCCGTATGAAGGTATTGTGAATTTATCAACTCTATATTCTGATGTACCACCAACCCTTGTGGGCAACCCAAATCAACTAGTATACTGCTTTCATCTTCTTTTAATGTCGGCGTGACCATGTAATCAGAAAGGTCAGTTGCTATAGCATGCTCCATGTTTCATTGTATGCATTTAAATTCCATTTGGCATATTGGTTATAAAAATACCAGCAAACTGTAACTTATAAGTGAGAATAAATCTTTTTACTGCTGTCCGTAGCTGGTGTGAGCTTTTATTACTTGCTTAAGTTTGTGTAAATAAATTTAATAGGCTTGTGGTGCCATATAGCACACAAGTACGCTAAGTAAGACATATAAATAAAGATGGCTTATCATAGGAAACAGGCGTTTCTCTCCTGCCACATAATCAGTTACAGTAGAATATCGGATTATCTCCCTCTGGATAGAACCAGGATTAGTAGACCCACCCAAGGTTGACTTAAAATGGCAGTTTGTAGGGCAGCGGGACTAGGTTTTAAACATTTGAGGATACGTTGAAATCGATAGTGAGCAAAAAAACACATGGAACAGAAGGCAGTAAGATCTGAAGTTGTGAAGAGGATTTCTTAGAGAGATAACGTTGCGACTTAAAGGGGGGAAAGGGCAAACTGCTCAGCTTAGAATAATACTTTATTTCTTGATAAGGCTTTGGTTGTTAAAGTGCTTTATTAAAAATGTTTGACAATTAATAATAATTGCGACTGTTTTTCTTGAGATGTTTTATAGTTCTCTAGTTCCCAAATTAAATAGGTTAGAAACTGTGGAGTGAAACCTTCAAGAATAGAGAAATGTCATTCACACATGTGTGAAAATTGTGTTTCTAGTTGTTATGTTTGTAAGCTGTTTTCATAAATTTGATATCATGATAACCCCCCCTGGCAGTTTAATTTTTTTCTTATAGCAAAATAATAATGATGAATTCTGTTTACAGTTCTTCGGAGAGAAGCTCATGCTGCGGACGGAGGAAAATATACAGCATAGAAAAACAACCATGAATAATAAACTAAAAATGACTCCCAGTCTCTGGATGGAGTTATGTTAATAAATCATCTGTAATCTCTATTGCAGGAGGTACAAAACAACTTTTTTAACAAAAAGTTTAAGTTTTAACAACAAAATTGTCACACTTTCCCCTGTCAGAAAACCATTTCAATGCCATTTTCATTTATTCTGCATTAACATGTGCGGTAAGTAAAGCAATTTACAGGGCGATGAATATTTCTGGCAATGACACCTTATCTACCCTGCCAAGCGATGTGTTGGAGCTTTATGGGAAACCTCCAGTACACTGCAAGTGCCCAAATTGCCTCTCTGTTGTTGCAGTGCATGCCTGACCGGCGGTGAGATGGGTGTGCAAAATTTAACGTGATCCTTGCTGGAGAGCTTATCTTAATAAAAGGACCTTCTGAATCTTCATAGAAGGGTCCAGCATGGGATCGATTTCAAGGTATTACTTTCATATAAAAGCCCTTTGTTTGTACACCACAGTACCTTTTAGCGAAACAGTAGCGCAAAACTTTAAAAGAACTAGTTAAGAACACCCAATAAAAAAAAAGTGTTCATGGTAAGTAACTTAAAAGAGATAATGAGTTTGCCTAACTTCCCGTTCTTCAATCCAATTCTGTGGAGTCAGGAACGAAGATGTAAGAAAAACACCTTTATATGATCAACGCGACTACACTGACCATCATGACCGTTTCCTGGTTCGGTTCAATCTATAGCGGCATACACAGTAGTTAAATATAACCAGGAATGGTCAAGAATTCAGTGTGGCTGCGGAGGGTTGCGGCGAAAGGTAGATTCTTCCATCATCTTTCTTCCTGTCTCCCACAGGAAATTGATGAAGAAACGAAGGTAAGCATAGCTCATTAACCTCCTGGTGTTGATCAATGCATTAAAGGAAATAGTTTACTTTTCAGTGAACTAGTTATTTTAAATTAAAATGTTTCCATTGAATTTGCTGCACTTTTTCCAAAGGTACAAAAGGAGAGCAAAACACATGTTGTAACAAGGTATTACCTCATGTTGCCTGGGTTTAGGACTCATTTTCACACTGACCACATTACATGCTGTACCCATGCCAGGTTTCAGAAGATCAGCTGACAATGACTCTGTAGTTCATAGATTTTATGGATTTTGCTATTGTACACATTAAATACCCCATAATCCTTGAGCACATTACCATTCTGCATTCGGTCTATAAATATTATGCTGGTTTATTTATTTAAAATGAAAAAAAAAAATGGAGGTAGAGAAAAAGATTTCTGAGATTATCTGTATATATTGTTCGAGGCTTCAGGCCACAAGGACTAATGTCAGTTTTAATCTGTTTATATTGTGGTTAGTGCCGGAAAGGAAGGCAATATTTCATAACGTTTACCATGTATAGTTTTAGCGGCATAATTATAATGTGGGCCCAGTAAGCTAAGAATCTTAATATATAAAACCAATTTTACATTATCAAGTTGTCTTAAATGACAGCAGTGTAAACAATTCACCAAATCACAAGAGAATTTAAATATGTTTTATACAAAAACGTACACTGAAAAATCCCGTTCTATGTCATCTTCAAAAAACATTTGGAGACAGCACCAGACCCCAGAATGCCTGTAACAATACTAGCTTACCGAACCATTAACATTGACAAAAAGTATGGATTTTGAGTTCTGCTGAGAAAACTAGCGATAATCATCCACATCGCCCTGTTAGTGACAACCATCTGAAAAAGCCAACCGAAACTTCTTACTGCATCTGAAACACTCTTTGCAGAGCAAATTAATTACATAAAACTGAGTCCTGGGACATAGGGAGAGGGCAGGGCAGCAATACTCCTACCATTTTTAACAATTTATTACAGGCATGTTAACCAGATATTACTAATAGTTCTATTCCTTTCTGGGAAAAGGTCTAAACCTCTTCCCTCTGCACAATGAGCTTTTTATAAGCTTAAGAATGTGCAAAGGAGACAGTAGGGAAAAGCAGTCAATCAAGGTTGTGAGTCACCGTCAAGGCCTGATTGACTGCATGAAAGAGAGGAGTCAAACTACTCAAACAAAAGAATAATTATCCTACTATAATACACCCTAATGTAGTGTGATATTTATAATGGGAGCTGCAGTGGGATATACCTTATAAAAAATAACTCAGCTATGTCACTAAGTGCTATGTCTTAATTTCTAGATCCCATGCTCCTCCCATTCCAGTGTTTTTTCATGCATGGACAATAAACATTTTTGCTGTGTGTGACTTCACATAATGAAACCTGATGGAGCTTCTTCTGCACTTCATAACCAAGGACTCTCCACCTAGTCCACAAAGATTTGTAACTTGGTAACTTAAAGCATTCTATGCTTGTGAAGGTTCTCATTCATCCAGGTCATGGTATATCTGTTGTATTCAATTCGATCAACTGGACTTGAAATGTAGTTCTGAAGACGGTTTCGCTAGTCATCCGACTGGCTTTCTCAATTCGAATGAGAAAGCAGTCGGATGACTAGCGAAACGTTCTTCAAGAAACTACATTTCAAGTCCATTGATCTAATGAATCAAACAGAGGATATTTTAAAGCAGTCTACTGGTTTTAAGTTACAGAAGTAGCATGGGGGGTTAAATTAAGTGGGAATAGGGACAAGGCTCGAATTTAAAATGAAATGTGTGTGATTGGAATCCGATTACTGATGTATTATAAGAAATAATGCGCCCCTTTACAGTATAATAGTAAGCACATTATTTACATCACCTGGAGGCTCCTGCCCTACTGGCCTACTGCCTAGCTTCTATATGGTCAGGAATGCCCTCTGGTAATATCCCTATATTAGTCCTAAATAGGGATTGTCTGAAGCAAGGTCCATATTGATAATGATGAAATGTCACATGTTCAATACATAACAGGACCTGGTTGGCTTGGTGGACTTTATATTTACTCTGGAGCAGGAGACACTGCAGTGGTAACCCAGCAGCACCAGCAGGATTTATACTACCTAAGGGAAGGTGTGCTGGGGGATACTTTAAAAAGTTCAATATCTTATATTACACTGGAAGGGCGCATTATGCCTTATACATTCTGTTTAGTAATACATCTAACAATGTGTGAATATAAATTGGATTATTGAGGGCAGGTAACGACAACGTGACCAGGTTTTTGTTTTAAAGAGTGGAGATGCCATTTAATTGCTCTAGTGCGTAACTACAGCCCCGCAGCCCTTGCAATGGCAAGGGGGCAGAGGCTGATCACTGCTTTTAATTACTGATCGTGTGCACCTTTACTTACATACGCCCAATGAGCTGTTTAAAGCGGGATCAAGGTTCAGTCAGAGATCGGGGGGAGAGAGGAAGCAGAGGGTGGGGAGGGGGGCCGTGGGGGGTTGGCAGGGGCCTTTGAACAAAAGCTGAGGGAGGATAGTGGCCCATACAACAGTTGCTGTTTGTATTGCACTTAAATAACATAAGAGCTTTTATTAATATGCCTCATATCTCTTTACATATTTATATTTCTGCAAAATGTGCGCGTTTTAATTAACATTGGTATAAATGTTTAACTATTTCTAAATGAAAAGGGGAAAAAGTAGACTAATATGTGCAAACAGCAGGTAATTACATGATTTAAAGTAGTTAATAAAATGTTTTTAATGACCCCACTTCAGTGGAAAACCTAAGGCTTATGACGTCACCATAATCTTTAATGTAAGGAAAGAATCAACAAAAATTTAGGTCCGGGAACCAATTAAGTGATTGGGTAAAAAAAAATCCATTTTCGTTTTTCTATACTGTTTTGTTTTCAGTGAGTGTTCAAACCAATTACCTTGTCTTAAAATTAATTTTTTTTTAAAGATCATTAATAGCCCTGCTAATAAAGTATAGAACTGGTCTAGGACGGTAGAGAGGTAGAGATTGTTTGACAGAAATTAATTTTGGATTTAACTTAAAGGGAAAACTAAAGCAACGAAAACAAAATGAACCAGAAAACAGCACACCATGATATAAAAACCAGGTATAATCTGTGTCGTACCTCTCATTTTGATTACGGGTGCTAGGAAAATTTAAATAAAATAACATATGGTGCCTTACTTAAAGCATTCTAGTATCAACAGTTTGGTCAACCATACTTGCACAAGCTCAGTCCTTAGCTATGCAGAAACTTTTACAGTTGCCACACCCCTTAATAATCTTAGCCAATCTTTACAGCGGACAGAAAAGCAGGAAGATGGGACTGAGGTCGGAGGTGTGGTTGACCCTGCACATACAAAACAGATACTTTATCCAAGTTCAATCAGGCTTATCTTTACTTTAATACAATTTACCTGAAGTGGGATTTATAGCTTAGTGGAGTGTTTTTAGGGAGATTATTTTCAGATTTTGAGATTCAAAATGTGGATTTTTTTTTATTGCTTAAAATATCTTAAAAAATGTTCTTTCAGTACAATGTTAATCTTTTTTGGAGGAAAAAAAAAAAAATCTGTATCAATGAAAAAATGAAATATTACCTATAATCATCTTTTAATCCAGTGGTCCATTAAGCATGAAGTTATAGGGAAAGGTTTGCATGCAAGAATGGAGCTTCTACAGTCCCTGTAGCATATATGAACATTTAAATGTCTTTCTTAGGTCTTTGTTAATAGTACACACATATTCTGCATTAACTAAGAAAAAGAAAACCGGAGCACTCCTTGGAAATTTCCAAACATAGAAGCTTTATTTCATACCACGTAACTCGACGCGTTGCGGCACTTGCACGAGCCGTTTTCAAGACACACGTGCGGTGAAAATAACACACAATATTCTGACATAGTCACTTCCCTTTTCGAATAAATCAATTGATTTCATCCCTGTGTTGCTTTTCTGTGGACAGTAGCGACTGCCCATTCAAGGTCTGTACTGGCCTTCGTCTTCCCATGATGCACATTTCTTATAATGTTCCAAACAGAAAATTTCTATGATTGGATGTGGGAGGGTCAAAAGGCTGGTATGGCAGGATAAAGATCATGGGAAGGAGAAATAATGCGTTTCATTAAAAGCAGTCAGTAGTATATTACCCCAAATGTAACTTGTGGTGTTGTAGTGTAGCGGACCCCCTTGCAACCCCTAACTGTCAAATGTATGAGTTTAAAAAGTGCAGAAACTTACTTACAAACCTTCATTTCCATCGGCCTATGCCTCTAATGATACTTTTGGGAAGGGAGTATCATTAGGGGCCGCCTGCCCGCCCCCCCAAAGGAATAAGGTTGGTAAGTCTATTTCTGTGCCACTTTTTTAACTTAAACTATGGTGGTTAGGGTTGCAAGGGGACTCCCATACTCTACAGGAAAAAGTTAGTTATTTAAAACATGATCGCAGCACCAAGATCTGGAGGGAGTAGTGGGTGAGAGAGCTCCACAGTGCATGCCAGAGTCCCTTCTACAGGTGACAGGAAAGCGGGCAGGTGCAAATTACACCACAGGTAAGGATCCTATCTCACTTTTTTGTACTTAAAGCATTGCAGGACAACCACACGGAGAGAGAAGAAGGTATGGATTTTTTTACACTACACAGTGGGGCAAACACAGGGGGTTAAATTTTAGTTTTTGGGGGTGGACATGCCCTTTAATAAGGTGTCAAACCACTTGGATGAGCTTTTCTGCATAATACCAGTAACAACACATTTTTTCAAGGCAATTTAGGAGGTACACCCTGGAATCACTTAAAGGGATTGTCTACCCCCCCAAACTACAATTTAACCCACCACTGGCCACTATGTAGTGTGTAAAAATCCTTACCTCCCCCAAAGCTCCAATGATCTCTGTAACCCCCCCCCCCCCCCAAAGTCCCAAAAATGGCCAGCAGGAGGTAGGGGATAGCAAATTTCATATATGACTCTGCCTCCTGTCTCTCTTGGGAGAAGTGTGTGGCATGTGCACTGAGCCATTCTCCCCCTCCCTCGCCCTTCAATTTTGTTCTCCCTCTCCTTACCATAAAACCCCTTTTATATATGTATTCGCCCTCCCCCAGCCAACCGCATTTACTAGTATTTACAGAAGTGCCCGGATCTTACATTACCATGCCTCTCTCCTTCGACTGCTTGAATTCCGCAGCCACATCTGTGATTGGCTGCCTATGAGCCAATTACAGACGACGGCGGCTCTGCTGTCCCGTCCCCCGGCTTGCAATTTCTGTGCAAGCAGAGGCTGGGGCAGTGAGTGAGACAAAGGATAGAGGCAGGGTAAGTAAGTAAAGATCGGGGGCACTTTCGTGAATATAATTAATGCGGTGGGGGCTGGGGAAGGCACAGTACATTGTATAAAAAGTTATTAGAAGGGTGGACATGCCCTTTAGAAGGGTTAGAAGTATCGTTTTATGAGTCTTGAAGAAACAACTATACTGTAAAAAAAGGTCCTTTTTAATTTAAAATGGGAGGTATTTGATTTATTAATTCCTACCTCAAAATATTGTTTCATGAGGAGCTCAGCACGTAACCAGTTTTCATTTGCCAGGCGTAGGCTTGTGCTAACGATAGTGCTGAAGCCAGGAGGAAGACTGGCAGTATCAAGTTTTCTTTGGGCTGTGCTCCCAAAGGACACAATATCAAGAAGTAGGAATTAACAATATAGTCCCTGTCCCAAGTACGTTTATTTAAAAAAAAAAAAGTTATTACAACTTAATATTCTTAAAATGGGTCTTAAAGACCATCAGATCACAGATCTTTGACTTACTGTATCTGAAACAGTTGGGGGGTAACTCTTAATATTATTTGTCCGTGTGAAGCCAGTGAAAGTAGTGTGAAACCTAATCATCGCCACAGAGTCTGTAGCTTCATGGAAACTGACCAGGACAGGATATGCCAAAAGTATTGTCCCCTGATCAAAAGCTGCTGGCCCTCAAGCAGAAAGTAGTTTAATGTTTTCTTGTTCCTGAAAAGCATTCGTCCTTTCTGCATGTAATCTCTCTGGATATGATTGTGAAGGTTCTCCTTCTTTCAGGCCATGGGTGTGTATCTAGGTATTCGGTTAACTTAAATGGACATTAAGTTTAGTTCTTGAAAATTTTGCTTGTCATCCAACGGGATCTCTCAATTCATGGAAGGATCCCTAAATGAGAGATCCAGTCAGATGGCTTGCCAAAAAGTCATGTAAGTGTTACCTGTAGGAAAGACAGGCGAAGTTGGGAACAACGAGGAAGTCAACACTCCGGGATGGCGCGTTTTTAGGCCCTTTTTGAATCTTCAGCCGCCTGGGCGCACTTTCTGTGACGTCACTTGCGTCACGTGGCGTAACATCGTGCGTCCGGATGGCCACGCGTATGGCATGCAGACGTCGGCCACAGATGGGGAGCGAGCGACGCCATCTTGGAGGCGACCCAGAGCGGCGGAGAAGGTAAGTGGCATTCCTACAGACCCCCTCCCCAGGAGGGGCATCAGGACCATCGTGACCAGGCTTTCGTGGAAAGTCCTGGCAGTATTAAGTCCTGTGAGTAATACGAGGCGCATTACTCCAGATGTTTGGACCCAGAAAAATTCTTCAGGACCCCGAAGACCCTCCTTTGGATTAAGATATTGTAGGTCCCTCTGGGAAAATCTGGAATCGAGGATTCTTCTTCGTTGAGCCATAACCAAAATAGGAATAGGGGGGAATAAGGAGGAAGAAAAAGTGGTTAGAGATCACAGGTTTAAGTTTTTAAAGGACACATGGAATACATTAGGAAGTCTTATCTGCGGAGGCAGAGATAAAGGAAGGCAGTAGGGTTGATTATTTCCATTTAGGGCCGAATGGGGAGATGGGAGCTTAAGGTGAATATCTTTGTAGAGAGCAAACTGATCGCCGATGGAGGTAAGGGGAGAAGGTTTGGGTTGCTTATCAGGAGTATGACTTCTGTATCAGGAGGTTCTTTTCTAAAGTGATTGGAGCACTCCAGATGCAGACATGTGAGCTGCATGGTCATGGCTGCTGGGACACAGTAAGAAGAAATCTTGTGGGAAGGATTAAGGAAATGTTGTCCTACACAGTCCAGAAATGGGGATCTACCAGTAGAGGAATGCGTGGATTATTATGGCGCGAATTTGCCCAAGGTAGAAGTTCCGAACAGTCATCTTGGCAAAGGGAAACGTGACAACGAAGGAACTGTCAAGGTATGATTAAGTTGTTCAGCTGCCCCATGGATTGGAGGGTGATAGGCGAGGAGATGAAGTGGGAACCCCTAGGATTTTGCAGGAGGGCTCTCCAGAATTTTGAAACAAATTGGGTTCCCGGTCAGAGGACTAATTTCAGCAGGTAAACCATTGAATGTGAAGACGAAAAATGTGGGAGATGAAAAGTTGAGGCAGTTCAGGAGCACAGGGAAATTTGGGGAGAGGAACAAAGTGTGCATTTTGCTAAAGGATCCATCACTACCCAAAAGTACCAAATTTCCTCTAGACGGCGGGAGAGTTCACAATAAATCCTAGCAAGATGAGTCCATGGGTTGTGAAAGAAGAGGTAAGGGGTCTCAGAAGTACGGGATGGACGGAGTTGGTTAGGATTAGGATTTAGATGTAGTACAAACTACACCGGCTAGACGTCTTTCAGTTTATGAATGGCCACAAAAACCAAATGGTTAAGAGGTGAAGTTTATGACTCAGGGAACGCCTGTTAAGAGTGTGGGTTGTGGAGGATAGTAAGTCGTGTTTTCTGGAGGTGTATATATCAAACTGGTGGGAGTTGGACGGTGCAGAGGATTGAAGTGGATAGAGCTGAGGGCAAGGGAGTAGACAGAGAGGGCAATGACCTGGAGGAAGTTATGAGGGGTTCGTCTAGATCAAGGGGAAAAGGAGATTTCAGAGGAAAAAGGAACTCCTAGAAAGGGAATCGCTTTTTGTTCTAGTACCAGGATGATAGGTGATAAAGTTGAAGCGAGAAAATAAGTGTGCCCAAGGGCCTGCCGAGGATTCAGCACTTTGTCAGTGATTGGTGAATTGAGGTTTTTATGATCCTATACACAGTGACAGGGTGAGTAGAAACTTACCAGAAGTGTCTCCATTCTTCAAGATCTAGTTTGATGGGCAGAAGTTCATGGTTTCCAATATCATAATTTTGTTCGATGCTGAGAATTTTTAGAAAAGTATGCACAGGGGTGAAGTTGCCATCCGACTCATGTCTTTGTGATTAATAGTGCCCCAGCTCCAATATGGGATGCATCTACTTCACAAGAAAAAATGGAAGAGAGGGTTAGCATGTTTAATTTAAGTATAGGAGCAGGAAGAAAATGAGTCCTTTAAGGAGTTGAGGCTTCCAAAGCCTGTGGTGTCAAGAGCTCGGTTTACCCACCCCATTCTTGATATTGGGCGAGAATAGGAGATATTCCGGGAGGAGAAATCCCCTAAAAACTGTTATAATAATTGGGATGCAGCCAATGATCTTGAACAGCTTTGGTAGAGGTGGGTATAGGCCATCCTTTTATAGCAGTATCTTGCTGGGTCCTCTCAAACCCTTATTGAGAAAATTATGGAACCAAGAAATGGAATTTTGCGGAACTTCAAGATACACTTTTCAGTTTGCGTACAAGTAATTTTGACGAATACGAGATAAGGACTTCTTTTACAATGATTTCTGTGTAAGGCAATTGTCTCAGAAAATATAAGAGTATAGTAAATAGACCACCCACAGGCGACAGAAGATCTCGGAACAGGGCGTTTACAAAATTTGAAAAACAGCCGGAGCATTACAGAGGCCATAAGGGCATCACAAGGTACTCGTCATGTCCATCACGATGTTGTTAAGGCTGTTGTCCAGTCATTCCCCTGATGAATGACGAATTAAATTATAGCCCCACGAAGGTCTAGTTTGGAAAAGATATGGGCCATTTTTTTAATTAATTCAAATAACTCAGCAATCGGGGGGAGGGTAGGGTTTTGAATGGTTATCTTGTTGAGTCCTCGTAATCGATGGAAGGGCAAAAGGCCCCATCCTTCTTCCTCCACAAAAAAGAATCCAGCTCCGGCAGGTGAAGTGGAGGGTCGAATGAACCCGTGTTGTAAATTGTTCCTGAATATATTCTTGCATGGATTTAGTTTTGGAGGGGGGAAAGAGCATCGGTACATCACTCGTAGTGGAACGGAATTCAATGGGCAGTCCATACTTCGATGAGGTGGGGGAGAGTTTCAGCTGATTTTTTACAAAAGACTTCGGCACATCTTGATATTGTATGGTAGAGATTTAGGTAATGGACAACAGAAATTATTGAAGAAGAAGGAAGAGATGCCATTGGTCTGGCAGTAGGACAACAGTGTATATACTGTAGTATGCCAGTCTATGTGAGGGTTATGAGACGGAGCCAAGGGAGAGACCAAGAACAAGGGCGTGGAGGGGCAATTAATATAAACAATGAGATTGCCTCTTTAGGAAAGGACGACATTTAAGGAATGGTGAGTGGTCATGGAAATAACATCAGACGAGAGAGTTTGCCGTCAATGGAAAATACACGGAGAGGATTGGACAGTGGCAATAGGGGAAATATTCAGTTGTTTGGCAAGGTTGGTCCATACAGATTGACAGCTACTCTGAGTCAAGGAATGCCCGGAGTTCCAGGACTGTGGTGGGTTAAACTGAAGAAAAAAAAACGGAAGAGTCTTGTAGGGGATATTAGGAATTCCGCCCAGGATGCCCTACGCCGATCTAGGTTTGAGAGTTCCCTGTTTGAGGGAACAATTCTTTGCGAAATGACCCCTTCCTCAAAGTAGAGCATAATCCTGCTGTGCGCCTCCTAAGTTTAGCCTCTTCAGGAAGGTGAGCTCTTCCTATCTGCCTAGGTTCTACTGTTGAGTAAATCAGCTATGAAGTTTGAGGGGAGGAGGGGTGAAGAGGGGAGCCAAAGGTGGAAAGCTCCTGCATGTTCTTTCTCAGAATGACTCTCCTGAGACGAGTATCTATCTTGATACTAAATGAAATGAGTTCATCCAGGTTAGTAGGCCAAGTCTCTAGAAACCATCTGCATCTTTAAGCTTGTCGACAGACCTTGACCAGCGCTTCATTATTCCAGGAGACCACTGCAGCCAGGGTACAGAAGTCGATGGCACTTGGCGGGCATTATTGAACACCCGGTTTCAATTGGAAGAGGTGAGAGAGGCAGTCGTAGATCGCCCAAGGAGCATGAAAGATGGTTTTAAATAGAGGCAAGGAACTCCACCGTATTATTTACCAACGGAGAATTCCTTCTCCCAAAGAGTGAGGCCCACTCCAAAGGTTTACTTCAGAAAGGAGATTATATATCCCACATTAGAGGTTCTGACACAATATGGGAGGGTTGGAGGTCAAACTGATTGGCATTGGGTGATGAAGCATCTGCAAGCTTGAGGGTCTCCATTATCGCATGGAGGAGGAGGAATGCGTGGTCATTGTGGCTTCATTAGATGGAGAAGGAAGTTGTGCCCACTGAGGCAGCACCGGCTGTAGGGGGTGCGGGAGGGGCTCGAGCAAGCAGTGTTGTTCTAAGGCCCTTCCAATGCATTGAAGGATCATCTCCAAGTCAAAGGGCTGCTTCCTCAGATGGGTCAAGGCCGAACCGAAATATAAGGGTTTACCTGTAGGAAGAAGACAGACGAAGTTGGGAACATGAGGAAGTTGGACACCGCCGGGACGTCAAGGCACAGGAACGAATGCCAGAATACTGGAGAGTGGCAAGTTCAGATTCCCAATAAGGGAAGGGAAAAAATAGGGAAGCTGTATGATCCAGACAAAGGATTACCAAGCAAAGGACAGCAGGGAAGCAGGAACAGGAGAACAAATAGAAATCCAAAGGATCAATAACCCAGCACGCTCAGGAACGGAAAGCAGTGCTATTTCGGGCGTCCGCCTGATGTTTCGGCCCTTTTGAACTTCGCAGTGCTGCGCACTTCTGTGATGTCACTTGCGTCACGTGGAGTAAGATCGCACTTCCGTGGTGACGTCACGCGCATGGCCGCACTTGACGTCGCACGACGGAGCTCGGTGCCGCAATCTTGGGACCGGAGCGGTGGAGCAGGGTAAGTATGCGCGTCCTTACACTAAACTACGGTAAAGGCCCATTTGAGGTAACTGAATACCACAGAAATGTCTGGATATCAGTTTTCAGAGAGAAGAGTGAAACATGAATTTTTCCCGTTACAGTTATAGTAACTAAAATTGTCCATTCGTGGCCATGAATTCCAGCAGATCCACTCAATGATCTGCATGTGGATTGTCTAGAGGCATCTCTGTGTTGTAAGATCAAGTTTCCTGCTTAGAAAAATTATTGGATTGCACGCAACACTCAAAGCTAAGGTATGACCAATTACAACGTATGATGTAAAGTAGATTTGGTATGTGTATTGTAATCATCTAGTACTCTAGTTCTGCCATTTCCCCTGGGTGAATGTATGGTCAACTGACAGCAGTTCATATTTGCTGCTTTTTTCTTTTTTTTTTTTGGTTTTTTTACATCTCATGTACAGCTCTGTGTATTTTAATGTTTTTTGTAATCCTCTAAATAAAGGATAAATAGAACAAATGTTACATCAGGTGGGTATTTGCATGTTAAAGTTGTAAATGATTGCTAATGATCATGACTTATAGGAACAAGGGTTTTTTTTGAGATACGATAATGCTTATTGTGCGAAAACAATCAACAACGTTTAGTAACAAATAAAAGACTTGGAAAAGTCCATTTTTCTCTTAGTTACGGTTTAAATGAGCGTAACAAGTCTTAATTCTAATCGGTTATAAACAGGTATATACTAAAAAGAGATTGCCAGATACAAGGGCCACTTATGGGTCCTATTAACAGCCTATGTGGGTTGTCTCTACCCCCTACCCACCCCACCCACCCCTCTATATATAATATATATATATAATATCTTCAGGTTAAAAGTGCACTCATCCAATACCATGTGCACTCATCAATTACATGTTACAATTCAGGTAAACAAAGAAGGACGAGCGGACTGCCAACAACCACAAGTACAAACTTAAAGTTATTGCCGATCGAAGCACACTTCACAGGAGGAGACAAAACACACTACCCTGACGGTTTCGTGACGAAACACCCGTCAATTCATCAGAGGGAAACACTCCCACCCTGAAGACAATCATATATACCCACCCAGAAACCAGCAACATATGTTACATCAATCACCCTAATGGGAAAGTAAAAGTAATCACATCAAAGGGTAAATTTCCTATTACATACTAAGTGATACCTGCTGAATACAGAGAAGACATATGGGGGGGGAAGAGGGGAATTACTATACAGATGTAAAGATGCATAAAAACAGTTTATAGAAATAGATATCACATTAAAAACTATGTACAATTAAAAAAAGAAACAAAACCGAACATTATAACCCAAACACCAGCAACATGTATACAGTCATAATTACATATGTATAGTAAACCTACAAAGAGATAACATAAATAGGAACCATAAAGGGACTTAATCAGAGACACAAGGTATAAAGAGTATCGAGAGAGATATACATATAAATATATAAATTACTGTTGTAACTAGTTTCAATATAAAGCACACCACTGAATTATAAAAAAACTGTTATATAACTCATAAGGATACAATGGATAAATCATGTATTTAAATGTATGTAACTTAATCCCTTCTCACTAAGGAATATGGTCAATCATAAATACAAAATATAAATAAAAGCATTTAACTTCCATACGGTGTACATATTTATCTTACAATAACTGCAAGCATTAGAAGGCCTAAATCTATGCAGTTCATACAAAAAAGGAAACCTCCCATTCTCTAGGTTTAAACCTTTTGGGATATGGTTTTTAGTTTCCAGGATCCACCACAGTTCCCTTTTTGAACGAAATAAAGAGGGGGAATCTTCTGCACCACCTCTACACCCTGTGACAACTTGCTCTATACCCATAAATTTACATTGTTTTATATTACTGGACAAGTAAGACTGGGGTGCCCAGAGCTGTACGATTGTCTCTATTTTTAATAGAGTTAAAGTGTTCATATAATGTAATGTGAGTTAGTGTCGCGTGCCTACGTATTGGAGCCCACATCCACATGTGATCAAATAGATCACATATTGGGACACACCGGTTGATATATCTCTTCATTGTAATGTTTTGTAGTAACAGAGGACGAAAAAAACTGTGCAGAAGACAACAACATGTGCAACTCCTGCACCTGCTCCTTCCCCACTTTAACATCCCGTACGTGCGAGTCCAATTACTACTGGTTTTATTTTTAAGCCTATGGGAGCCACATAATTTAAATCGTTATGACAGTGCGATACGTAATGCCAGGTTTGCTTGGAAGAATTTCCGCTTTAGAATGGGATCACCAATCAATATGGGCCCACAACTTGAGTCTTTATTAACCAGAATATGTGCTTGGGATTTCCTTACTATAAGTTGGTGATAAAATTCATAGAGAAAATCCTTTTTCTCTGCTAGATCTTTATTTCTAATCCATTAAGAGGAATGTTTTCTAAATTTGGGCCCCTTCTTCGGCTTCAGTAATTTTCAGATCCAACTAATCGCATAATTCATAGGCTTTTGTAATGAATAAATCCTCCATACCATAAAAAAAAAAAACCCTTTCGACTGTAAATTTTCCATTCAAATCATAGCTGTGGTTTAAAGCAAAAGTCCCATATGGAACAGCTTCCTTCTAATAGTAATGAACGACTTGTCGGTGGAGGATTACTTCTCAAAAGTGATTTCGGATGGCACTATCATACTTAGCAAGGTATCCTAGATAGAGTTTTGTATAAACATCCATAATAACTGACCTTATTTTAGATCGGAACAGTATGGCAGAATGGTACTAACCTCATTCATAGAATAAGTAAAGGTCAAACCCAAAATTCATTAGAGTTCAGATATTGAACACAATTGACAATCCATCCCCCTGTCTCCTTCCAGATGATGATAAGATGTCTATATATCGATAGTAACATACAATGATTCTCTCTATTATGGATTAATATTCTACACGCTGGAACCGCTCCCAACCCATATATAGGTTTGCGTATGAGGGCGAAAATGTCGCACCCCATTAGCGCCCCCCCACGTGTCTGGAGATAGTAAGAGCCCCCCGAAACATGAAAAAGTGCAATTCAGTAAATATCTCATTGACTCCAGAATGAAATCATCTGCCCCTCAGGACAATCATTGTTTCTCTTAACCAAAATTCGTGGCTTGTATACCTAGATGTGTGGAATACTCGAATAGAGACATGCTGACTCGATGGTCAGCCAACGTGTAATATCTTCCATAGAATATCTGTAAATTAATTTTAAACAGGCCTCCAGAGGTCTCTAATGTATGATGGTAAACCAGTTACCATGGGATTAAGAAAACGATCCAATATTTGATAGGCCTTCATTAAAAGAGCTATTCAGCAATGATGGACGGGACCCTTTGGTTTCAAAGGATCCTTATGAACCTTGGGTAAGGTTATGAAAAATGGGCATAACCGGACTTGTCCACATACATATAAATTCATACTATCACATATTAGACTGTAACATGGTGCTGTCTGTGGTTATAATTTCGGGTGGTTTCTTATTTAATTGTACATAAGTATTTTAATTGACTATCCCACTTTCTATAGGTTTGTCATATGCATCTTTACACTCTGTATAGTAATCCCATCTTCCACCCCCCGCCCCATCTGTATTCCCTGGTAGCCAGCATGGTATCAACTTAGTATTTATAGTATGAACCCTTTTGATGTGATTGACTTTGTTTCATTATACCATTCGGGTGATGATGTACAGATGTGTTGTGGTTTCTGGTTGGTATATATGATTGTCTTCAAGGGGTGGGAGTGTTCCCTCGGATGAAGTGACGGGTGTTCGTCACGAACGCGTCCAGGGTTCGTGTGTTTGTCTCCCTCTGTGAAGTGTGCGGCTCGATCGGCAATAAAAGTTAAAAAATAAAAGTTACGTTTACTTGTGGTTGTGGCAGTCCACTCGTCCTTCTTTGTTTTGCTATGGTCTTCATGCTATTGGAAGGTGTTCGGAAATCCAATCGAATGGACTTCCCACTACAGAGGTGTGAAGAGAGGAAGCCGCCGCTTATGACCGACTGGTATAACGTTTGATCATTTACTTATTCAGGTGCTCCATTAAGGTGCTCCCATTCGCTATGTGTAATATTATGGTTCAATTTCGGAATATAATTCCGGGCACACTGTTGTCTTGGTGAAAAACCAATCACTCTTTATTCAACGTTTCGACGTCCGCGCAGACGTCTCATCAGGACATTGATGAAGACGTCAGGCGAGACGTCGAAACGTTGTAATTAAAGAGTGATTGGTTTTCACAAGACAACAAGTGGCCCGGGAATTATATTCGAAATTTGAACTATATATATATAATATATATATATATTTATATTATCTATATATATATATATATATAGACATACATACATACATACAATAAAAGAATGTGGAAATTGGAAGAATTGGAAGCAATGGAAATGTTTTCGGCCTTCCAGAACGCGGGAGGCCGGACCCGATCGTGCGGCGCCGCGAGCGCTCGTTCGGGAAACGAACGTTACAACACAGTAAACAGATAAAAGCCCGATACCGTTCGGATCCGAGCTGGTTATCGGGGCTTTATCGTTACTGTGTGTTACCCAGCTTTAGTGATGGCCAAGTTTGCGGATCCGGAATCCGAATCGGCAGCGGATTTACCTGTTCGCGAAAGGCGGATATCAAGGATTTTCCGTTTTTTTCGCCTTCGAACTTTCCGAGTTTTCAAAATGCATGGAAATAAGTATTTCGAAAATTTTCGAAATTACGAGGATTTCTCATATTTTCGAAAATACAGGGACCCCGTATTTCGGAAATTTTGGAATTACGAGGATTTTACGTATTTTCGAAAATGCAGAAAGAAAAAATACGTATTCGAAAAATTTTCGAAATTACGAGGATTTATAGTATTTTCGGAGGATTTTTTTTCGTGTTTAATTGGGCGATTTTGTGAAGTTGGATATCTCTAATATATATATATATATATACGCTAATAGATGATCTTTTTTATATTGGGGCGGGCCCAAGGAACAGTGTACAGTTTTGTTGAGTATCTCAATTAAAATTAACACCCCTATCAAGCTCATATGAACTGTGACACGAATATGAAGATTTTCTACGATCCCGTATCATATCCACCCCCCAGGGGCTTCCAAACACCTTGTTCTCCAAAACAACGGATCGGAATACATATTACACGCCAGAAGTTCCACCCCACACCCCTAAGAGGGGGAATCTTATTCTCAAATTACTGAGAGTATTCGCAATAATTCCAATGAAGCCCGAGCTGAGGAACAAGTGGTGATCCATGATAGCAATTTGCCCAACGGGGATATAAAAACGACATGATCAATCGTGAACAGATCTAGGGCACGATTTAGCTTACAAGAATCCGAAAGCCCATGAGAAAGGGAAAGGAAACCATCCAACCGATCAATTTCAGCTGGATTTGCCCCACGGGACAATGAACAAATTAAAACACTTGTGTTGAACAAAATTGTGGCACCCACATTATTCGCGAGTGATGAGTCCCTTCATCATTAAAACTCGTCCACGTTTGGCCTACCGCAGAGGCCAAAACACCTAAAGAATCTGTGGTCAAACTTGGACACCAATGGAACCCCACTGGACAGATCGATAGTTGGTTAGGATACCAAAAAAGGATGCTATAGTTGCACTGGTTGCCAAATTGTCGATATATTATGAAGGGTCCAGATTTTCCCCACCCACATTAGGGGAGACGCCATAAAGATCCGACACGATTATCTGCCTTAGCCAATACATAGTGTATATATACATGTCCCCGTGGATTTACTACGTGGGGTTAAATACAAGACAACAGTAGGGAAAGAATGGCCACCATAGGAGCTCAATCAGAATAGCCCCGAACCACCAAAATCCCAACACTAGGGGAGAACCCCCTAAGTCAAATTTGGGGAAAAATCGGTCCCCAGGACACTATAAGGAGGGCCAACACCCCTTGGCGAACTTTAAATGGATGGCCAAGACCAAGTGGCGAAGGGAAGTGGACTAGATAAGAGGATGACGACTCCTCCAATGTGAGGCATGGTGGATCCATCATTGGACACCCTATCACCTAAGGCATCAATGAAAAATATCCTTGGAGGTTTTATCTAATTATATCTTATCCTAGTATTCCATGTATGTCCAGATTTTCAGATCCTGTGTTGAGATATTTAAATATTTTTTAGCTATTTAAAGGTTTATGAAGTATTTTTAAATCACCGTTTAAAACAAAAAAAAATGCATTTTACTGATTTTATATTTATCTCACTGTTACATTCACTAGGTATTTATAGTTTGGACTAAGCACTGGCACTTATGGATATATTTGACTCGCAATGAATCCCATTATAACCTCGTAACCCCCAATACCTCAGAGGACCAGGGAGTGTCCCGGAGCAGTGGAGGGCCCCACGTACCCCACCCCATACAGCTCCTAGTGAGGGCCCCACGTACCCCACCCCATACAGCTCCTAGTGAGGGCCCCACGTACCCCACCCCATACAGCTCCTAGTGAGGGCCCCACGTACCCCACCCCATACAGCTCCTAGTGAGGCCCCACTTACCACACCTCATACAGCTAAGTGAGGGCCCCACTTACCCCACCCCATAAGCTCCTAGTGAGGGCCCCATTACCCCACCCCTACAGCTCCTAGTGAGGGCCCCACTTACCCACCCCATACAGCTCCTAGTGAGGGGCCCCATTAGCCACCACCCCATACAGCTCCTAGTGAGGGCCCCACTTAGCCCCACCCATACAGCTCCTAGTGAGGGCCCCACTTAGACCACCCCATACAGCTCCTAATGAGGCCCCATTAGCCCACCATAAAGCTCCTAGTGAGGGCCACTTAGCCCACCCCACATCAGCTCCTAGTGAGGCCCCAACTTAGCCACCCCATACAGCTCCTAGTTAGGGCCCCACTTACCCCACCCCATACAGCTCCTAGTAGGGCCCCACGTACCACCCCCTACAGCTCTAGTTAGGGCCCCACTACCCCCCACCCCATACAGCTCACGTGAGGGCCCCACTACCCCACCCCATACAGCTCCTAGTGAGGGGCCCCAACTACCCCACCCCTACAAGCTCCGAGTGAGGGCCCCACTTACCACACCTCATACAGCTCCTAGTGAGGGCCCCACTTACCCCACCCCATACAGCTCCTAGTGAGGGACCCACTTACCCCACCTCATACAGCTCCTAGTGAGGGCCCCACTTAGCCCACCCCATACAGCTCCTAGTGGGGCCCACTTAGCCCACCCCATACAGTCCCTAGTGAGGGCCCCATTAGCCACCCCATACAGTCCTAGTGAGGGGCCCCAATTAGCCCAACCCATACAGCTCCTAGTGAGGGCCCCACTTAGCCCACCCCATACAGCTCCTAGTGAGGGCCCACTAGCCCACCCCTACAGCTCCTGTGAGGGCCCACTTAGCCACCCCATACAGCTCCTAGTGAGGGCCCCACTTAGCCCACCCCATACAGCTCCTAGTGAGGGCCCACTTAGCCCACCCCATACAGCTCCTAGTGAGGGCCCCACTTAGCCCACCCCAACAGCAGTGAGGGACCCACTAGCCCACCCCATACAGCTCCTAGTGAGGGACCCACTTAGCCCAGTGAGGGCCCCACTTACCCCACCCCATACAGCTCCTAGTGAGGGCCCCACTTACCCCACCCCATACAGCTCCTAGTGAGGGCCCCACTTACCCCACCCCATACAGCTCCTAATGAGGGCCCCATTTAGCCCATCCCATAAAGCTCCTAGTGAGGGCCCCACTTAGCCCACCCCATACAGCTCCTAGTGAGGGCCCCACTTAGCCCACCCCATACAGCTCCTAGTTAGGGCCCCACTTACCCCACCCCATACAGCTCCTAGTTAGGGCCCCACTTACCCCACCCCCTACAGCTAGTGAGGGCCCCACTTACCCAACCCCTACAGCTCTAGCTGAGGGCCCCATTAGCCCACCCCATACAGTCCTAGTGAGGGGCCCACTTACCCCACCCCTACAGCCTAGTGAGGGCCCCACTTACCCCACCCCTACAGCTCCTAGTGAGGGCCCCACTTACCCCACCCTACAGCTCCAGTTAGGGCCCCACTTACCCCACCCCATACAGTCCTAGTTAGGGCCCACTTACCCCACCCCATAACTCCTAGTTAGGACACCCCATACGCTCCTAGTGAGGGCCCACCCAGCTCCTAGTTAGGGCCCCACTTACCCCACCCCATACAGCTCCTAGTTAGGCCCCATACAGCTCCTAGTTAGGGCCCCATACAGCTCCTAGTAGGGCCCATACAGCTCCTAGTTAGGCCCCACCCCATAAGTCCTAGTGAGGGCCCACTTACCCCACCACATACAGCTCCTAGTGAGGGCCCCACTTACCCCACCCCATACAGCTCCTAGTGAGGGCCCCACCCCATACAGCTCCTAGTGAGGGCCCCACCCAGCTCCTAGTTAGGGCCCCACTTACCACACCCCATACAGCTCCTAGTTAGGGCCCCATACAGCTCCTAGTTAGGGCCCCATACAGCTCCTAGTTAGGGCCCCATACAGCTCTTAGTTAGGGCCCCCACCCCATACAGCTCCTAGTGAGGGCCCCACTTACCCCACCACATACAGCTCCTAGTGAGGGCCCCACTTACCCCACCCCATACAGCTCCTAGTGAGGGCCCCCACTTACCCCACCTCATACAGCTCCTAGTGAGGGCCCCACTTACCCCACAGCTCCTAGGAGGGCCCAATACCCCACACAGCTTCACACTAGCCCACCCCATACAGCTCCTAGTGAGGGCCCCACTTACCCCACCCCATACAGTCCTAGTGAGGGCACCACCCCATACAGCTCCTAGTTAGGGCCCCACCCATACAGCTCCTAGTGAGGGCACCACCCCATAAGATCCTAGTTAGGGCCCCACCCCATACAGATCCTAGTTAGGGCCCCACCCATACAGATCCTAGTGAGGGCCCCACTTACCCCACCCCATTACAGCTACTAGTGAGGGCCCCACTACCCCACCCCATACAGCTACTAGTGGGGCCCACTTACCCCACCCATACAGTACTAGTGAGGGCCCCACTTACCACACCTTAACAGCTCTAGTGAGGGGCCCCACTTACCCCACACCATAAAGCTCCTAGTGAGGGCCCCACTTACCCCACACATACAGCTCCTAGTGAGGGCCCCACTTACCCCACACAATACAGCTCCTAGTGAGGGCCCCACTTACCCCACCACTATACGGCTCCTAGTTAGAGCCCCACCCTATACAGCTCCTTATACAGTTAGGGTCCCATTCGATAATTAAACCGTTGGGCTACTCACCTCCCAGGATTATTAAATATCTCCCCAATTTGACCCCTAAAAACACCCACCTGTGCCCCTCTAACAGACAATTGGCCCGTCCAACAATCCACCCGTTCCAGCACTTAGATCGCTCCTCCCCTCAATCGCCGGTCCAGTCATACAACGCGCGGGAATAGAATACCGGCCGCCATTTTGCCCACAAAATTTAAAAAAAAAACTCCAACTGCGCAAGCGCAGAAGATATTTACAGGAGACGGCGCCGCAAGAAATAAAGTGCGCATGCCTAAGCGATGAGTTCACGTGACCAAGAACCGTTACAGCAAAGGGAATTGTGGGAGTTTACACTCTTGATATGACTGGGTCTCTGATGTTATTAAATAAAAGAAATTGTGTTATTGTGTCACCCATTATGAAATATTAACCCAGCACTAGCTAAATACTATATAAATAATATGCAGAGGGCACATGAGGAAGCCCCCATAAGGAGTGGGGGGCGAAAGCGGTTGCTTTGTTCGCGGCCCTAACGTGACTTATACTGGACGTTTGACTGACTTACCTTGAGTTGGTAGCTATGCACTTTATGTACTGATACCTTCATGATGCTTGTCCAACCGTAGTTTATATTGAGTCCTAAATAGTCTAAGCCGCTTGATTACTTTTTAAGTGTTTTATTGATAAGTAACCCTGATGTATTTAATAAAGGTTTTCTAGCTTTATATAGAGTGCGCAGTAGTTCTGTTTTTGTATGTGTGTCACCCAATCACAAACCAGATCATCTATAGTGAGAATACACAACCATACTCCATAAACAGTGATGTCACACTGACTCCACACTGACTCCTCCCTAAACCGTGATGTCAGCAATGACCTCACAGGCTTATATAGGAAGCTGCAGCTGTTGAGAAAATCATTTGATATTTAGGATTTGAGCGGACAGGAGCGACTCACAATGCTGGAACATATTTTACGGAGAATTAACTTCACAGAGATTTTCTCTGGGCCTGCAGGGAGGGGACATTGTCGGGGCCTCTGTCAGGAACATTGTCCAGGGCAGGACATTTGTCAAATACTGAGGATTTAGCCAAAACTATGTCACAGGTTTTGACCCAAGCCTCTCCATTCCGATGCGGGGCTGGTAAGTTGTCACAGGCTCTCACGCAAGTGATGACGGCGTCTAAACCGGGGACTGTCCAGTCTGCGTTTTCTTGGTCTGAGACGTTCCCTGGTTATTATTTTTACGAATTGAGCCATGGAGTTTATTTACTAAATACCCATATATCTGTGGATAATAGTCCTTTATGGACATTCGCCCGTGTGATGGGATTGTGGGCTTCCAGCATATATTCCACCTGTATTATTATGCAAGTCGCTGGAATAAAGATTCACCCACACCCCTAAATAAGGAAACACAGGTGGGTACGCCCGTTTAGCTCCCCAAAACCCCCTAAGGCAACACCTATGTACAGATGTGGAATGTTGCACCCAAATCCGTGAAGGGCAAGGGTGGCATTGGAGCCAGCAGATAGGGAGGGGGGGTGGGTATGGAAAGTAAGGGTAGGCTGGCCAGAGCAGAAAGGCGGGTGGGTTAGGATGTTCCAGGGCAGAGAGTGGGCACTTACCTTCAGTGTCCAGAATTGGGCTTCTGAAAGTTGCGATCGGCTTTCTCCAACCCCAACTCAGTCTCGGACCCGTCTAATAGGAAGTCGGGGCTTCTTGCAGAGCTCGCCTTCCTGAAGGTCAGGCCTTGGACCGAAAGGGTAGGAGCAAAGTGCGCCGGCGATCCAGCTTTTAGTTACTCATTTCTGGACACTGAAGGTAAACCCGGGGGTGAGGACCTGGCGGTTTGGTCCTCAACACTGGGTACTGTTAGCACCAGTATGGGTGGGTTGGGGGTTTGTTTTTTGGGAATAGAGAGACGATATAAATATGGCCAATATGGGCAAATCCAATTGATCCAAGAGATTTGTCAGGTTTTGACCATGTGTGCCCACATGTTGATCCAGGGATAGTCTGATCGCCACTAGGGGGTCAGGAAGGAATTTTTTGCCACCTGGGGCATATTGGCTTCAGGTGGTTTTTTCGCCTTCCTCTGGATCAACGTATAGATCAGGGTTGCCAGATTCTGATAGAGAGTGGGCATTTACCTCCAGTGTCCATAACTGAGCTTCGAAAGTTGCGATCGGCTTCTCCAACCCACACCTCAGTGTCTCGGACCCCTAATAGGAAGACAGGCTTCTTGCCGAACACGTCTTCCCGAAGGGTAGGCCTTGGACGAAAGGGGTAGGAGCAAAGTGGGCCGGCGATCCATCTTTAGTTGCTTGGTTCTGGACACTGAAGGTAATAGGAGATCCAGGGATTTGTCCGTTATTGGCCATGTGGATCCAGGGATTAGTCCGATCGCCATTAGTGGGGCCAGGAAGGAATTTTTCCCCACCTGGGCGGACTTTGGCTTCAGGTGTGTTTTTTGCCTTCCTCTGGATCAACGTGATAGATAGATATGTTACAAGTCTGAGTTTATAAGTTTCAAAGTAAAAATTTAATTAAAATACAATTTTGTGTCAGATCTTTATCTTTTCTTTCTTACTGCTCACAGTATGATTGGACAAAAACAGGAAAGATTGGGCCAGTGGTGTATCATTTACACAGTCCTGGGCCATGGACATAGAATGGGGCCCCCATGGAGTGGGACTTGAGATATACAAAAGTGTCCAGGTGCACACCGCCTGCGGTGCGGACTACAAAGAGGCTTCCTACTCCAATGGAAGCAATATAGTCATAAGAAACAGATACTTGTAGTCGAACTCCCAAATTGTGTATTGAAAAACCAAACATGATACAACGTTTCGGGGCGACTGGCCCTTCTCTCAGGTGGTGGGTGGGACTCTAGAGAGACAAAGTGTTAAGGCTGGTGTTGGTTGTAAGGGATGAGGATTGGTAACTTTTAGGTTCACACCGTGGTTATCCAGAAAATATCTTGTAGGGGGAAGTTACAAGCGAAAAAGTGCGAATAACCAAAGAAGACGACAAACACTATAGACAGACGTGGCTTATCTTACTGATTAGACCAATGAATGAGGATATCCGACATCCCTGTGTCCGTGTGTGTGCTGCTCTGGAGTAAAAGAAGCAGCCAATTCTACCTGATTGGCTGCTTTTTCCCTTCAAAGCAGAACAGCCAAAGGATCACTAGTTTGCTTAGTAGGGCGGGGACCACAGACCGGGACCTGAGAACTTACTGCATAGAAGCCAGGAGAGAGAGGATGTGCAGCAACTTCCCTGTGATGTACACAGCCTGAGCCACTTCCCCTCACTGGTACGGGACTGGGGGGTGAACGGGACAGGACGATGAGCTGCTGATGGGCTGCTGGCTACTCTGGGGGGTTGATTTCTTAAGGTAACTCTTCACATTGTGAAAATTCCTGTCCATGCTGCATTACTGGGTCTTGACACCAATAATAAACTGTACACACCAGTGTTAGTTTAGATGTCTCTGGGTGGGGGACAGTGAGGCAGGGGGTAGTGGTGGGGGTGTGTGTTGTGATCCTGGACCCCAATGATATTTAATCATGTGTCTGTGGGGGGTTGTGAGGGAGAGGGGTTGCAATAGACATCAATGTCTGGGTGAGGGTGGGGGGGGAGTCAGAAATGCTCACTGACATGACACCATGCTAAATTAACCTCCATTAACCAAAGGTGTAAGGGCTGGCTGTGTAAAGCAGGTGACAGAGGGGGGGGGGGGGGTGGGTCTGGACAGAGGGGGGGCCCTGGGTCTGCAACTGAGGGGGGCTGGGGCTGGGACAGAGGGGGGACCCCGGGTCTGGGACAAAGGGGGTGACCTGGGGTCGGGACGGGGGGGGGATGGATCTGGCAGAAGGAGGGAGCCCTGGGTCTGGGACAGAGGGCGGCCCTTTGTCTGTGACAGAGGGGGCGCTGGGTCTGGGACAGAGGGGGTTGGACCTGGGACAGTGTGGGGGGCTCGGGGTCTGGGCAGGGAGGGAGGGCTGGCTGGACAGAGGGGGGCTGGGTATGGGACAGAGGGGGGTCTGGGGTATGGCACAGGGGGGCCCTAGGGTCTGGGACCAGAGGGTGGCTGAGTCTGGGCAGAGGGGGGACCCTGGGCTGGAACAAAGGGGGGACCTGGGTCTGGGACAGAGGGGGGCCTGGGTCTGGGACAGAGGGGGGGCCTGGGTCTGGGACAGAGGGGGCCCTGGGTCTGGGACAGAGGGGGACCTGGTTGTGGGATAGGGGGGGGTCGGGACAGAGGGGGGCGCTGGGAACTGGCAGACAAAGGGTGGGGACCCTGGGTCTGGGACAGAGGGGGGGGTCTGGGACAGAGAGGGGGGCCCTGTGTCTGGGACAGAGTGGGAGACCCTGGGTCTGGACAGTAGTGAGGGCCCCACTTACCCCACCTCATACAGCTCCTAGTGAGGGCCCAACATACCCCACACTATATAGCTCCTAGTGAGGGCCCCACTTAGCCCACCTCATACAGCTCCTAGTGAGGGCCCCACTTAGCCCACCCCATACAGCTCCTAGTTAGGGCCCCACTTATGAGGGCTCCACATTTAGCCCACATCCATAAGCTCCTAGTGAGGGCCCACTTAGCCCACCCCACACAGCTCCTAGTGAGGGCCCCACTTAGCCCACCCCATACAGCTCCTAGTTAGGGCCCCACTTACCCCACCCCATACAGCTCCTAGTTAGGGCCCCACGTACCCCACCCATACAGCTCCTAGTTAGGGCCCCACGTACCCCACCCCATACAGCTCCTAGTGAGGGCCCCACTTACCCCACCCCATACAGCTCCTAGTGAGGGCCCCAACTTACCCCACCCCCTACAGCTCCGAGTGAGGGCCCCACTTACCACACCTCATACAGCTCCTAGTGAGGGCCCCACTTACCCCACCCCATACAGCTCCTAGTGAGGGACCCACTTACCCCACCTCATACAGCCCTAGTGGGGCCCCACTTAGCCCACCCCATACAGCTCCTAGTGAGGGCCCCACTTAGCCCACCCCATACAGCTCCTAGTGAGGGCCCCACTTAGCCCACCCCATACAGCTCCTAGTGAGGGCCCCACTTAGCCCACCCCATACAGCTCCTAGTGAGGGCCCCACTTAGCCCACCCCATACAGCTCCTAGTGAGGGCCCCACTTAGCCCACCCCATACAGCTCCTAGTGAGGACCCCACCCCATACAGCTCCTAGTGAGGGCCCCTTAGCCCACCCCATACAGCTCCTAGTGAGGGCCCCACTTAGCCCACCCCATACAGCTCCTAGTGAGGGCCCCACTTAGCCCCCCCATACAGCTCCTAGTGAGGGACCCACTTAGCCCACCCCATACAGCTCCTAGTGAGGGACCCACTTAGCCCAGTGAGGGCCCCACTTACCCCACCCCATACAGCTCCTAGTGAGGGCCCCACTTACCCCACCCCATACAGCTCCTAGTGAGGGCCCCACTTACCCCACCCCATACAGCTCCTAATGAGGGCCCCATTTAGCCCATCCCATAAAGCTCCTAGTGAGGGCCCCACTTAGCCCACCCCATACAGCTCCTAGTGAGGGCCCCACTTAGCCCACCCATACCGCTCTAGTTAGGGCCCCACTTACCCCACCCCATACAGCTCCTAGTTAGGGCCCCC
Source organism: Hymenochirus boettgeri (assembly GCA_019447015.1). Lineage (NCBI taxonomy): Eukaryota > Metazoa > Chordata > Amphibia > Anura > Pipidae > Hymenochirus > Hymenochirus boettgeri. Next base: position 223,229,352 of record CM033471.1, on the reverse strand, counting down.
ACTTACCCCACCCCCTACCAGCTCAGTGAGGGCCCCACTTACCCCACCCCCTACAGCTCCTAGTGAGGGCCCCACTAGCCCACCCCATACAGTCCATGTGAGGGCCCCACTACCCCACCCATACAGCTCCTAGTGAGGGCCCCACTTACCCCACCCCCTACAGCTCCTAGTGAGGGCCCCACTTACCCCACCCCCTACAGCTCCTAGTGAGGGCCCCACTTACCCCACCCCATACAGCTCCTAGTGAGGGCCCCACTTACCCCACCCCATACAGCTCCTAGTTAGGACCCCACCCCATACAGCTCTAGTGAGGGCCCACCCAGCTCCTAGTTAGGGCCCCACTTACCCCACCATACAGCTCCTAGTTAGGGCCCATACAGCTCCTAGTTAGGGCCCCATACAGCTCCTAGTTAGGGCCCCATACAGCTCCTAGTTAGGGCCCCACCCCATACAAGCTCCTAGTGAGGGCCCCACTTACCCCACCACATACAGCTCCTAGTGGGGCCCCACTTACCCCACCCCATACAGCTCCTAGTGAGGGCCCCACCCCATACAGCTCCTAGTGAGGGCCCCACCCAGCTCCTAGTTAGGGCCCCACTTACCCCACCCATACAGCTCCTAGTTAGGGCCCCATACAGCTCCTAGTTAGGGCCCCATACAGCTCCTAGTTAGGGCCCCATACAGCTCCTAGTTAGGGCCCCACCCCATACAGCTCCTAGTGAGGGCCCCACTTACCCACCACATACAGCTCCTAGTGAGGGCCCCACTTACCCCACCCCATACAGCTCCTAGTGAGGGCCCCACATTAACCCACCTCATCAGCTCCTAGTGAGGGCCCCACTTACCCCACACAGCTCCTAGTGAGGGCCCCCACTTACCCCACACAGCTTCACAATTAGCCCACCCCATACAGCTCCTAGTGAGGGCCCACTTACCCCACCCCATACAGCCCTAGTGAGGGCACCACCCCTACAGCTCCTAGTTAGGGCCCCACCCCATACAGCTCCTAGTGAGGGCACCAACCCCATACAGATCCTAGTTAGGGCCCCACCCCATACAGATCCTAGTTAGGGCCCCACACCATAAGATCCTAGTGAGGGCCCCACTTACCCCACCCCATTACAGCACTAGTGAGGGCCCCACTTACCCCACCCCATACAGCTACTAGTGAGGGCCCCACTTACCCCACCCCATACAGCTACTAGTGAGGGCCCCACTTACCACACCTTATACAGCTCCTAGTGAGGGCCCCACTTACCCCACACCATAAGCTCCTAGTGAGGGCCCCACTTACCCCACACCAACAGCTCCTAGTGAGGGCCCCACTTACCCACACCATACAGTCTCTAGAGGGCCCCACTTACCCCACACTATACGGCTCCTAGTTAGAGCCCCACCCTATACAGCTCCTTATACAGTTAGGGTCCCATTCGATAATTAAACCGTTGGGGCTACTCACTCCCAGGATTATTAAAATCTCCCCAATTGACCCCCTAAAAACACCCACCTGTGGCCCCTCTAACAGACACATTGGCCCCGTCCAACAATCCACCCGTCTCCAGCACTTAGATCGCTCCTCCCCCTCAATCGCCGGTCCAGTCATACAACGCGCGGGAATAGAATACCGGCCGCCATTTTGCCCACAAAATTTAAAAAAAAAACTCCAAGCGCAGCGCAGAAAGATATTACAGGAGACGGCGCCGCAAGAAATAAAGTGCGCATGCCTAAGCCGATGAGTTCACGTGACCAAGAACCGTTACAGCAAAGGGAATTGTGGGAGTTTACACTCTTGATATGAATGGGTCTCTGATGTTATTAAATAAAAGACATTGTGTTATTGTGTCACCCAATTGATATTTAACCCAGCAACTAGCTAAATAATACTATATAAATAATATGCAGAGGGCACATGAGGAAGCCCCATAAGGAGTGGGGGGCGAAACGGTCTGCTTTGTTCGCGGCCCTAACAGTGACTTATACTGGACGTTTGACTGACTTACCTTGAGTTGGTAGCTATGCACTTTATGTACTGATACCTTCATGATGCTTGCTCCAACCGTAGTTTATATTGAGTCCTAAATAGTCTAAGCCGCTTGATTTACTTTTTAAGTGTTTTTATTGATAAGTAACCCTGATGTATTTAATAAAGGTTTCTAGCTTTAATAGAGTGCGCAGTAGTAGTTCTGTTTGTATTGTGTGTCACCCAATACACAACCCCCGATCCTCTATAGTGAGAATACACAACCATCACTCCATAAACAGTGATGTCACACTGACTCCACACTGACTCCTCCCTAAACCGTGATGTCAGCAATGACCTCACAGGTCTATATAAGGAAGCTGCAGCTGTTGGAGAAATCATTTGTATTTAGGATTTGAGCGGACAGGATGCGACTCACAATGCTGGAACATATTTTACGGAGAATTAACTTCACAGAGAATTTCTCTGGGCCTGCAAGGAAGGGACATTGTCGGGGCCTCTGTCAGGAACATTGTCCAGGGCAGGACATTTGTCAATACGAGGATTTAGCCAAAACTATGTCACAGGTTTTGACCAAGCCTCCTCCATTCCGTATGCCGGGGCTGGTAAGTTGTCACAGGTCTCACGCACGTGATGACGGCGTCTAAACCGGGGACTGTCCAGTCTGCGTTTTCTTGGTCTGAGACGTTCCCTGGTTATTATTTTACGAATTGAGCCATGGAGTTTATTTACTAAATACCCATATATTGTGGATAATAGTCCTTTATGGACATTCGCCCGTGTGAGGGGGATTGGTGGGCTTCCAGCATATATTCCACCTGTATTATTATGCAAGTCGCTGGAATAAAGATTCACCCACACCCCTAAATAAGGAAACACAGGTGGGTAGCCCGTTTAGCTCCAAAACCCCCTAAGGCAACACCATGTACAGATGTGGAATGTTGCACCCAAATCCGTGAAGGGAAAGGGTGGCATTGGAGCCAAGCAGAGTAGGAGGGGGGGGGGTATGGAAAGTGAGAGTAGGCTGGCCAGAGCAGAAAAGGCGGGTGGGTTAGGATGTTCCAGGGCAGAGAGTGGGCATTACCTTCAGGTCCAGAATTGGGCTTCTGAAAGTTGCGATCGGCTTTCTCCAACCCCAACTCAGTCTCGGACCCGTCTAATAGGAAGTCGGGCTTCTTGCAGAGCTGCCTTCCTGAAGGTCAGGCCTGGACCGAAAGGGTAGGAGCAAAGTGGGCCGGCGATCCAGCTTTTAGTTAGTCATTTCTGGACATGAAGGTAAACCCAGGGGGTGAGGACCGGCGGTTTAGGTCCTCAACCTGGGTTACTGTTAGCCCAGTATGGGTGGGTTGGGGGTTTGTTTTTGGGAAAGAGAGACGATATAAATATGGCCAATAATGGGCAAATCCAATCTGATCCAAGAGATTGTCAGGTTTTGACCATGTGTGCCCACATGTTGATCCAGGGATAGTCTGATCGCCACTAGGGGGTCAGGAAGGAATTTTTTGCCACCTGGGGCATATTGGCTTCAGGTGGTTTTTTCGCCTTCCTCTGGATCAACATATAGATCAGGGTTGCCAGATTCTGATAGAGAGTGGGCATTACCTCCAGTGTCCATAACTGAGCTTCTGAAAGTTGCGATCGGCTTCTCCAACCCCACCTCAGTCTCGGACCCGTCTAATAGGAAGACAGGCTTCTTGCCGAACACGTCTTCCCGAAGGGTAGGCCTTGGACCGAAAGGGTAGGAGCAAAGTGGGCCGGCGATCCATCTTTTAGTTGCTTGGTTCTGGACACTGAAGGTAATAAGGAGATCCAAGGGATTTGTCCGTTATTGGCCATGTTGATCCAGGGATTAGTCCGATCGCCATTAGGGGGCCAGGAAGGAATTTTTCCCCACCTGGGCGACTTTGGCTTCAGGTGTGTTTTTTGCCTTCCTCTGGATCAACGTATAGATAGATAGATATGTTACAATCTGAGTTATAAGTTTCAAAATAAAAACATTATAAAATACAATTTTGTGTCAGAAATCTTTTTTCTTTTCTTTCTTACTTGCTCACAGTATGGATTACAATAAACAGGAAAGATTGGGCCAGTGGTGTATCATTTACACAGTCCTGGCCATGGACATAGAATGGGGCCACCATGGAGTGGGACTTGAGATATACAAAAGTGTCCAGGTGCACACCGCCTGCGTGGGTGCGGACTACAAAGAGGCTTCCTACTCCAATGGAAGCAATATAGTCATAAGAAACAGATACTTGTAGTCGAACTCCAAATTGTGTATTGAAAAACCAAACATGATACAACGTTTCGGGGCGGACTGGCCCTTCTTCAGGTGGGTGGGTGGGACTCTAGAGACAAATGTTAAGGCTGGTGTTGGTTGTAAGGGATGAGGATGTAACATTTTAGGTTCACACCGTGGGTACCAGAAATATCTGTTAGGGGGAAGTTACAAGCGAAATGTGCGAATAACCAAAGAAGACGACAAACACTATAGACAGACGTGGCTTACTGATATAGACCAATGAATGAGGTATTCCGACATCCCTGTTGGCGTGTGTGTGGCTGCTCTGGAGTAAAAGAAGCAGCCAATCTACCTGATTGGCTGCTTCTTTCCCTTCAAAAGCAGAACAGCCAAATGGATCACTAGTTTGCATTAAGGGGCGGGACCACAGACCCGGACCTGAGAACTTACTGCATAGAAGCCAGAGAGAGAGGAGTGTGCAGCAACTTCCCTGGATGTACAACAGCTGAGCCACTTCCCCTCACTGGTACGGGACTGGGGGTGAACGGGACAGGACTGAGCTGCTGATGGGCTGCTGGCTACTATGGGTGGGGTTGATTTTCTAAGTTAACTCTTCACATTGTGAAAATTCCTGTCCATGCTGCATTACTGGGTCTGACACCAATAAAATGTACACACACCAAGTTATGCTAAGATCTCTGGGTGGGGGACAGTGAGGCAGGGGGTAGCTGGTGGGGTGTGTGTGGTTATCCTGGACCCCAATGATATTAATCATTGTCTGTGGGGGGTTGTGAGGGAGAGGGTTGCAATAGACATCAATTCTGGGTGAGGGGGGGGGGAGTCAGAACTGCTCACTGACATGACACCATGCTAAATTAACCTCCTATTAACCAAAGGTGTAAGGGCTGGCTGTAAAGCAGAGTGACAGAGGGGGGGGGGGTGGGTCTGGGACAGAGGGGGGGCCCTGGGTCTGCAACTGAGGGGGGCTGGGGCTGGGACAGAGGGGGGACCCTGGGTCTGGGACAAAGTGGGTGACCCTGGGTCTGGGAAGGGGGGGGCTGGATCTGGGTCAGAAGGAGGAGCCCTGGGTCTGGGACAGAGGGCGGCCCTTTGTCTGTGACAGAGGGGGCGCCTGGGTCTGGGACAGAGGGGGTTGGACCTGGGACAGTGTGGGGGGCTCGGGGTCTGGGGCAGAGGAGGGCTGGGTCTGGGACAGAGGGGGGGGCTGGGTTATGGGACAGGGGGGGGTCTGGACACAGGGGGGCCCTAGGGTCGGGACAGAGGGTGGCTGAGTCTGGGACAGAGGGGGGACCCTGGGTCTGGAACAAAGTGGGGACCCTGGGTCTGGGACAGAGGGGGGCCTGGGTCTGGGACAGAGGGGGGGCCTGGGTCTGGGACAGAGGGGGGCCCTGGGTCTGGGACAGAGTGGGGACCTGGTCTGGGAGAGGGGGGGGCTGGACAGAGGGGGGCGCTGGGAGTGGGGACTGGGATGAGGGGGGGGAGTGGGGGGAGGGGTGGGTGGGTGGGGGTGGGGACTGGGTCTGGGACAGAGGGGGGGGGTCTGGGACAGAGGGGGGCCCTGTGTCTGGGACAGAGTGGGAGAACCTGGGTCTGGGACAGAGTGCAGGCCTAGGTCTAGGGCAGAGGAGGGGCCCTGGGTCTGGGAAGATGGGGGACTTGGATCTGTGACGAGGGGGGGGTCTGGGTCTGGGACAGAGGTGGTGTGGACCTGGGTCTGGGACAGGGGGGCCCTGGGTCTGGGGCAGTGGAGGGGCCCTGGGTCTGGGACAGAGTGGGGGGCCCTGGGTCTGGGACAGGGAGGGCCCTGGGTCTGGGGCAGAGGATGGGGCCCTGGGACAGACGGGGGACTCTGGGTCTGGGACAGATGGGGCCCTGGGCTGGGACAGAGTGGGGGACCTGGGTCTGGGACAGAGGGCGGGCTTGGGTCTGGGGCAGAGGAGGGGCCCTGGGTCTGGGACAGACGGGGGGACTCTGGATCTGTGAGAGAGGGGGGGCCTGGTCTGGGACAGAGGTTGTTGTGACCTAAGTCTGGGACAGAGGAGGGGCCCTGGGTCTGGGACAGAGTGGGGGACCTGGGTCTGGACGAGAGGGGGGGCACTGGGTCTGGGACAGAGGGGGGACCCTGGGTTTGGGGGGCGAGGGGCCTTGGGTCTGGGACGGGGGGGCCCTTGGTCTGGGACAGAGGAGGGGCCCTGGGTCTGGGACAGATGGCGGCCCTGGGTTGGGACAGAGGGGGGTCCCTTGGTCTGGGACTGAGTGGGGGGACTCTGGATCTGTGACAGTCGGGGGGGTCTGGGACAGAGGGGGGGCCCTGGGTCTGGGACACAGAGTGGGGGACCCTGGGGTCGGGACAGAAAGGGGGGGAAATGGGTCTGGGACAGATTGGGGGACCCTGGGTGGGACACTAAGAGGGAACTGTGGCCTTGGGACATGGAGGAGGATGGAGGCACTCTGGGCTTCTAGCGCCTGTTGATTGTAACAGGCTTCTTAAGTTAGTTAGTAATAAATCTGACCGGTTGGGAAAACCAAGCTCCATTTACACGTATGTCAAGGTAGGTACACCACACTAATGATAAAGGGACGATACTGGCGGATCTGACAGGGACGGTCCCTATCGCTTGTGTGTGTTGCGCATTTCCGAATGCTCCCCAGGCCGGTAACGTTACATGTCGTTTTGGAAATGCTAAAAAATCTCTGTGAGTAGTTTTACTGTTAGACTGGAATTGGTGACAGAGATGACAGTTTGGGATGCTGTGTGTGCTGTGTGCAGGACTGACAGTGGTGGTGTGGGGGAAAATGTCAGGTCGGATGGAAGGGGAGTGGTTAAAAGGGGGGGGGGGATACTGCTCCTAAACAAAATGTGTGCTGGATTGAAGGCATGTACAACACACTGGAATCCGAAGGTAAAATGTTCTATTATACCAATACGCGAGTAAAATCATGAATCCGCGAGTAAAATGTCTATTATAACCATTACGCGAGGTAAATTATCGAATTCTCGAATCCTCAAGTAAAATGTCTATTATACCCAATACGCAGTAAATATCGAATTCTCAAATCAGCGAGTAAATGTCTATTATACCAATACATGAGTAAATACAAATATTGAATCCGCAAGTAAAATATCTATTATACCAATACGTGAGTAAAAACGGAATATCGAATCGCCGAGTAAAATGTCGTTGATACCTATACGCAGAAGTATCGAATTCTCGAATCCGCAAATAAAATGTCTGTTATACCAATACGCGAGTAAATATCGAATTCTCGAATCCACAAGTCATTCATGGGATAATTAACGATGTTTGAACGCGAGAGCTTGGAAAGTAGCGCGCGTGAGAGTAAAATCGAGTTTAGTTTTCGAAGTCCTGGATATTCGAGCATGTTCCACAGCCATTCCAGGGCCCACAGCTATTTACATTAAAGGGCAATGTCTACCCCAAAACTATAATTTCCCCCACACTGGCCCCACGTTGTAGGTGTAATAAAAATCCTTACCTTAATCCCAGCTCCAAATAGTTCTTCCAGCAATCCCCCCCAAAGTCCAAAAAAAGTGGCAACCAGGAGGATAGCGAGTCTATATAGGACTTTTGCCAGTGTGCCTCCTCACAGCACTAGGGGGAGCAAAATGTTTTTCAACCCCCCTCGATTTGGCCTAGGGTACTGCGCAGATACCAGTGGCAAGAAGGATCAACCTAAGACGGCCTTTGTAACCCTATGGAAGTAGTGTTAGGAGACTTGAACTTGATACTTTAGTGTTATATGGATGATGTAATAGTGTTTGCACCTACATTTGGAAACACCTACATCGCCTGGACCAAGTTTTAAACCGTTTCAGTCAGTATGGGCTCATGCTAAAACCTAAGAAATGTCACATGTTCGAATGTCCTTGGAGATCCTGGGGCATGTTGTTACCAAGGATGGGGTGAAGCCCATTGATGCAAAAGTGCGAGCAGTCCTTGATTGGCCAGTCCCAAAACAGGGCCAAGCTTCGAATTTTTTAGGGCTGGTGGGATACTATAGACCTTTACCAAAACGTTTGCTATGAAGCCAAACCACTTAATGCCTTTTTTTGAAGTCTGTCTGGGGCCTCTAAGAAAAAAGAAGCATTGCCTTGTGGGGATCAGAACAACAGAAGGCTTTTGATCAATTCAAGAAGTATTAGTCAAGCTCTGGTGTTACATTTGCTGACTTTACATAGCCCTTTTTGCTTTACAACAGATGGAAGTTTGAAAGGCCTGGGAGATATTCCAGTTGCAGGAGGGAGAAGAAAAGTGATTGCATTGCTAGAAGATCCCTTCGTGAGGATGAGCGAAATCCCATCCAATTATAGCTCTCCGGCTGGAGAGTTAGCAGTTGTCTGGGCGGTGGACAGAACAATTCTCAGACTATTTTAATGGGGTCTTGTGTCGAAATTATCACAGACAATAACCCTCTAGCCCACTTTAATTAAGCTAAACTGGGGCAGTGGAAAACAGGCGATGGGTGCCAGGATACAAGATTTGATCTCACTATTCGTTACAGACCTGGGAAAAAACATACAAATGTGGATGTTTATGTCGATGCCCAGTGAGAAACCTGGATGAGACCCAGATGAACGAGCTAAAGACGTTGAGAGGCTTTGTGAGACATTCCCTGGAATAGTATCTGGGAGATCAAACAACTATGATACGGGCAATCTACATGAAGAGGCAGTTTCAGCAAGACTGGTCCCAGCTTCAAGATTTTACCCATTTTAGCCAGCCTGAAGCAAGTGAGTAGAGGGGATAGACTTACTTATCTCATAGGAGCGAGAGCACAAAGAGACTGAACTGCCTTGATATCAAATGTTCTATGACTGAGCATTTTAATATAATATTTATGGTTTGTTGTTCGGATACATTGTAATTAGGGATGACAAAAAATCTTTTGCAAACCAGATTGAATCAGTATATTTAGAAATTTTAAACAATCAATTATTGATTCTCAGTTTTCGTAAATTTGTAAACAAATACGGTTTAGAGTTCCAAATTCAGTAGATCTGGGATTTCGAAACTGGCAGGTTCGGTTTCAAAACGAGGTCACTAAGTGTGATAATATTTAGTACAGTTCTCTGCGTGGGAAATAGTTACATCGCAACAACTGAATTTGATGGTGTTGTACCATGTTGTATTGTATCTTGTAAGCGTTAGTAAGGCTTTGAGTTTATTTTTATAGATAATGGGCTGGATGCAATGAGACATGACAAATGGCCTGTGCATGTGCCAATTCATTTGCTGCACACTGACAATCAAAGGTTAGCTTTTTACTGAGATTCTGCTGTTTTTAATTGGTTTGCTACAGATTAATAACAATGGGCAAACTTTTGCATAATGAACAAAAAACATAATAGAGCCCTTAGCAAACTTACATGAATTGTTTAAACAATTGGAAAAGAAACTGACCTCCTCATGTCCATTTAACATCATATTGGGTAAACGGGACATGTTATTTTTACATTTAAAAGAAGAACTAGACTGCTTCTTCACCCCTTAAACCATTAAAAAAACGATGGGTTATCAACAATTGCTAACTGTTTCCCATCATCGGCCATTTGAGCTCAAACTTGCTAGTGAGCAGACCCCCTCATGGGAGATGCCTTTGCAAGGAGGCATTTTCCCATGGCATTCCTAAACAGATGAAGCAAAGCAACAGTGGATTGGACAGCAAGGAAAACATTAGGTTAGTGAGAAACAGCTGATTTGTGGTAAACCAGGGATGTTCTAGGGTTTTGACTTTTGACACCTGAAACAACTTTTAAATGCTGCAGACAGGGGGGGTTAGCAAGTCGTGAGGCAGGCGTTGGCTTCATCAGGAAATAGGATGGTTGGGAGGTGGGTTGTGGGGTGGGCTAACACTGAGTGGAAACTGGGAGGCTAGACTTAACATGAGTGGTGTGGACGGATGGCTGACTACACTGTCTGGATGGACTGTGTGAAGTATTGCAGGAAGGGGATTTTTTTAAACTGCCACCTTTTAGTGTTCTGCAGGGCAGGCCCTGAGAAAAATGTTTCAGTTTGCTTCATGGTAGGGGCACCCCGCTGGTAACCATGGGTATTTCAATGGGAATATTAAGGGGAGGTATTATAATTGTTCTTTAATCTGACTTAGCATACAAATAGATTTTCTTCTTCTTCTCTTGGGTTATTATGTCTGGCTCTTCTATGTGTTGTACTACAAATACTACTTGCAGATGCATTATAATGGTTTTACACATTCAATAGCCACCCCCAATAACAGCACCAAGCACAGGGGGAAAAATATAGCCGGCAAAGTGGAACAAAAGTTGCCTTTGAAAGTTTAGCCCTGTGACTGCACATCCTGTATGAAGTGTTATTGTGAATTTATCACTCTATATTCTGATGTCACCAACCCTGTGGGCAACCAAATCAATACGTTACTGCTTTCACTTCTTTTAATGTCGGCTGTGACCAAGTAATCAGAAAGGTCAGTGCTATAGCATTGCTCCATGTTTCATTGTATGCATTTAAATATCCACTTTGCAATTGGTATAAAATACTCAGCAAACTGTAACTTTATAAGGTGAGAATAATCTGTTACTGCTTCCGTAGCTGGTGTGAGCTTTTATTACTTGGCTAAGTTTGTGTAAAAAATTTAAGAGGCTTGTGGTGCCATATAGCAACACAAGTGACGCTAAGTAAGACATATAAATAAAAGATGGCTTATCATAGGAACAGGCGTTTCTCTCCTGCCAATAATCAGTTACAGTAGAATATCGGATTACTCCCTCTGGATAAACCAGGAATATAGACCCACCCAGGTTGACTTAAAATGGCATAGTTGTAGGCAGCGGGACTAGGTTTTAAACATTTGAGGTATACGTTGAAATGAAGTGAGCAAAAAACACATGGAACAGAAGGCAGAAGACTGAAGTTGTGAAGAGGATTTCTGAGTAATATACGTTGCCGGACTTAAAGGGGGAAAGGGGCAAACTGCCTCAGCTAGAATAATACTTTATTTCTTGTAGGCTTTGGTTGTTAAAGTGCTTTAATTAAAATGTTTGACCAATTATATAATAATGCGACGTTTTTCTTGAGATGTTTATAGTTCTACTAGTTCCCAAATTAAATAAGGTAGAAACTGTAGTGAAACCTTGAATAGAGAAATGTATTCACAATGTGTGAAAATTGTGTTTCTAGTGTTATTGTTTGTAAGCTGTTATCATAAATTTATATCATTAACCCCCCCTGGCAGTTTAAAATTTTTTTCTTATAGCAAATAATAATGATGAATTCTGTTTACAGTTCTTCGAGAAGAGAAGCTGCTGCTGCGGAACTGGAGGAAAATATACAGCATAGAAAAACAACCATAACTCATAACTAAAAATGACTCCCAGTCTCGGATGGATGTTATTTAATAAACATCTGTACATTCTTTGCAGGGGTACAAAAACAACTGTTTATTAACAAAAAGTTTAAGTTTAACAACAAACAATGTCACACTTTCCCCTGTCAGAAAACCTATTTCAATGCATTTTCATTTATTTGCATACATGTGCGTAAGTACAAAAGCAATTTACAGGGCGATGAATATTTCTGGCACTGCACCTTATCGTACCCGCCAAGCGATGTGTTGGAGCTTTATGGGAAACCTCCAGTACACTGCAAGTGCCCAAATTGCCTCTCTGTTGTTGCAGTGCATGCCTGACCGGCGGTGAGATGGGTGTGCAAAATTTAACGTGATCCTTGCTGGAGAGCTTATCTTAATAAAAGGACCTTCTGAATCTTCATAGAAGGGTCCAGCATGGGATCGATTTCAAGGTATTACTTTCATATAAAAGCCCTTTGTTTGTACACCACAGTACCTTTTAGCGAAACAGTAGCGCAAAACTTTAAAAGAACTAGTTAAGAACACCCAATAAAAAAAAAGTGTTCATGGTAAGTAACTTAAAAGAGATAATGAGTTTGCCTAACTTCCCGTTCTTCAATCCAATTCTGTGGAGTCAGGAACGAAGATGTAAGAAAAACACCTTTATATGATCAACGCGACTACACTGACCATCATGACCGTTTCCTGGTTCGGTTCAATCTATAGCGGCATACACAGTAGTTAAATATAACCAGGAATGGTCAAGAATTCAGTGTGGCTGCGGAGGGTTGCGGCGAAAGGTAGATTCTTCCATCATCTTTCTTCCTGTCTCCCACAGGAAATTGATGAAGAAACGAAGGTAAGCATAGCTCATTAACCTCCTGGTGTTGATCAATGCATTAAAGGAAATAGTTTACTTTTCAGTGAACTAGTTATTTTAAATTAAAATGTTTCCATTGAATTTGCTGCACTTTTTCCAAAGGTACAAAAGGAGAGCAAAACACATGTTGTAACAAGGTATTACCTCATGTTGCCTGGGTTTAGGACTCATTTTCACACTGACCACATTACATGCTGTACCCATGCCAGGTTTCAGAAGATCAGCTGACAATGACTCTGTAGTTCATAGATTTTATGGATTTTGCTATTGTACACATTAAATACCCCATAATCCTTGAGCACATTACCATTCTGCATTCGGTCTATAAATATTATGCTGGTTTATTTATTTAAAATGAAAAAAAAAAATGGAGGTAGAGAAAAAGATTTCTGAGATTATCTGTATATATTGTTCGAGGCTTCAGGCCACAAGGACTAATGTCAGTTTTAATCTGTTTATATTGTGGTTAGTGCCGGAAAGGAAGGCAATATTTCATAACGTTTACCATGTATAGTTTTAGCGGCATAATTATAATGTGGGCCCAGTAAGCTAAGAATCTTAATATATAAAACCAATTTTACATTATCAAGTTGTCTTAAATGACAGCAGTGTAAACAATTCACCAAATCACAAGAGAATTTAAATATGTTTTATACAAAAACGTACACTGAAAAATCCCGTTCTATGTCATCTTCAAAAAACATTTGGAGACAGCACCAGACCCCAGAATGCCTGTAACAATACTAGCTTACCGAACCATTAACATTGACAAAAAGTATGGATTTTGAGTTCTGCTGAGAAAACTAGCGATAATCATCCACATCGCCCTGTTAGTGACAACCATCTGAAAAAGCCAACCGAAACTTCTTACTGCATCTGAAACACTCTTTGCAGAGCAAATTAATTACATAAAACTGAGTCCTGGGACATAGGGAGAGGGCAGGGCAGCAATACTCCTACCATTTTTAACAATTTATTACAGGCATGTTAACCAGATATTACTAATAGTTCTATTCCTTTCTGGGAAAAGGTCTAAACCTCTTCCCTCTGCACAATGAGCTTTTTATAAGCTTAAGAATGTGCAAAGGAGACAGTAGGGAAAAGCAGTCAATCAAGGTTGTGAGTCACCGTCAAGGCCTGATTGACTGCATGAAAGAGAGGAGTCAAACTACTCAAACAAAAGAATAATTATCCTACTATAATACACCCTAATGTAGTGTGATATTTATAATGGGAGCTGCAGTGGGATATACCTTATAAAAAATAACTCAGCTATGTCACTAAGTGCTATGTCTTAATTTCTAGATCCCATGCTCCTCCCATTCCAGTGTTTTTTCATGCATGGACAATAAACATTTTTGCTGTGTGTGACTTCACATAATGAAACCTGATGGAGCTTCTTCTGCACTTCATAACCAAGGACTCTCCACCTAGTCCACAAAGATTTGTAACTTGGTAACTTAAAGCATTCTATGCTTGTGAAGGTTCTCATTCATCCAGGTCATGGTATATCTGTTGTATTCAATTCGATCAACTGGACTTGAAATGTAGTTCTGAAGACGGTTTCGCTAGTCATCCGACTGGCTTTCTCAATTCGAATGAGAAAGCAGTCGGATGACTAGCGAAACGTTCTTCAAGAAACTACATTTCAAGTCCATTGATCTAATGAATCAAACAGAGGATATTTTAAAGCAGTCTACTGGTTTTAAGTTACAGAAGTAGCATGGGGGGTTAAATTAAGTGGGAATAGGGACAAGGCTCGAATTTAAAATGAAATGTGTGTGATTGGAATCCGATTACTGATGTATTATAAGAAATAATGCGCCCCTTTACAGTATAATAGTAAGCACATTATTTACATCACCTGGAGGCTCCTGCCCTACTGGCCTACTGCCTAGCTTCTATATGGTCAGGAATGCCCTCTGGTAATATCCCTATATTAGTCCTAAATAGGGATTGTCTGAAGCAAGGTCCATATTGATAATGATGAAATGTCACATGTTCAATACATAACAGGACCTGGTTGGCTTGGTGGACTTTATATTTACTCTGGAGCAGGAGACACTGCAGTGGTAACCCAGCAGCACCAGCAGGATTTATACTACCTAAGGGAAGGTGTGCTGGGGGATACTTTAAAAAGTTCAATATCTTATATTACACTGGAAGGGCGCATTATGCCTTATACATTCTGTTTAGTAATACATCTAACAATGTGTGAATATAAATTGGATTATTGAGGGCAGGTAACGACAACGTGACCAGGTTTTTGTTTTAAAGAGTGGAGATGCCATTTAATTGCTCTAGTGCGTAACTACAGCCCCGCAGCCCTTGCAATGGCAAGGGGGCAGAGGCTGATCACTGCTTTTAATTACTGATCGTGTGCACCTTTACTTACATACGCCCAATGAGCTGTTTAAAGCGGGATCAAGGTTCAGTCAGAGATCGGGGGGAGAGAGGAAGCAGAGGGTGGGGAGGGGGGCCGTGGGGGGTTGGCAGGGGCCTTTGAACAAAAGCTGAGGGAGGATAGTGGCCCATACAACAGTTGCTGTTTGTATTGCACTTAAATAACATAAGAGCTTTTATTAATATGCCTCATATCTCTTTACATATTTATATTTCTGCAAAATGTGCGCGTTTTAATTAACATTGGTATAAATGTTTAACTATTTCTAAATGAAAAGGGGAAAAAGTAGACTAATATGTGCAAACAGCAGGTAATTACATGATTTAAAGTAGTTAATAAAATGTTTTTAATGACCCCACTTCAGTGGAAAACCTAAGGCTTATGACGTCACCATAATCTTTAATGTAAGGAAAGAATCAACAAAAATTTAGGTCCGGGAACCAATTAAGTGATTGGGTAAAAAAAAATCCATTTTCGTTTTTCTATACTGTTTTGTTTTCAGTGAGTGTTCAAACCAATTACCTTGTCTTAAAATTAATTTTTTTTTAAAGATCATTAATAGCCCTGCTAATAAAGTATAGAACTGGTCTAGGACGGTAGAGAGGTAGAGATTGTTTGACAGAAATTAATTTTGGATTTAACTTAAAGGGAAAACTAAAGCAACGAAAACAAAATGAACCAGAAAACAGCACACCATGATATAAAAACCAGGTATAATCTGTGTCGTACCTCTCATTTTGATTACGGGTGCTAGGAAAATTTAAATAAAATAACATATGGTGCCTTACTTAAAGCATTCTAGTATCAACAGTTTGGTCAACCATACTTGCACAAGCTCAGTCCTTAGCTATGCAGAAACTTTTACAGTTGCCACACCCCTTAATAATCTTAGCCAATCTTTACAGCGGACAGAAAAGCAGGAAGATGGGACTGAGGTCGGAGGTGTGGTTGACCCTGCACATACAAAACAGATACTTTATCCAAGTTCAATCAGGCTTATCTTTACTTTAATACAATTTACCTGAAGTGGGATTTATAGCTTAGTGGAGTGTTTTTAGGGAGATTATTTTCAGATTTTGAGATTCAAAATGTGGATTTTTTTTTATTGCTTAAAATATCTTAAAAAATGTTCTTTCAGTACAATGTTAATCTTTTTTGGAGGAAAAAAAAAAAAATCTGTATCAATGAAAAAATGAAATATTACCTATAATCATCTTTTAATCCAGTGGTCCATTAAGCATGAAGTTATAGGGAAAGGTTTGCATGCAAGAATGGAGCTTCTACAGTCCCTGTAGCATATATGAACATTTAAATGTCTTTCTTAGGTCTTTGTTAATAGTACACACATATTCTGCATTAACTAAGAAAAAGAAAACCGGAGCACTCCTTGGAAATTTCCAAACATAGAAGCTTTATTTCATACCACGTAACTCGACGCGTTGCGGCACTTGCACGAGCCGTTTTCAAGACACACGTGCGGTGAAAATAACACACAATATTCTGACATAGTCACTTCCCTTTTCGAATAAATCAATTGATTTCATCCCTGTGTTGCTTTTCTGTGGACAGTAGCGACTGCCCATTCAAGGTCTGTACTGGCCTTCGTCTTCCCATGATGCACATTTCTTATAATGTTCCAAACAGAAAATTTCTATGATTGGATGTGGGAGGGTCAAAAGGCTGGTATGGCAGGATAAAGATCATGGGAAGGAGAAATAATGCGTTTCATTAAAAGCAGTCAGTAGTATATTACCCCAAATGTAACTTGTGGTGTTGTAGTGTAGCGGACCCCCTTGCAACCCCTAACTGTCAAATGTATGAGTTTAAAAAGTGCAGAAACTTACTTACAAACCTTCATTTCCATCGGCCTATGCCTCTAATGATACTTTTGGGAAGGGAGTATCATTAGGGGCCGCCTGCCCGCCCCCCCAAAGGAATAAGGTTGGTAAGTCTATTTCTGTGCCACTTTTTTAACTTAAACTATGGTGGTTAGGGTTGCAAGGGGACTCCCATACTCTACAGGAAAAAGTTAGTTATTTAAAACATGATCGCAGCACCAAGATCTGGAGGGAGTAGTGGGTGAGAGAGCTCCACAGTGCATGCCAGAGTCCCTTCTACAGGTGACAGGAAAGCGGGCAGGTGCAAATTACACCACAGGTAAGGATCCTATCTCACTTTTTTGTACTTAAAGCATTGCAGGACAACCACACGGAGAGAGAAGAAGGTATGGATTTTTTTACACTACACAGTGGGGCAAACACAGGGGGTTAAATTTTAGTTTTTGGGGGTGGACATGCCCTTTAATAAGGTGTCAAACCACTTGGATGAGCTTTTCTGCATAATACCAGTAACAACACATTTTTTCAAGGCAATTTAGGAGGTACACCCTGGAATCACTTAAAGGGATTGTCTACCCCCCCAAACTACAATTTAACCCACCACTGGCCACTATGTAGTGTGTAAAAATCCTTACCTCCCCCAAAGCTCCAATGATCTCTGTAACCCCCCCCCCCCCCCAAAGTCCCAAAAATGGCCAGCAGGAGGTAGGGGATAGCAAATTTCATATATGACTCTGCCTCCTGTCTCTCTTGGGAGAAGTGTGTGGCATGTGCACTGAGCCATTCTCCCCCTCCCTCGCCCTTCAATTTTGTTCTCCCTCTCCTTACCATAAAACCCCTTTTATATATGTATTCGCCCTCCCCCAGCCAACCGCATTTACTAGTATTTACAGAAGTGCCCGGATCTTACATTACCATGCCTCTCTCCTTCGACTGCTTGAATTCCGCAGCCACATCTGTGATTGGCTGCCTATGAGCCAATTACAGACGACGGCGGCTCTGCTGTCCCGTCCCCCGGCTTGCAATTTCTGTGCAAGCAGAGGCTGGGGCAGTGAGTGAGACAAAGGATAGAGGCAGGGTAAGTAAGTAAAGATCGGGGGCACTTTCGTGAATATAATTAATGCGGTGGGGGCTGGGGAAGGCACAGTACATTGTATAAAAAGTTATTAGAAGGGTGGACATGCCCTTTAGAAGGGTTAGAAGTATCGTTTTATGAGTCTTGAAGAAACAACTATACTGTAAAAAAAGGTCCTTTTTAATTTAAAATGGGAGGTATTTGATTTATTAATTCCTACCTCAAAATATTGTTTCATGAGGAGCTCAGCACGTAACCAGTTTTCATTTGCCAGGCGTAGGCTTGTGCTAACGATAGTGCTGAAGCCAGGAGGAAGACTGGCAGTATCAAGTTTTCTTTGGGCTGTGCTCCCAAAGGACACAATATCAAGAAGTAGGAATTAACAATATAGTCCCTGTCCCAAGTACGTTTATTTAAAAAAAAAAAAGTTATTACAACTTAATATTCTTAAAATGGGTCTTAAAGACCATCAGATCACAGATCTTTGACTTACTGTATCTGAAACAGTTGGGGGGTAACTCTTAATATTATTTGTCCGTGTGAAGCCAGTGAAAGTAGTGTGAAACCTAATCATCGCCACAGAGTCTGTAGCTTCATGGAAACTGACCAGGACAGGATATGCCAAAAGTATTGTCCCCTGATCAAAAGCTGCTGGCCCTCAAGCAGAAAGTAGTTTAATGTTTTCTTGTTCCTGAAAAGCATTCGTCCTTTCTGCATGTAATCTCTCTGGATATGATTGTGAAGGTTCTCCTTCTTTCAGGCCATGGGTGTGTATCTAGGTATTCGGTTAACTTAAATGGACATTAAGTTTAGTTCTTGAAAATTTTGCTTGTCATCCAACGGGATCTCTCAATTCATGGAAGGATCCCTAAATGAGAGATCCAGTCAGATGGCTTGCCAAAAAGTCATGTAAGTGTTACCTGTAGGAAAGACAGGCGAAGTTGGGAACAACGAGGAAGTCAACACTCCGGGATGGCGCGTTTTTAGGCCCTTTTTGAATCTTCAGCCGCCTGGGCGCACTTTCTGTGACGTCACTTGCGTCACGTGGCGTAACATCGTGCGTCCGGATGGCCACGCGTATGGCATGCAGACGTCGGCCACAGATGGGGAGCGAGCGACGCCATCTTGGAGGCGACCCAGAGCGGCGGAGAAGGTAAGTGGCATTCCTACAGACCCCCTCCCCAGGAGGGGCATCAGGACCATCGTGACCAGGCTTTCGTGGAAAGTCCTGGCAGTATTAAGTCCTGTGAGTAATACGAGGCGCATTACTCCAGATGTTTGGACCCAGAAAAATTCTTCAGGACCCCGAAGACCCTCCTTTGGATTAAGATATTGTAGGTCCCTCTGGGAAAATCTGGAATCGAGGATTCTTCTTCGTTGAGCCATAACCAAAATAGGAATAGGGGGGAATAAGGAGGAAGAAAAAGTGGTTAGAGATCACAGGTTTAAGTTTTTAAAGGACACATGGAATACATTAGGAAGTCTTATCTGCGGAGGCAGAGATAAAGGAAGGCAGTAGGGTTGATTATTTCCATTTAGGGCCGAATGGGGAGATGGGAGCTTAAGGTGAATATCTTTGTAGAGAGCAAACTGATCGCCGATGGAGGTAAGGGGAGAAGGTTTGGGTTGCTTATCAGGAGTATGACTTCTGTATCAGGAGGTTCTTTTCTAAAGTGATTGGAGCACTCCAGATGCAGACATGTGAGCTGCATGGTCATGGCTGCTGGGACACAGTAAGAAGAAATCTTGTGGGAAGGATTAAGGAAATGTTGTCCTACACAGTCCAGAAATGGGGATCTACCAGTAGAGGAATGCGTGGATTATTATGGCGCGAATTTGCCCAAGGTAGAAGTTCCGAACAGTCATCTTGGCAAAGGGAAACGTGACAACGAAGGAACTGTCAAGGTATGATTAAGTTGTTCAGCTGCCCCATGGATTGGAGGGTGATAGGCGAGGAGATGAAGTGGGAACCCCTAGGATTTTGCAGGAGGGCTCTCCAGAATTTTGAAACAAATTGGGTTCCCGGTCAGAGGACTAATTTCAGCAGGTAAACCATTGAATGTGAAGACGAAAAATGTGGGAGATGAAAAGTTGAGGCAGTTCAGGAGCACAGGGAAATTTGGGGAGAGGAACAAAGTGTGCATTTTGCTAAAGGATCCATCACTACCCAAAAGTACCAAATTTCCTCTAGACGGCGGGAGAGTTCACAATAAATCCTAGCAAGATGAGTCCATGGGTTGTGAAAGAAGAGGTAAGGGGTCTCAGAAGTACGGGATGGACGGAGTTGGTTAGGATTAGGATTTAGATGTAGTACAAACTACACCGGCTAGACGTCTTTCAGTTTATGAATGGCCACAAAAACCAAATGGTTAAGAGGTGAAGTTTATGACTCAGGGAACGCCTGTTAAGAGTGTGGGTTGTGGAGGATAGTAAGTCGTGTTTTCTGGAGGTGTATATATCAAACTGGTGGGAGTTGGACGGTGCAGAGGATTGAAGTGGATAGAGCTGAGGGCAAGGGAGTAGACAGAGAGGGCAATGACCTGGAGGAAGTTATGAGGGGTTCGTCTAGATCAAGGGGAAAAGGAGATTTCAGAGGAAAAAGGAACTCCTAGAAAGGGAATCGCTTTTTGTTCTAGTACCAGGATGATAGGTGATAAAGTTGAAGCGAGAAAATAAGTGTGCCCAAGGGCCTGCCGAGGATTCAGCACTTTGTCAGTGATTGGTGAATTGAGGTTTTTATGATCCTATACACAGTGACAGGGTGAGTAGAAACTTACCAGAAGTGTCTCCATTCTTCAAGATCTAGTTTGATGGGCAGAAGTTCATGGTTTCCAATATCATAATTTTGTTCGATGCTGAGAATTTTTAGAAAAGTATGCACAGGGGTGAAGTTGCCATCCGACTCATGTCTTTGTGATTAATAGTGCCCCAGCTCCAATATGGGATGCATCTACTTCACAAGAAAAAATGGAAGAGAGGGTTAGCATGTTTAATTTAAGTATAGGAGCAGGAAGAAAATGAGTCCTTTAAGGAGTTGAGGCTTCCAAAGCCTGTGGTGTCAAGAGCTCGGTTTACCCACCCCATTCTTGATATTGGGCGAGAATAGGAGATATTCCGGGAGGAGAAATCCCCTAAAAACTGTTATAATAATTGGGATGCAGCCAATGATCTTGAACAGCTTTGGTAGAGGTGGGTATAGGCCATCCTTTTATAGCAGTATCTTGCTGGGTCCTCTCAAACCCTTATTGAGAAAATTATGGAACCAAGAAATGGAATTTTGCGGAACTTCAAGATACACTTTTCAGTTTGCGTACAAGTAATTTTGACGAATACGAGATAAGGACTTCTTTTACAATGATTTCTGTGTAAGGCAATTGTCTCAGAAAATATAAGAGTATAGTAAATAGACCACCCACAGGCGACAGAAGATCTCGGAACAGGGCGTTTACAAAATTTGAAAAACAGCCGGAGCATTACAGAGGCCATAAGGGCATCACAAGGTACTCGTCATGTCCATCACGATGTTGTTAAGGCTGTTGTCCAGTCATTCCCCTGATGAATGACGAATTAAATTATAGCCCCACGAAGGTCTAGTTTGGAAAAGATATGGGCCATTTTTTTAATTAATTCAAATAACTCAGCAATCGGGGGGAGGGTAGGGTTTTGAATGGTTATCTTGTTGAGTCCTCGTAATCGATGGAAGGGCAAAAGGCCCCATCCTTCTTCCTCCACAAAAAAGAATCCAGCTCCGGCAGGTGAAGTGGAGGGTCGAATGAACCCGTGTTGTAAATTGTTCCTGAATATATTCTTGCATGGATTTAGTTTTGGAGGGGGGAAAGAGCATCGGTACATCACTCGTAGTGGAACGGAATTCAATGGGCAGTCCATACTTCGATGAGGTGGGGGAGAGTTTCAGCTGATTTTTTACAAAAGACTTCGGCACATCTTGATATTGTATGGTAGAGATTTAGGTAATGGACAACAGAAATTATTGAAGAAGAAGGAAGAGATGCCATTGGTCTGGCAGTAGGACAACAGTGTATATACTGTAGTATGCCAGTCTATGTGAGGGTTATGAGACGGAGCCAAGGGAGAGACCAAGAACAAGGGCGTGGAGGGGCAATTAATATAAACAATGAGATTGCCTCTTTAGGAAAGGACGACATTTAAGGAATGGTGAGTGGTCATGGAAATAACATCAGACGAGAGAGTTTGCCGTCAATGGAAAATACACGGAGAGGATTGGACAGTGGCAATAGGGGAAATATTCAGTTGTTTGGCAAGGTTGGTCCATACAGATTGACAGCTACTCTGAGTCAAGGAATGCCCGGAGTTCCAGGACTGTGGTGGGTTAAACTGAAGAAAAAAAAACGGAAGAGTCTTGTAGGGGATATTAGGAATTCCGCCCAGGATGCCCTACGCCGATCTAGGTTTGAGAGTTCCCTGTTTGAGGGAACAATTCTTTGCGAAATGACCCCTTCCTCAAAGTAGAGCATAATCCTGCTGTGCGCCTCCTAAGTTTAGCCTCTTCAGGAAGGTGAGCTCTTCCTATCTGCCTAGGTTCTACTGTTGAGTAAATCAGCTATGAAGTTTGAGGGGAGGAGGGGTGAAGAGGGGAGCCAAAGGTGGAAAGCTCCTGCATGTTCTTTCTCAGAATGACTCTCCTGAGACGAGTATCTATCTTGATACTAAATGAAATGAGTTCATCCAGGTTAGTAGGCCAAGTCTCTAGAAACCATCTGCATCTTTAAGCTTGTCGACAGACCTTGACCAGCGCTTCATTATTCCAGGAGACCACTGCAGCCAGGGTACAGAAGTCGATGGCACTTGGCGGGCATTATTGAACACCCGGTTTCAATTGGAAGAGGTGAGAGAGGCAGTCGTAGATCGCCCAAGGAGCATGAAAGATGGTTTTAAATAGAGGCAAGGAACTCCACCGTATTATTTACCAACGGAGAATTCCTTCTCCCAAAGAGTGAGGCCCACTCCAAAGGTTTACTTCAGAAAGGAGATTATATATCCCACATTAGAGGTTCTGACACAATATGGGAGGGTTGGAGGTCAAACTGATTGGCATTGGGTGATGAAGCATCTGCAAGCTTGAGGGTCTCCATTATCGCATGGAGGAGGAGGAATGCGTGGTCATTGTGGCTTCATTAGATGGAGAAGGAAGTTGTGCCCACTGAGGCAGCACCGGCTGTAGGGGGTGCGGGAGGGGCTCGAGCAAGCAGTGTTGTTCTAAGGCCCTTCCAATGCATTGAAGGATCATCTCCAAGTCAAAGGGCTGCTTCCTCAGATGGGTCAAGGCCGAACCGAAATATAAGGGTTTACCTGTAGGAAGAAGACAGACGAAGTTGGGAACATGAGGAAGTTGGACACCGCCGGGACGTCAAGGCACAGGAACGAATGCCAGAATACTGGAGAGTGGCAAGTTCAGATTCCCAATAAGGGAAGGGAAAAAATAGGGAAGCTGTATGATCCAGACAAAGGATTACCAAGCAAAGGACAGCAGGGAAGCAGGAACAGGAGAACAAATAGAAATCCAAAGGATCAATAACCCAGCACGCTCAGGAACGGAAAGCAGTGCTATTTCGGGCGTCCGCCTGATGTTTCGGCCCTTTTGAACTTCGCAGTGCTGCGCACTTCTGTGATGTCACTTGCGTCACGTGGAGTAAGATCGCACTTCCGTGGTGACGTCACGCGCATGGCCGCACTTGACGTCGCACGACGGAGCTCGGTGCCGCAATCTTGGGACCGGAGCGGTGGAGCAGGGTAAGTATGCGCGTCCTTACACTAAACTACGGTAAAGGCCCATTTGAGGTAACTGAATACCACAGAAATGTCTGGATATCAGTTTTCAGAGAGAAGAGTGAAACATGAATTTTTCCCGTTACAGTTATAGTAACTAAAATTGTCCATTCGTGGCCATGAATTCCAGCAGATCCACTCAATGATCTGCATGTGGATTGTCTAGAGGCATCTCTGTGTTGTAAGATCAAGTTTCCTGCTTAGAAAAATTATTGGATTGCACGCAACACTCAAAGCTAAGGTATGACCAATTACAACGTATGATGTAAAGTAGATTTGGTATGTGTATTGTAATCATCTAGTACTCTAGTTCTGCCATTTCCCCTGGGTGAATGTATGGTCAACTGACAGCAGTTCATATTTGCTGCTTTTTTCTTTTTTTTTTTTGGTTTTTTTACATCTCATGTACAGCTCTGTGTATTTTAATGTTTTTTGTAATCCTCTAAATAAAGGATAAATAGAACAAATGTTACATCAGGTGGGTATTTGCATGTTAAAGTTGTAAATGATTGCTAATGATCATGACTTATAGGAACAAGGGTTTTTTTTGAGATACGATAATGCTTATTGTGCGAAAACAATCAACAACGTTTAGTAACAAATAAAAGACTTGGAAAAGTCCATTTTTCTCTTAGTTACGGTTTAAATGAGCGTAACAAGTCTTAATTCTAATCGGTTATAAACAGGTATATACTAAAAAGAGATTGCCAGATACAAGGGCCACTTATGGGTCCTATTAACAGCCTATGTGGGTTGTCTCTACCCCCTACCCACCCCACCCACCCCTCTATATATAATATATATATATAATATCTTCAGGTTAAAAGTGCACTCATCCAATACCATGTGCACTCATCAATTACATGTTACAATTCAGGTAAACAAAGAAGGACGAGCGGACTGCCAACAACCACAAGTACAAACTTAAAGTTATTGCCGATCGAAGCACACTTCACAGGAGGAGACAAAACACACTACCCTGACGGTTTCGTGACGAAACACCCGTCAATTCATCAGAGGGAAACACTCCCACCCTGAAGACAATCATATATACCCACCCAGAAACCAGCAACATATGTTACATCAATCACCCTAATGGGAAAGTAAAAGTAATCACATCAAAGGGTAAATTTCCTATTACATACTAAGTGATACCTGCTGAATACAGAGAAGACATATGGGGGGGGAAGAGGGGAATTACTATACAGATGTAAAGATGCATAAAAACAGTTTATAGAAATAGATATCACATTAAAAACTATGTACAATTAAAAAAAGAAACAAAACCGAACATTATAACCCAAACACCAGCAACATGTATACAGTCATAATTACATATGTATAGTAAACCTACAAAGAGATAACATAAATAGGAACCATAAAGGGACTTAATCAGAGACACAAGGTATAAAGAGTATCGAGAGAGATATACATATAAATATATAAATTACTGTTGTAACTAGTTTCAATATAAAGCACACCACTGAATTATAAAAAAACTGTTATATAACTCATAAGGATACAATGGATAAATCATGTATTTAAATGTATGTAACTTAATCCCTTCTCACTAAGGAATATGGTCAATCATAAATACAAAATATAAATAAAAGCATTTAACTTCCATACGGTGTACATATTTATCTTACAATAACTGCAAGCATTAGAAGGCCTAAATCTATGCAGTTCATACAAAAAAGGAAACCTCCCATTCTCTAGGTTTAAACCTTTTGGGATATGGTTTTTAGTTTCCAGGATCCACCACAGTTCCCTTTTTGAACGAAATAAAGAGGGGGAATCTTCTGCACCACCTCTACACCCTGTGACAACTTGCTCTATACCCATAAATTTACATTGTTTTATATTACTGGACAAGTAAGACTGGGGTGCCCAGAGCTGTACGATTGTCTCTATTTTTAATAGAGTTAAAGTGTTCATATAATGTAATGTGAGTTAGTGTCGCGTGCCTACGTATTGGAGCCCACATCCACATGTGATCAAATAGATCACATATTGGGACACACCGGTTGATATATCTCTTCATTGTAATGTTTTGTAGTAACAGAGGACGAAAAAAACTGTGCAGAAGACAACAACATGTGCAACTCCTGCACCTGCTCCTTCCCCACTTTAACATCCCGTACGTGCGAGTCCAATTACTACTGGTTTTATTTTTAAGCCTATGGGAGCCACATAATTTAAATCGTTATGACAGTGCGATACGTAATGCCAGGTTTGCTTGGAAGAATTTCCGCTTTAGAATGGGATCACCAATCAATATGGGCCCACAACTTGAGTCTTTATTAACCAGAATATGTGCTTGGGATTTCCTTACTATAAGTTGGTGATAAAATTCATAGAGAAAATCCTTTTTCTCTGCTAGATCTTTATTTCTAATCCATTAAGAGGAATGTTTTCTAAATTTGGGCCCCTTCTTCGGCTTCAGTAATTTTCAGATCCAACTAATCGCATAATTCATAGGCTTTTGTAATGAATAAATCCTCCATACCATAAAAAAAAAAAACCCTTTCGACTGTAAATTTTCCATTCAAATCATAGCTGTGGTTTAAAGCAAAAGTCCCATATGGAACAGCTTCCTTCTAATAGTAATGAACGACTTGTCGGTGGAGGATTACTTCTCAAAAGTGATTTCGGATGGCACTATCATACTTAGCAAGGTATCCTAGATAGAGTTTTGTATAAACATCCATAATAACTGACCTTATTTTAGATCGGAACAGTATGGCAGAATGGTACTAACCTCATTCATAGAATAAGTAAAGGTCAAACCCAAAATTCATTAGAGTTCAGATATTGAACACAATTGACAATCCATCCCCCTGTCTCCTTCCAGATGATGATAAGATGTCTATATATCGATAGTAACATACAATGATTCTCTCTATTATGGATTAATATTCTACACGCTGGAACCGCTCCCAACCCATATATAGGTTTGCGTATGAGGGCGAAAATGTCGCACCCCATTAGCGCCCCCCCACGTGTCTGGAGATAGTAAGAGCCCCCCGAAACATGAAAAAGTGCAATTCAGTAAATATCTCATTGACTCCAGAATGAAATCATCTGCCCCTCAGGACAATCATTGTTTCTCTTAACCAAAATTCGTGGCTTGTATACCTAGATGTGT
This sequence comes from Hymenochirus boettgeri, assembly GCA_019447015.1. Taxonomy (NCBI): domain Eukaryota; kingdom Metazoa; phylum Chordata; class Amphibia; order Anura; family Pipidae; genus Hymenochirus; species Hymenochirus boettgeri. The sequence continues at coordinate 223,202,608 of CM033471.1, read as the reverse complement.
GGAATACTCGAATAGAGACATGCTGACTCGATGGTCAGCCAACGTGTAATATCTTCCATAGAATATCTGTAAATTAATTTTAAACAGGCCTCCAGAGGTCTCTAATGTATGATGGTAAACCAGTTACCATGGGATTAAGAAAACGATCCAATATTTGATAGGCCTTCATTAAAAGAGCTATTCAGCAATGATGGACGGGACCCTTTGGTTTCAAAGGATCCTTATGAACCTTGGGTAAGGTTATGAAAAATGGGCATAACCGGACTTGTCCACATACATATAAATTCATACTATCACATATTAGACTGTAACATGGTGCTGTCTGTGGTTATAATTTCGGGTGGTTTCTTATTTAATTGTACATAAGTATTTTAATTGACTATCCCACTTTCTATAGGTTTGTCATATGCATCTTTACACTCTGTATAGTAATCCCATCTTCCACCCCCCGCCCCATCTGTATTCCCTGGTAGCCAGCATGGTATCAACTTAGTATTTATAGTATGAACCCTTTTGATGTGATTGACTTTGTTTCATTATACCATTCGGGTGATGATGTACAGATGTGTTGTGGTTTCTGGTTGGTATATATGATTGTCTTCAAGGGGTGGGAGTGTTCCCTCGGATGAAGTGACGGGTGTTCGTCACGAACGCGTCCAGGGTTCGTGTGTTTGTCTCCCTCTGTGAAGTGTGCGGCTCGATCGGCAATAAAAGTTAAAAAATAAAAGTTACGTTTACTTGTGGTTGTGGCAGTCCACTCGTCCTTCTTTGTTTTGCTATGGTCTTCATGCTATTGGAAGGTGTTCGGAAATCCAATCGAATGGACTTCCCACTACAGAGGTGTGAAGAGAGGAAGCCGCCGCTTATGACCGACTGGTATAACGTTTGATCATTTACTTATTCAGGTGCTCCATTAAGGTGCTCCCATTCGCTATGTGTAATATTATGGTTCAATTTCGGAATATAATTCCGGGCACACTGTTGTCTTGGTGAAAAACCAATCACTCTTTATTCAACGTTTCGACGTCCGCGCAGACGTCTCATCAGGACATTGATGAAGACGTCAGGCGAGACGTCGAAACGTTGTAATTAAAGAGTGATTGGTTTTCACAAGACAACAAGTGGCCCGGGAATTATATTCGAAATTTGAACTATATATATATAATATATATATATATTTATATTATCTATATATATATATATATATAGACATACATACATACATACAATAAAAGAATGTGGAAATTGGAAGAATTGGAAGCAATGGAAATGTTTTCGGCCTTCCAGAACGCGGGAGGCCGGACCCGATCGTGCGGCGCCGCGAGCGCTCGTTCGGGAAACGAACGTTACAACACAGTAAACAGATAAAAGCCCGATACCGTTCGGATCCGAGCTGGTTATCGGGGCTTTATCGTTACTGTGTGTTACCCAGCTTTAGTGATGGCCAAGTTTGCGGATCCGGAATCCGAATCGGCAGCGGATTTACCTGTTCGCGAAAGGCGGATATCAAGGATTTTCCGTTTTTTTCGCCTTCGAACTTTCCGAGTTTTCAAAATGCATGGAAATAAGTATTTCGAAAATTTTCGAAATTACGAGGATTTCTCATATTTTCGAAAATACAGGGACCCCGTATTTCGGAAATTTTGGAATTACGAGGATTTTACGTATTTTCGAAAATGCAGAAAGAAAAAATACGTATTCGAAAAATTTTCGAAATTACGAGGATTTATAGTATTTTCGGAGGATTTTTTTTCGTGTTTAATTGGGCGATTTTGTGAAGTTGGATATCTCTAATATATATATATATATATACGCTAATAGATGATCTTTTTTATATTGGGGCGGGCCCAAGGAACAGTGTACAGTTTTGTTGAGTATCTCAATTAAAATTAACACCCCTATCAAGCTCATATGAACTGTGACACGAATATGAAGATTTTCTACGATCCCGTATCATATCCACCCCCCAGGGGCTTCCAAACACCTTGTTCTCCAAAACAACGGATCGGAATACATATTACACGCCAGAAGTTCCACCCCACACCCCTAAGAGGGGGAATCTTATTCTCAAATTACTGAGAGTATTCGCAATAATTCCAATGAAGCCCGAGCTGAGGAACAAGTGGTGATCCATGATAGCAATTTGCCCAACGGGGATATAAAAACGACATGATCAATCGTGAACAGATCTAGGGCACGATTTAGCTTACAAGAATCCGAAAGCCCATGAGAAAGGGAAAGGAAACCATCCAACCGATCAATTTCAGCTGGATTTGCCCCACGGGACAATGAACAAATTAAAACACTTGTGTTGAACAAAATTGTGGCACCCACATTATTCGCGAGTGATGAGTCCCTTCATCATTAAAACTCGTCCACGTTTGGCCTACCGCAGAGGCCAAAACACCTAAAGAATCTGTGGTCAAACTTGGACACCAATGGAACCCCACTGGACAGATCGATAGTTGGTTAGGATACCAAAAAAGGATGCTATAGTTGCACTGGTTGCCAAATTGTCGATATATTATGAAGGGTCCAGATTTTCCCCACCCACATTAGGGGAGACGCCATAAAGATCCGACACGATTATCTGCCTTAGCCAATACATAGTGTATATATACATGTCCCCGTGGATTTACTACGTGGGGTTAAATACAAGACAACAGTAGGGAAAGAATGGCCACCATAGGAGCTCAATCAGAATAGCCCCGAACCACCAAAATCCCAACACTAGGGGAGAACCCCCTAAGTCAAATTTGGGGAAAAATCGGTCCCCAGGACACTATAAGGAGGGCCAACACCCCTTGGCGAACTTTAAATGGATGGCCAAGACCAAGTGGCGAAGGGAAGTGGACTAGATAAGAGGATGACGACTCCTCCAATGTGAGGCATGGTGGATCCATCATTGGACACCCTATCACCTAAGGCATCAATGAAAAATATCCTTGGAGGTTTTATCTAATTATATCTTATCCTAGTATTCCATGTATGTCCAGATTTTCAGATCCTGTGTTGAGATATTTAAATATTTTTTAGCTATTTAAAGGTTTATGAAGTATTTTTAAATCACCGTTTAAAACAAAAAAAAATGCATTTTACTGATTTTATATTTATCTCACTGTTACATTCACTAGGTATTTATAGTTTGGACTAAGCACTGGCACTTATGGATATATTTGACTCGCAATGAATCCCATTATAACCTCGTAACCCCCAATACCTCAGAGGACCAGGGAGTGTCCCGGAGCAGTGAAGCTCCTAGTTAGGGCCCCACTTACCCCACCCCATACAGCTCCTAGTTAGGGCCCCACTTACCCCACCCCATACAGCTCCTAGTGAGGGCCCCACTTAGCCCACCCCATACAGCTCCTAGTGAGGGCCCCACTTACCCCACCCCATACAGCTCCTAGTGAGGGCCCCACTTACCCCCCACCCCATACAGCTCCTAGTGAGGGCCCCACTACCCCACCCCATACAGCTCCGATGAGGGCCCCACTTACCACACGCCCACACCTCATACAGCTCCTAGTGAGGCCCCACTTACCCCACCCCATACAGCTCCTAGTGAGGGCCCCACTTACCCCACCTCATACAGCTCCTAGTGAGGGCCCCACTTAGCCCACCCCATACAGCTCCTAGTGAGGGCCCCACTTAGCCCACCCCATACAGCTCCTAGTGAGGGCCCCACTTAGCCACCCCATACAGTCCATGAGGGCCCACTTAGCCCACCCATACAGCTCCTATGAGGGCCCCCACTTAGCCCACCCCATCCAGCTCCTAGTGAGGGCCCCACTTACCCTCCCACCCCATACAGCTCCTAGTGAGGGCCCCTTAGCCCACCCCATACAGCTCCTAGTTGAGGCCCCCCTTAGCCCACCCCATACAGCCCCTAGTGAGGGCCCCCCTTACCCCCCCATACAGCTCCGATGAGGGCCCCACTTAGCCCACCCATAACAGCTCCTAGTGAGGGACCCACTTAGCCCACCCCATACAGCTCCTAGTGAGGGACCCACTAGCCCATTGAGGCCCACTACCCACCCCATACAGCTCTAGTGAGGGCCCCCACTTACCCCACCCCATACAGCTCCTAGTGAGGGCCCCACTTACCCCACCCCATACAGCTCCTAATGAGGGCCCCATTTAGCCCATCCCATAGCTCCTAAGGGCCCCACTTAGCCCACCCCATACAGCTCCTAGTGAGGGCCCCACTTAGCCCACCCCATACAGCTCCTAGTTAGGGCCCCACTTACCCCACCCCATACAGCTCCTAGTTAGGGCCCCACTTACCCCACCCCCTACAGCTCCTAGTGAGGGCCCCACTTACCCACCCCCTACAGCTCCTAGTAGGGCCCCACTAGCCCACCCCATACAGCTCCTAGTAGAGGGCCCCACTACCCCACCCCCTACAGCTCCTAGTGAGGGCCCCACTTACCCCACCCCCTACAGCTCCTAGTGAGGGCCCCACTTACCCCACCCCCTACAGCTCCTAGTTAGGGCCCCACTTACCCCACCCCATACAGCTCCTAGTTAGGGCCCCACTTACCCCACCCCATATAGCTCCTAGTTAGGACCCCACCCCATACAGCTCCTAGTGAGGGCCCCACCCAGCTCCTAGTTAGGGCCCCACTTACCCCACCCCATACAGCTCCTAGTTAGGGCCCCATACAGCTCCTAGTTAGGGCCCCATACAGCTCCAGTGCCCCACATCTCCTAGTGGCCCACCCCATACAGCTCCTGAGGCCCCATTACCCACCCACATACGCTCCTAGGGCCCACTTACCCCACCCCATACAGCTCCTAGTGGGGCCCCCCCACCCCATACAGCTCCTAGTGAGGGCCCCACCCCAGCTCCTATTTAGGGCCCCACTTACCCCACCCATACGCTCCTCTTTAGGCCCCCCATACACTCCTAGTTAGGGCCCCATACAGCTCCTATTTAGGGCCCCATACAGCTCCTAGTTAGGGCCCCACCCCATACAGCTCCTAGTGAGGGCCCACTTACCCCACCACATACAGCTCCTAGTGAGGCCCCACTTACCACCCCAATACAGCTCCTAGTGAGGCGCCCCCACTTCAACCCCCCTCATACAGCTCCTATGAGGGCCCCATTCCCCCCCACGCTCCTAGTGAGGGCCCCACTTACCCCAACAGAGCTTCCACTTAGCCCCCCCATACAGCCTCCTAGTGGGCCCCCCACCAGCCCCATTACCCCCACCCCAACACCTCCAAACAACCCACCCCATACAGCTCCTAGTGAGGGCCAACCACCCCAATAAACTCTCCTAGTTAGGGCCCCACCCCACTACAGCTCCTAGTGAGGGCCCAACCAACCATACAGTCCTAGTTAGGGCCACCACCCTCAAGATCCAGTTAGGAGGGCCCCACCTTCCCACCCCCACCCCATCCACACTACAGTCCTATAGAGGCCCCACTCCCTACCCTACCCCACCCTACAGCACTAGTGAGGCCCCCACTTATACCCCCCCATACAGCTACTAGTGAGGCCCCGACCCACTTACCCCCCCCCCATAACCCCATACAGCTACTTAGTGAGGGCCCCCCCACTTACCACACCTATACAGCTCCTAGTGAGGGCCCCCCCACTTACCCCACACCATACAGCTCCTAGTGAGGGCCCCACTTACCCCACACATAACAGCTCCTAGTGAGGCCCCCTACCCACCCATACAGCTCCTAGTGAGGGCCCCCTTACCCCCACACTATACGGCTCCTAGTTAGAGCCCCACCCTATACAGCTCCTATACAGTTAGGTCCCTTCGATAATTAACCGTTGGGCTACTCCACCTCCCCAGGATTATTAAATATCTCCCCAATTTGACCCCCTAAAAACACCCACCTGTGGCCCCTCTAACAGACAATTGGCCCCGTCCAACAATCCACCCGTCTCCAGCCCTTAGATCGCTCCTCCCCCCCTCAATCGCCGGTCCATCATACAACGCGCGGGAATAGAATACCGGCCGCCATTTTGCCCACAAAATTTAAAAAAAAAACTCCAACTGCGCAACGCAGAAGATATTACAGGAGAGACGGCGCCGCAAGAAATAAAGTGCGCATGCCTAAGCCGATGAGTTCACGTGACCAAGAACCGTTACAGCAAAGGGAATTGTGGGAGTTTACACTCTTGATATGACTGGGTCTCTGAAGTTATTAAATAAAAGACATTGTGTTTTGTGTCACCCAATTGAAAATTAACCCAGCAACTAGCTAAATAATACTATATAAATAATTGCAGAGGGCACATGAGGAAGCCCCCTAAGGATGGGGGGCGAAACGCGTTGCTTTGTTCGCGGCCCTAACAGTGACTTATACTGGACGTTTGACTGACTTACCTTGAGTTGGTAGCTATGCACTTTATGTACTGATACCTTCATGATGCTTGCTCCAACCGTGTTATAATTGAGTCCTAAATAGTTAGCCGCTTGATTTACTTTTTAAGTGTTTTTATTGATAAGTAACCCTGATGTTTTAATAAAGGTTTTCTAGCTTTAAAGAGTCGGGCAGTAGTTCTGTTTTTTGTATGTGTGTCACCCAATACAAACCAACAGATCATCTATAGTGAGAATACACAACCATCACTCCATAAACAGTGATGTCACACTGACTCCACACTGACTCCTCCCTAAACCGTTGATGTCAGCAATGACCTCACAGTCTATTAAGGAAGCTGCAGCTGTTGGAGAAATCATTTGATATTTAGAGTTTGAGCGGACAGGATGCGACTCACAATGCTGGAACATATTTTACGGAGATTACTTCACAGAGATTTTCTCGGGCTGCAAGGGAGGGGACATTGTCGGGGCCTCTGTCAGGAACATTGTCCAGGGCAGGACATTTGTCAAAACTGAGGATTTAGCCAAAACTATGTCACAGGTTTTGACCAAGCCTCCTCCATTCCGTGCCGGGGGCTGGTAAGTTGTCACAGGCTCTCACGCACGTGATGACGGCGTCTAAACCGGGGACTGTCCAGTCTGCGTTTTCTTGGTCTGAGACGTTCCCTGGTTATTATTTTTAACGAATTGAGCCATGGAGTTTATTTACTAAATACCCATATATCTGTGGATAATAGCCTTTATGGACATTCGCCCGTGTGATGGGATTGTGGGGCTTCCAGCATATATTCCACCTGTTTATTATGCAAGTCGCTGGAATAAAGATTCACCCACACCCCTAAATAAGGAAACACAGGTGGGTACGCCCTTTGCTCCCCAAAACCCCCAAGGCAACACCCATGTACAGATGTGGAATGTTGCACCCAAATCCGTGAAGGGAAAGGGTGGCATTGGAGCCAAGCAGAGTAGGAGGGTGGGTGGGTATGGAAAGTGAGAGTAGGCTGGCCAGAGCAGAAAGGCGGGTGGGTTAGGATGTTCCAGGGCAGAGAGGTGGGCCCTTACCTTCAGTGTCCAGAATTGGGCTTCTGAAAGTTGCGATCGGCTTTCTCCAACCCACACTCAGTCTCGGACCCGTCTAATAGGAAAGTCGGGGTCCAAATCGCATTCTGGGCACCATTTACAGCTACAGTAAAACTACTCACCAGGAGATTTTAGCATTTCCAACGATCGTGAGGCGAACAGTAAATGTTTCACCGGCCTGGGGGAAGCTTCGGAAATGTGCAACACACACAAGCGAATAAAGGGACCACCCTGTCAGATCCGCAGTATCGTCCCTTTACATTAGTGTGTGTACCACCTGACAATACTGTAAAATGGGAGCTTGGTTACATTGCCAACCAAGGTCAGATGTTCTTACAAATAGACATTTAAGCGCTGTTACAAATAACAGGCGCTAGAAGCCAGAGTGCCTCCATCCTCCATGTCCAAGGCACAGTTCCCTCTTAGTGTCCCGAACCCAGACCCCCCTCTGCCCATAACCGGGTCCCCCCACTCTGTCCAGACCCAGTGCCCCCACTCTCTGTCCCAGAACCGGGTCCCCCCACTCTGGTCCCAGACACCAGGGCCCCCCTCTTGTCCAGACTAGGGTCCCCGCTTGCTCACGACCTAGGGTCCACCCCTCTGGTCCAGACCACCCGTATGTTTCTATCACAGATCCAGGCGTCCCCATCTGCTCCCAGACCAGGGTCCCCCTAATGTCCCAGGCGACCCCATGTCCACAACCCAGGGCCCCCCATCTGTCCCAGACCAGGGGGGCCCCCTACCTCTGCCCAGACAGGGTCCCCCTGTTCCAAGACCCGGGTCCCACTTTGTCCCAGACCCAGTGACCTCCTCTGGTCCAGACCAGCCTCCATTATCGTCCGGACCTGGGGCCACTCCCCCATGTTCACAGAATCCCAGGCCCCCCTCTGTCACCAGACCCCCTCGTTCCCAGACACAGCCCCCTCTGTCCCAGACCCAGGTGAGCCCCCTTCTGTGCCAGGACCAGGGCCCCGTCGTCCCTCCGACCCAGGGCACCCCTCGCGCCACGGGCCCCCCCACACTGTCTCAGCACCAGGTCCCCACCCCTCCTCGTCCCAGAACCCAGCACCACCCTCTCTGTCACACGACCTTAGGGCTGACTCAGTCTGTCCAATATCCGAGACCCCTCACTCTCCAGACAAGAGGTCCCACCACGTCTGCCCACCAGATCCAGCACCCCTCTGTCACAGACCCAGGGCCCCCCCCGTCCCTCCCCCTGCTCCCAGGTATCGATGGCTGCCTTTTTTAATCAGAGCAAGCCACACACACGGAACAGGGACGCACACTGCATTTTATATATAGAGTCTGAATATCCTCATTCAATTGGTCTATCAGGAAGCCACTCTGTCTATAAGTGTTGTGTCTTCTTTGGTTATTCGCACTTTCGCTTGTAACTTCCCCCTAACAGATATTTCTGGTACCCACGGTGTGAACCTAAAATGTTACATCCTCATCCCTATACAACCAACACCAGCCTTAACATTTGTCTCTAGAGTCCCACTCCACCACCTGAAGAAGGGCCAGTCGCCCCGAAACGTTGTATATGTTTGGTTTTCAATACACAATTGGAGTGCGACTACAAGTATCTGTTTCTTATGACTATATTGCTTCCATTGGAGTAGGAAGCCTCTTTGTAGTCCGCACCCACGCAGGCGGTGTGCACCTGGACACTTTTGTATATCTCAAGTCCCACTCCATGGGGCCCCATTCTATGTCCATGGCCAGGACTGTGTAAATGATACACCACTGGCCCATCTTTCCTGTTATTGTCAATCCATACTGTGAGCAAGTAAGAAAGAAAAGAATAAAAGATTCTGACACAAAATTGTATTTATATGTTTTTATTTTGAACCTTAAACTCAGATTGTAACATATCTATTATATACGTGATCCAGAGGAAGGCAAAAAACACACCTGAAGCCAAAGTCGCCCAGGTGGGGAAAAATTCCTTCCTGCCCCCTAATGGCGATCGGAACTAATCCCTGGATCACATGGCCAATAACGGACAAATCCCTTGGATCTCTCCTATTACCTTCAGGTCCAGAACAGCAACTAAAAGAGGATCGCCGGCCCATTTGCTCCTACCCTTTCGGTCCAAGGCCACCCTTGGAAGACGTGTTCGGCAAGAAGCCGTCTTCCTATTAGAGGGTCCGAGACTGAGGTGGGTTGGAGAAGCCGATCGCAACTTTCAGAAGCCAGTTATGGACACTGGAGGTAATGCCCACTCTCTACAGAATCTGGCAACCCTGATCTATATGTTGATCCAGAGGAAGGCGAAAAAACCACCTGAAGCCAATATGCCCCAGGGGCAAAAAATTCCTTCTGACCTCGTGGCGATCAGACTATCCCTGGATCAACATGTGGGCACACATGGTCAAAACCTGACAAATCTCTTGGATCAGATTGGATTTGCCCATTATTGGCCATATTTATATCGTCTCTCTATTCCCAAAAACAAACCCCCAACCCACCCATACTGGGCTAACAGTACCCAGGTTGAGGACCTAAACCGCCAGGTCCTCACCCCCTGGGTTTACCTTCATGTCCAGAAATGATAACTAAAAGTGGATCGCCGGCCCACTTTGCTACCCTTTCGGTCCAAGGCCTGACCTTCAGGAACGAGCTCTGCAAGAAGCCGACTTCCTATTAGACGGGTCCGAGACTGAGTGGGGTGGAGAAAGCCGATCGCAACTTTCAGAAGCCCAATTCTGGACACTGAAGGTAAGTGCCCACTCTTCTGCCCTGGAACATCCTAACCCACCCGCTTTCTGCTCTGGCCAGCCTACTTCACTTTTCAACCCCACCCCCACTCTGCTTGGCTCAATGCCACCTTCCCTTCACCGATTTGGGTGCAACATTCCAACATCTGTACATGGGTGTGTGCCTTAGGGGGTTTTGGGGAGCTAACGGGGTACCCACCTGTGTTTCCTTATTTAGGGGTGTGGGTGAATCTTATTACCAGCGACTTGCATAATAATACAGGTGGAATATATGCTGGAAGCCCACAATCCCCCTCACACGGGCGAATGTCCATAAAGGACTATTATCCACAGATATATGGGTTTTAGTAAATAAACTCCATGGCTCAATCGTTAAAAATAATAACCAGGGAAAGTCTCAGACCAAGAAAACGCAGACTGGACAGTCCCCGGTTTAGACGCCGTCATCACGTGCGTAGAGCCTGTGACAACTTACAGCCCCCGGCATACGGAATGGAGGAGGCTTGGTCAAAACCTGTGACATAGTTTTGGCTAAATCCTCAGTATTTGAAAATGTCCTGCCCTGGACAATGTTCCTGACAGAGGCCCCGACAATGTCCTCCCTTGCGAGGCCAGAGAAATCTCTTGTGAAGTTAATTCTCCGTAAATATGTTCCAGCATTGTGAGTCGCATCCTGTCCCCTCAAACTCCTCCCAAATATCAAATGATTTCTCCAACTGCTGCAGGTTCCTTATATAGACCTGTGAGGTCATTGCTGACATCACTGTTTAGGGAGGAGTCAGTGTGACATCACTGTTTATGGAGTATGTGTATTCTCACTATAGATGATCTGGGTTCTCTCTATATAAAGCTAGAAAACCTTTATTAAATACATCAGGGTTACTTATCAATAAAAACACTTAAAAAGAAAACCAAGCGGCTTAGACTATTTAGGACTCAATATATAACTACGGGTGGAGCAAACATCATGAAGGTATCAGTACATAAAGTTCATACCTACCAACTCAAGGTAAGTCAGCCAAACGTCCAGTATAAGTCACCGTTAGGGCCGCGAACAAAGCAGACGCGTTTCGCCCCCCGCTCCTTATATGGGGCTTCCTTATGTGCCCTCTGCATATTATTTATATAGTATTATTTAGCTAGTGCTGGGTTCATATTTTCAATTGGGTGACACACAATAACACAATAACACAATACACAATAACACAATGTCTTTTATTTAATAACATTCAGAGTGTAAACTCCCACAATTCCCTTTGCTGTAACGGTTCTTGGTCACGTGAACTCAACGGCTTAGGCATGCGCACTTTATTTCTTTCAGCGCCGTCTCCTGTAATATCTCCTGCGCTTGCGCAGTTGGAGTTTTTTTTTTTTTTTTTAATTTTGTGGGCAAAATGGCGGCCGGTATTCTGTTCCCGCGCGTTGTATGACCGGACCGGCGATTGAGGGGAGGAGCGATCTAAGTGCTGGAGACGGGTGGATTGTTGGACGGGGCCAATTGTCTGTTAGAGGGGCCACAGGTGGGTGTTTTTAGGGGTCAAATTGGGGAGATATTTAATAATCCTGGGGAGGTGAGTAGCCCCAACGGTTTAATTATCGAATGGGACCCTAACTGTATAAGGAGCTGTATAGGGTGGGGCCCTAACTAGGAGCCGTATAGTGTGGGGTAAGTGGGGCCCTAACTAGGAGCCGTATAGTGTGGGGTAAGTGGGGCCCTCACTAGGAGCCGTATGGGGTGGGGTAAGTGGGGCCCTCACTAGGAGCTGTATGGGGTGGGGTAAGTGGGGCCCTCACTTACCCCACCTCATACAGCTCCTAGTGAGGGCCCCACTTACCCCACACAGCTCCTAGTGAGGGCCCCACTTACCCCACACAGCTTCACACTTAGCCCACCCCATACAGCTCCTAGTGAGGGCCCCACTTACCCCACCCCATACAGCTCCTAGTGAGGGCACCACCCCATACAGCTCCTAGTTAGGGCCCCACCCCATACAGCTCCTAGTGAGGGCACCACCCCATACAGATCCTAGTTAGGGCCCCACCCCATACAGATCCTAGTTAGGGCCCCACCCCATACAGATCCTAGTGAGGGCCCCACTTACCCCACCCCATTACAGCTACTAGTGAGGGCCCCACTTACCCCACCCCATACAGCTACTAGTGAGGGCCCCACTTACCCCACCCCATACAGCTACTAGTGAGGGCCCCACTTACCACACCTTATACAGCTCCTAGTGAGGGCCCCACTTACCCCACACCATACAGCTCCTAGTGAGGGCCCCACTTACCCCACACCATACAGCTCCTAGTGAGGGCCCCACTTACCCCACACCATACAGCTCCTAGTGAGGGCCCCACTTACCCCACACTATACGGCTCCTAGTTAGAGCCCCACCCTATACAGCTCCTTATACAGTTAGGGTCCCATTCGATAATTAAACCGTTGGGGCTACTCACCTCCCCAGGATTATTAAATATCTCCCCAATTTGACCCCCTAAAAACACCCACCTGTGGCCCCTCTAACAGACAATTGGCCCCGTCCAACAATCCACCCGTCTCCAGCACTTAGATCGCTCCTCCCCCTCAATCGCCGGTCCAGTCATACAACGCGCGGGAATAGAATACCGGCCGCCATTTTGCCCACAAAATTTAAAAAAAAAACTCCAACTGCGCAAGCGCAGAAGATATTACAGGAGACGGCGCCGCAAGAAATAAAGTGCGCATGCCTAAGCCGATGAGTTCACGTGACCAAGAACCGTTACAGCAAAGGGAATTGTGGGAGTTTACACTCTTGATATGACTGGGTCTCTGAATGTTATTAAATAAAAGACATTGTGTTATTGTGTCACCCAATTGAAAATATTAACCCAGCACTAGCTAAATAATACTATATAAATAATATGCAGAGGGCACATGAGGAAGCCCCCATAAGGAGTGGGGGGCGAAACGCGTCTGCTTTGTTCGCGGCCCTAACAGTGACTTATACTGGACGTTTGACTGACTTACCTTGAGTTGGTAGCTATGCACTTTATGTACTGATACCTTCATGATGCTTGCTCCAACCGTAGTTATATATTGAGTCCTAAATAGTCTAAGCCGCTTGATTTACTTTTTAAGTGTTTTTATTGATAAGTAACCCTGATGTATTTAATAAAGGTTTTCTAGCTTTATATAGAGTGCGCAGTAGTTCTGTTTTTGTATTGTGTGTCACCCAATACACAACCCAGATCATCTATAGTGAGAATACACAACCATCACTCCATAAACAGTGATGTCACACTGACTCCACACTGACTCCTCCCTAAACCGTGATGTCAGCAATGACCTCACAGGTCTATATAAGGAAGCTGCAGCTGTTGGAGAAATCATTTGATATTTAGGATTTGAGCGGACAGGATGCGACTCACAATGCTGGAACATATTTTACGGAGAATTAACTTCACAGAGATTTTCTCTGGGCCTGCAAGGGAGGGGACATTGTCGGGGCCTCTGTCAGGAACATTGTCCAGGGCAGGACATTTGTCAAATACTGAGGATTTAGCGAAAACTATGTCACAGGTTTTGACCAAGCCTCCTCCATTCCGTATGCCGGGGGCTGGTAAGTTGTCACAGGCTCTCACGCACGTGATGACGGCGTCTAAACCGGGGACTGTCCAGTCTGCGTTTTCTTGGTCTGAGACGTTCCCTGGTTATTATTTTTACGAATTGAGCCATGGAGTTTATTTACTAAATACCCATATATCTGTGGATAATAGTCCTTTAGGACATTCGCCGTGTGTGATGGGGTTGTGGGCTTCCAGCATATATTCCACTGTATTATTATGCAAGTCGCTGGAATAAAGATTCACCCACACCCTAAATAAGGAAACACAGGTGGGTACGCCGTTTAGCTCCCCAAAACCCCCTAAGGCAACACCCATGTACAGATGTGGAATGTTGCACCCAAATCCGTGAGGGAAAGGGTGGCATTGAGCCAAGCAGAGTAGGAGGGTGGGTGGGTATGGAAAGTGAGAGTAGGCTGGCCAGAGCAGAAAGGCGGGTGGGTTAGGATGTCCAGGGCAGAGAGTGGGCATACCTTCAGTGTCCAGAATTGGGCTTCTGAAAGTTGCGATCGGCTTTCTCCAACCCCAACTCAGTCTCGGAACGTCTAATAGGAAGTCGGGCTTCTTGCAGAGCTCGCCTTCCTGAAGGTCAGGCCTTGGACCGAAAGGGTAGGAGCAAGTGGGCCGGCGATCCAGCTTTTAGTTAGTCATTTCTGGACACTGAAGGTAAACCCAGGGGGTGAGGACCTGGCGGTTTAGGTCCTCAACCTGGGTACTGTTAGCCCAGTATGGGTGGGTTGGGGGTTTGTTTTTGGGAATAGAGAGACGATATAAATATGGCCAATAATGGGCAAATCCAATCTGATCCAAGAGATTTGTCAGGTTTTGACCATGTGTGCCCACATGTTGATACGGGATAGTCTGATCGCCACTAGGGGGTAGGAAGGAATTTTTTGCCACCTGGGGCATATTGGTTAGGTGGTTTTTTCGCCTTCCTCTGGATCAACATATAGATCAGGGTTGCAGATTCTGATAGAGAGTGGGCATTACCTCCAGTGTCCATAACTGAGCTTTGAAAGTTGCGATCGGCTTCTCCAACCCACCTCAGTCTCGGACCGTCTAATAGGAAGACAGGCTTCTTGCCGAACACGTCTTCCCGAAGGGTAGGCCTTGGACGAAAGGGTAGGAGCAAGTGGCGGCGATCCATCTTTTAGTTTGCTGTTCTGGACACTGAAGGTAATAAGGAGATCCAAGGGATTTGTCCGTTATTGGCCATGTTGATCCAGGGATTGTCGATGCGCATTAGGGGGCCAGGAAGGAATTTTCCCCACCTGGGCGACTTTGGCTTCAGGTGTGTTTTTGCCTTCTCTGGATCAACGTATAGATAGATAGATATGTTACAATCTGAGTTATAAGTTTCAAAATAAAAACATATTAAAATACAATTTTGTGTCAGAATCTTTATTCTTTTCTTTCTTACTTGCTCACAGTATGGATTGACAATAAACAGGAAAGATTGGGCCAGTGGTGTATCATTTACACAGTCCTGGCCATGGACATAGAATGGGGGCCCATGGAGTGGGACTTGAGATATACAAAAGTGTCCAGGTGCACACCGCCTGCGTGGGTGCGGACTACAAAGAGGTTCCTACTCCAATGGAAGCAAATAGTCATAAGAACAGATACTTGTAGTGAACTCCAAATTGTGTATTGAAAACCAAACATGATACAACGTTTCGGGGCGACTGGCCCCTTCTTCAGGTGGTGGAGTGGGACTCTAGAGACAAATGTTAAGGCTGGTGTGGTTGTATAGGGATGAGGATGTAACATTTTAGGTTCACACCGTGGGTACCAGAAATATCTGTTAGGGGGAAGTTACAAGCGAAATGTGCGAATAACCAAAGAAGACGACAAACACTTATAGACAGACGTGGCTTACTGATAGACCAATGAATGAGGATATTCCGACATCCCTGTGTCCGTGTGTGTGGCTGCTCTGGAGTAAAAGAAGCAGCCAATCTACCTGATTGGCTGCTTCTTTTCCCTTCAAAGCAGAACAGCCAAATGGATCACTAGTTTGCATTAAGGGGCGGGACCACAGACCGGGACCTGAGAACTTACTGCATAGAAGCCAGAGAGAGAGAGTGTGCAGCAACTTCCTGTGATGTACAACAGCCTGAGCCACTTCCCCTCACTGGTACGGGACTGGGGGTGAACGGGACAGGACTGAGCTGCTGATGGGTGCTGGCTACTCTGGGTGGGTTGATTTCTTAAGTTAACTCTTCACATTGTGAAAATTCTGTCCATGCTGCATTACTGGGTCTGACACCAATAAACTGTACCACACCCGTTATGTTTCAAGATTCTGGGTGGGGGACAGTGAGGCAGGGGGTAGCTGGTGGGGTGTGTGTGGTTATCTGGACCCCAATGATATTAATCATGTGTCTGTGGGGGTTGGTATGTGAGGGAGAGGGTTGCACTAGACATCAATGTCTGGGTGAGGGTGGGGGAGTCAGAACTGCTCACTGACATGACACCATGCTAAATTAACCTCCTATAACCAAAGGTGTAAGGGCTGGCTGTAAAGCAGAGTGACAGAGGGGGGGGGGCTGGGTCGGGACAGAGGGGGGGGCCTGGGTCTGCAACTGAGGGGGGCTGGGGCTGGGACAGAGGGGGGGACCCTGGGTCTGGGACCAAGTGGGTGACCCTGGGTCTGGGACGGGGGGGGGGGGGATCTGGGTCAGAGGAGGAGCCCTGGGTCTGGGACAGAGGGCGGCCCTTTGTCTGTGACAGAGGGGGCGCCTGGGTCTGGGACAGAGGGGGTTGGACCTGGGACAGTGTGGGGGGCTCGGGGTCTGGGGCAGAGGGAGGGCTGGGTCTGGGAAGAGGGGGGGCTGGGTCTGGGACAGAGGGGGGGTTGGGACACAGGGGGGGCCCTAGGTCTGGGACAGAGGGTGCGGAGTCTGGGACAGAGGGGGGACCCTGGGTCTGGAACAAAGGGGGACCCTGGGTGGGACGAGGGGGCCTGGTCTGGACAGAGGGGGGCCTGGGTCTGGGACAGAGGGGGGGCCTGGGGTGGGACAGAGTGGGAGACCCTGGGTTCTGGGATAGAGGGGGGGTCTGGGACAGAGGGGGGCGCTGGGTCTGGGACAAAGTGGGGGACCCTGGGTCTGGGACAGAGGGGGGGTCTGGGACAGAGGGGGGCCCTGTGTCTGGGACAGAGTGGGAGACCCTGGGGTGGGACAGAGTGCAGGCCTAGGTCTAGGGCAGAGGAGGGGCCATGGGTCTGGGACAGATGGGGGACTCTGGATCTGTGACAGAGGGGGGGGTCTGGGTCTGGGACAGAGGTGTGTGTGACCTGGGTCTGGGACAGGGGGGGCCCTGGGGTGGGGCAGTGGAGGGGCCCTGGGTCTGGGACAGAGTGGGGGGCCCTGGGTCTGGACAGGGAGGGCCCTGGGTTGGGGCAGAGGAGGGGCCCTGGGACAGACGGGGACTCTGGGTCTGGGACAGATGGGGCCCTGGTCTGGGACAGAGTGGGGGACCCTGGGTCTGGGACAGAGGGCGGCCTTGGGTCTGGGGCGAGGAGGGGCCCTGGGTCTGGGACAGAGGGGGACTCGGATGTGAGAGAGGGGGGGCTGGGTCTGGGACAGAGGTGGTGGACCTAAGGTGGGCAGAGGAGGGGCCCTGGGTCTGGGACAGAGTGGGGGACCCTGGGTCTGGGACAGAGAGGGGGGGCACTGGGTCTGGGACAGAGGGGGGACCCTGGGTTTGGGGCAGAGGGGGGCCTTGGGTCTGGGACGGGGGGGCCCTTGGGCTGGACAGAGGAGGGGCCCTGGGTCTGGGACAGATGGCGGCCCTGGGTTTGGGACAGAGGGGGTCCCTTGGTCTGGGACTGAGTGGGGGACTCTGGATCTGTGACAGTCGGGGGGTCTGGGACAGAGGGGGGGCCCTGGGTCTGGGACAGAGTGGGGGACCCTGGGTCTGGGACAGAAAGGGGGGGCAATGGGTCTGGGACAGATTGGGGGACCCTGGGTCTGGGACACTAAGAGGGAACTGTGGCCTTGGGACATGGAGGATGGAGGCACTCTGGGCTTCTAGCGCCTGTTATTGTAACAGGCTTAATGTCTAGTTAGTAAATAAATCTGAACTTGGGAAAACCCAGCTCCATTTACAGTATGTTCAAGGTAGGTACACACACTAATGATAAAGGGACGATACTGGCGGATCTGACAGGACGGTCCCTTTATCGCTTGTGTGTGTTGCGCATTTCCGAATGCTCCCCAGGCCGGTTAACGTTTACTGTCGTTTGGAAATGCTAAAAAATCTCTGTGAGTAGTTTTACTGTAGCTGGAATGGTGACAGAGATTTGACAGTTGGGATGCTGTGTGCTGTGTGCAGGACTGACAGTTGGTTTGTGGGGGAAAATGTCAGGTCGGATGGAAGTGGGAGTGGTTAAAAGGGGGAGGGGGGATACTGCTCCTAAACAAAATGTGTGCTGGATTGAAGGCATGTACCAACACACTTGAATCCGCAAGTAAAATGTCTATTATACCAATACGCGAGTAAATATTGAATCCGCGAGTAAAATGTCTATTATACCTATACGCGAGTAAATATCGAATTCTCGAATCCTCAAGTAAAATGTCTATTATACCAATACGCGAGTAAATATCGAATTCTCAAATCCGCGAGTAAAATGTCTATTATACCAATACATGAGTAAATATCAAATATTGAATCCGCAAGTAAAATATCTATTATACCAATACGTGAGTAAAAATCGAATATCGAATCCGCGAGTAAAATGTCTGTTATACCTATACGCAAGTAAGTATCGAATTCTCGAATCCGCAAGTAAAATGTCTGTTATACCAATACGCGAGTAAATATCGAATTCTCGAATCCACAAGTCATTCATGGGATAATTAACGAATGTTTGAACGCGAGAGCTTGAAAGTAGCGCGCGTGAGAGTAAAATCGAGTTTTCGAAAGTCCTGGATATTCGAGCATGTTCCACAGACCATTTCCCAGGTCCCACAGCTATTTACATTAAAGGGCATGTCTACCCCCAAAACTATAATTTCCCCCACCACTGGCCCCACCGTGTAGTGTAATAAAATCCTTACCTTATATCCCAGCTCCAAATAGTTCTCCAGCAATCCCCCCCAAAGTCCAAAAAAGTGGCAACCAGGAGGATAGCAGAGTCTATATAGGACTTTTGCCATGTGCCCTCCCCTCACAGCACTAGGGGGAGCAAAATGTTTTTCAACCCTCGATTTGGCCTCAGGGTACTGGCAGATACCAGTGGCAAAGAAGGATCAACCTAAGACGGCCTTTGTAACCCCTATGGAAGTAGTGCTTAGGAGACTTGAACTTGATACTTTTAGTGTATCTGGATGATGTAATAGTGTTTGCACCTACATTTGGAAAACACCTACATCGCCTGGACCAAGTTTTAAACCGTTTCAGTCAGTATGGGCTCATGCTAAAACCTAAGAAATGTCACCTGTTCCGAATGTCCTTGGAGATCCTGGGGCATGTTGTTACCAAGGATGGGGTGAAGCCCATTGATGCAAAAGTGCGAGCAGTCCTTGATTGGCCAGTTCCCAAAACAGGGACCAAGCTTCGAAATTTTTTATGGCTGGTGGGATACTATAGACCTTTTACCAAAACGTTTGCTCATGAAGCCAAACCACTATAATGCCTTTTTTGAAGTCTGGGGGCCTCTAAGAAAAAGAAGGCATTGTCCTTGTGGGGATCAGAACAACAGAAGGCTTTTGATCAATTAAAGAAGATATTAGTCAATGCTCTGGTGTTAGCATTTGCTGACTTTACATAGCCCTTTTTGCTTTACACAGATGGAAGTTTGAAAGGCCTGGGAGCTATTCCCAGTTGCAGGAGGGAGAAGAAAAAGTGATTGCATATGCTAGACGATCCCTTCGTGAGACTGAGCGAAATCCCATCAATTATAGCTCCTTCCGGCTGGAGAAGTTAGCAGTTGTCTGGGCTGTGACAGAACAATTCTCAGACTATTTAATGGGGTCTTGTGTCGAAATTATCACAGACAATAACCCTCTAGCCCACTTTAATTAAGCTAAACTGGGGCAGTGGAACAGCGATGGGTTGCCAGGCTATCAAGATTTGATCTCACTATTCGTTACAGACCTGGGAAAAAACATACAAATGTGGATGCTTTATGTCGATGCCCAGTGGAGAAACCTGGATGAGACCCAGATGAACGAGCTAAAGACGTTGAAGTGCCCTTTGTGAGACATTCCCCTGGAATAGTATCTGGGAGATCAACAACTATGATACCGGGCAATCTACATGAAGAGTCAGTTTTTCAGCAAGACTGGTCCCAGCTTCAAGATTTTGATCCCATTTTAGCCAGCCTGAAGCAATGTGAGTAGAGGGGATAGACTTACTTATCTCATAGGAGCGAGAGCACCAAAGAGACTGAACTGCCTTTGATATCAAATGTTCTATGAACTGAGCATTTATATATAATATTTATGGTTTGTTGTCTGATACATTGTAATTAGTGATGAACAAAATCTTTTGCAAACCAGATTGAATCAGTATATTTAGAAATTTTAAACACAATTTATTGATCTCATTTTTCTAAATTTGTAAACAATACGTTTAGAGTTTCCAAAATTCAGTCAGATCTGTGGATTTTCGAAACTGGCAGGTTCGTTTTCAAACCGAGGATCACTAAGTGTGATATATTTTATACTAGTTCTCTGCCTGTGGAATATTAGTTACTCGAAACCTGAATTAGGTGTGTACCATGTTGTATTGTATCTATGTAAGTTAGTAAAGGCCTTTTGAGCTATTTTTATAGATAATGGGGCTGATGCAATGAGACATGCAAATGGCTGTCAGTGCAATTCATTTGCTGCAACCTGCAATCAAATGTTAGCTTTTTACTGAGATTCTGCTGTTTTAATTGGTTGCTACAGATTAATAACAATGGGCAAACTTTTGCATAATGAACAAAAAAAATAATAGAGCCCTTAGCAAACTTACATGAATTGTTTATAACAATTGGAAAAGAAACTGCTCCTCATGTCCCATTAACATCATATTGTGGTAAACGGGACATGTTATTTTTACATTTTAAAGAAGAACTATACTGCTTCTTCACACCCTTCAACCATTAAAAAAACGATGGGTTTATCAACAATTAGCTGTTTCCCTCATCGGCCCATTTGAGCTCAACTTGCTAGTGAGCAGACCTATGGGAAGATGCTCTTTGCAAGGAGTGCATTTTCCCATTGGCCAGTTCCTAAACAGATGAAGCAAGCAACAGTGGATTGGACCAGCAAGGAAAACATTAGGTTAGTGAAACAGCTGATTGCTGGTAACCAGGGATGTTCCTAGGGTTTTTGACACCTGAAACAACTTTTAAATGCTGCAGACAGGGGGTAGCAGGTGAGGCAGGCGTGGCTTCATCAGGGAACATAGGCATGGCTTGTGGAGGTGGGTGTGGTGGGCTAACACTGAGTGTAAACTGGAGGGCTGACTTAACACTGAGTGGTGGACTGGATGGCTGACTTAACACTGGTTGGTGGACTGGTGATGAAGTATTGCAGGAAGGAGGATTTTTTTTTAACTGCCACCTTTTAAGTGTTCTGCAGGGGCAGGCCCTGAGAAAATGTTTCAGTTTGCTTCATGGTAGGGGCACCCCTGCTGGTAACCCCTGGGTATTTTCAATGGGAATATTAAGGGGAGGTAATTATAATTGTTCTTTAATCTGACTTAGCATACAAATAGATTCTTCTTCTTCTCTTGGTTATATTGTCTGCTCTCTTTTCTGTGCATTGTACTACAAACTCTACTTGCAGATGCTATTAATAATGTTTTCACACATTCAATAGCCACCCCAATAAAGCACAAGCACAGGGGAAAAATACTAGCCGGCAAGTTGAACAAAAGTTTGCCCTTTGAAAGTTTAGCCCTGTGACTGCACATCTGTATGAAGTTTTATTGTGAATTTATCACTCTCTATTCTGATGTCCACCAACCCTGTGGGCAACCAAAATCACTCGTACTGCTTTCACTTTCTTTTAATGTCGGGCTGTGACCATTTAATCAGAAAGGTTCAGTTGCTATAGCATGCTCCATGTTTCATTGTATGCCATTTAAATTCCCTTTGCATATTGGTATAAAATACTCAGCAAACTGCTAACTTTTATAATGAGAATAAATCTTTTACTGCTTCCGTAGCTGGTGGTGAAGCTTTTATTACTTTGCTTAACAGTTTTGTGTAAATAAATTTAATAGGCTTGTGGTGCCATATAGCACACAGTACGCAGTAAGACATCATAAATACAAGATGTGCTATCATAGGAACAGGCGTTTCTCTCTCTGCCAATAATCATGTTACAGTAGAATATCAGGATTATCTCCCTCTGGTATAGAACCAGGATTAGACCCACCCAAGTTGACATAAAATGGCAGTTTGTAGGGCACGGGACTAGGTTTTTTAACATTTGAGGTATACGTTGAAATATATGAGCAAAACACATGGACAGAAGGCAGTAAGATCTGAAGTTGTGAAGAGGATTTCTTAGAAAACGTTGCAGACTAAAGGGGGGAAAGGGCAAACTGCCTCAGCTAGAATAATACTTTATTTCTTGCTAAGGTTTGGTGTAAAGTGCTTTAAAATGTTGACCAATTTAATAATAATTGCGACTGTTTTTCTTGAGATGTTTTATAGTTCTCTAGTTCCAAATAAAATAGGTTAGAAAACTGTAGTGAAACCTTAAAGAGAAATGTCATTCACAAATGTGTGAAATGTGTTTCTAGTTTTTATTGTTTTAAGCTGTTTCATATAATTTTATATCATTAACCCCCCCTGGCAGTTTAATTTTTTTCTTATAGCAAATAATAATGCTGAATCTGTTTACAGTTCTTCCGAGAAGCCTGCATGCTGCTGGGAAACTATACAGCATAGAAAACAACCATAACTCATAACTAAAATGACTCCCAGTCATCTGGATGATGTTTAATAATCCATCTGTCATCTATTGCAGTGAGGTACAAAAACAACTGTTATTAACAAAAAGTTATAGTTTAACAACAACATTTCTACACTTTCCCCTGTCAGAAACTCTATTTCAATGCATTTTCATTTATTATGCATTACATTTGCTGTTAAGTAAAGCATTTTACAGGGCGATGCAATATCTTCTGGCACTGCACCTTATCTTACCCTGCCCAAGCGATGTGTTGGAGCTTCTGGGAAATCCTCCAGTACACTGCAAGTGCCCCATTGCTCTCTGTTGTTGCAGTGCATGCCTTGACCGTCGGTAGATGGGCTGTGCAAATTTACCAGTGACTCCTTGCTGGAGAGCTTATCTTAATAAAAGGACCTTCTGATCTTCATAGAAGGGTCAGCATGGGATCGATTTCAAGGTATTACTTTCATATAAAAGCCCTTTGTTTGTACACCACAGTTACCTTTTAAGCTAAACAGTAGCGCAAAACTTAAAGAACTAGTTAAGTTCACTGGTAAAGTTAACTTAAAAGAGATTAATGAGTTATGCCTTACTTCCCGTTCTTCAATCAATTTCTGTGGAGTCAGGAACGAAGATGTAAGAAACTTACCTTTCATATGATCCACCGCGACTACACTGACCATCATGACCGTTTCCTGGTTCTGTTCAACTATAGCGTGCATACACAGTAGTTAAATATAACCAGGAAGTGTTCAAGCATTTCAGTGTGGCTGCGGAGGGTTGCGCGAAAGGTAGATTTCTTCCATCATCTTCTTTCCTGTCTCCACAGAAATTGATTGAAGAACGGAAGGTAAGGCATAGCTCATTAACCTCCTGGTGTTGAATCAATGCATTAAAGGAATAGTTTACTTTTCTAGTGAACTATTTATTTAAATTAAAATGTTTTCCATTGAATGTGCTGCACTTTTTCCAAAAAATGTACAAAAGGAGAGCAAAACCCATGTTAACCAGGTATTACATCATGTTGCCTGGGTTTCGGACTCATTTTCACACTGACCACATACATACTGTACCTCCTGCAAGGTTTTCAGACGATCAGCTGACAATGACTCTGTACGTTCATAGATTTTATGGATTTTGCTATTTTACAACATTAAATACCCCCTAATCCTTGAGCACATACCATTCTGCATTTTCGGTTATCACATATTATGCTGGTTTCTTTAAAATGAAAAAAAAAAAAAATAGGATGTAGAGAAAAGATTTCTGAGATTTATCTGTATATATTGTTCTGAGCCTCAGGCCACAAGGACTAATGTCAGTTTTAATCTGTTTATCTTGTGGTTAGTGCGAAATGGAAGGAAAGATTTCATACTTTACCCTGTATAGTTTCTAGCGGAATAATTATAATTGTGCCCAGTAAGGCTAAGAATCTTCCTATATAAAACCCCATTTTACATTATCAAGTTGTCTTAAATGCAGCAGTGTAACAATTCACCAAATCACAAGAGCATTTAAATATGTTTATACAAAAACTACACTGAAATCCCTGTTCTATGTCATCTCAAAAAACATTTGGAGACAGCACAGACCCAAATGACTGTAAAATACTAGCTTACCTGACATAACATTGAAAAGTATGGATTTTATAGTCATCTGCCTGAAAACTAGCGATAATCATCACATCTCCCTGTTAGTGACAACCATCTGAAAAAGCCAACCGAAACTTCTTACTGCATCTGAACACTTCTTGCAGAGCAAATAATTCCATAAACTGAGTCCTGGACATAGGGAGAGGGCAGGGCAGCAATACTCCTACCATTTTTAACAATTTATTACATGCATTTGTAACCAGATATTTACTAATAAGTTCTATTCCTTTCTGGAAAAGGTATACACCTCTTCCCTCTGCACAATGAGCTTTTTATAAGCTTAAGAATGTGCAAAGGAGACAGTAGGGGAAAGAGCAGTCAATCAAGGTTGTGATGTCACCAGTCACAGCCTTGATTGACTGCATGAAGAGAGGATCCAACTTACTCAAACAAAAGCAATAATTATCCTTATATAATACATACTGTAAGTGTGATATTTTATAATGGGAGCTGCAGTGGTATATATCCTTATAAAAATCACTCAGCTATGTCACTAAGTGACTCATTTCTTATATTTCTTATATCCCATTGCTCCTCCCATTCCAGTGTTCATGCCTGGACAATAAACATTTTTGCTGTGTTTGACTTCACTAATGAAACCTGCTGGAGCTTCTTCCTGTCACTTCATAACCAATGTCTCTCACCTCGTCCACAAAGATTTGTTTAACTTGTGTAACTTAAAGCATTCTATGCTTGTGAAGGTTCTCATTCATCCAGGTCATGGTATATCTGTTGTATTCAATTAGATCAACTGGACTTGAAATGTAGTTCTTGAAGACGTTTCGCTAGTCATCCGACTGGCTTTCTCAATTCAGAATGAGAAAGCCAGTCGGATGACTAGCGAAACGTCTTCAAGAACTACATTTCAAGTCCAGTTGATCTAATTGAATACAACAGTATATTTTAAAGATTCTAACTGGTTTTAGTTACAGAAGGTAGCATGGGGGGTTTAAATTAAGGTGGGAATAGGGACAAGGCTAGAATTTAAAATGCAAATGGTGTGATGGAATCCGATACTGATGTATTATAAGAAATAATGCGCCCCTTTTACATTATAATATAAGCACATTACATCACCTCGGAGGCTCCTGCCCTTGGCCTACTGCCTTAAGCTTCTATATGGTCAGGGAATGCCTCATTGTAATATCCCTATATTAGTCCTTAAATAGAGATTGTCTGAAGAAGGTACCATATTGATACTGAAATGTCACATGTTCAATAAATAACAGACCGGTGTGCTTGGTGGACTTTATATTTACCTCTGGAGCAGAGACCACTGGCAGTGGTAACCCAGCAGCACCCAGCAGGATTTATACTTACCTTAAAGGGAAGGTGTGCTGGGGATACTTTTAAAAATTTCAATATCCTTATATTACACTGTAAGGGGCGCATTATGCCTTATACATCTGTTTAGTAATACATCTAACAATGTGCTGAATATATAAATTTGGATTGAGGGCAGGTAACTGACAAGTGACCAGGTTTTTGTTTTAAGAGTGGAGATGCCATTTAATTGGCTCTAGTGGCGTAACTACAGCCCCCGCAGCCCTTGCAATGGCAAGGGGGGCAGAGGCTGATCACTGCTTTTAATTACTGATCGTGTGCACCTTTACTTACATACGCCCAATGAGCTGTTTAAAAGCAGGGGATCAAGGTATCAGTCAGGAGATCGGGGAGAGGAAGCAGTGTGGGGAGGGGGGGGCTTGGGGGTGTCAGGGGCCTTTAACAAAAGCTGCGGGAGGCTTGAGTGGCCCATTACAACATTGCTGTTGTATTGCACTTAATAACTAAGATGCTTTTATTAATTATGCCTCATATCTCTTTACATATTTATATTTCTGCAAAATGTGCGCGTTTTTAATTAACATTGGTATAAATGTTTAAATATTTCTAAATGAAAAGGGAAAAATAGAATAAATGTGCAAACAGCAGGTAATTTACATGATAAAGTAGTTAAATTGTTTTTAATTATCCCCACTTCAGTGGAAACAAAGGCTTTATGAGTCACCATAATCCTTTAATGTAAGGGAAGAATCAACAAAATTTAGGTCCGGGAACCAATTAAGTGATTTGGTAAAAAAAATCCATTTTTCGTTTTTTCAATAATGTTTTCAGTGAGTGTCAAACCAATTACCTTGGTCTTAAATTAATTTTTTTTTAAAGATCATATAATAGCCCTGCTTAATAAATATAGACCTGGTCATAGGCCGGTAGAGATTTGTTTTACAGAAATTAATTTTGGTTTTACTTAAAGGACAACTAAAGCAACAGAACAACACTGAACCAGAAAACAGAACACCATGATATAAAACCAGTAATCTGTGTCTTACCTCTCATTTTGATACGGGTGCTAGGAAATTTACCTAAATAACATATTGTGCTTTACTTCACAGCATTCTAGTATCAGACAGTTTGGTCAACATACCTGCACAAGCTCAGTCCTTAGCTATGGCAGAAACTTTTTACAGTTGGCCACACCCATTAATAATCTCTAGCCAATCATTTTACAGGACAGATAAAGCAAGGAAGAATGTGACTGAGGTCAGGAGGTGTGGTCTGACCCTGCACATACAAACAGATACTTTATCCAGTTCATATCAGGCTTACTTTACTTTAATACAATTTACTGAAGTGGGATTTTATAGCTTAGTGGTGTTTTTAGGGAGGTTATTTTCAGATTTTGGAGTATTCAAAATGTGATTTTTTTTTCTTGCTTAAAATATCTTAAAAATGTCTTTCAGTAAAATGTTAATCTTTTTTTGAGAAAAAAAAAAAAATCTGTATCAATGAAAAAATGAAATATTTACCATAATCATCTTTTAATCCATTTGGTCCATTAAGCATGAAGTTCCTAGAGAAATGTTTGCATGCAAGAATGGATCTTTCTACAGTCCCTGTAGCATATATGAACATTTAAATGTATTTCTTTAGTTCTTTGTTAATATTACACACATATTCTAGCATTAACTAAGAAACCGGAGCACTCCTGGGAATCTTCCAAACATAGAAGCTTTATTTCATACACGTAAATCGACGCGTTTCGGCCCTTGCACGAGCCGTTTTCAAGACACACGTGCGGTGAAAACTACACACACATATTCTACATATTCACTTCCATTTTGAAAAATCAATTGATTTCATCCCTTTGTTATGCTTTTCTGTGGACAGTAGCGAGCTGCCATTTCAAGGTCTGTACTGGCCTTTCTTCTTCCCATGATGCACATTTCCTTATAATGTTCCAAACAGAAATTTCTACTGATTGGATGTTGGATGGGTCAAAAGGCTGGATGGGCAGATAAAGATCATTGGAATGGAGAAATACTGCTTTTTCATTAAAAGCAGTATGTATATCTACCCCAAAATGTAACTTTTGGTGTAGTGTAGCGGACCCCCTTGCAACCCTAACTGTCAAATTTATGAGTTTAAAAAGTGCCCAGAAACTTACTTACCAACCTTCATTCCCTCGGCCTCTGCCTCTAATGATACTTTTGGGAATGGAGTATCATTAGGGGCCGCCTGCCCGCCCCCCCAAAGGAATCAAGGTTGGTAAGTCTATTTCTGTGCACTTTTTTAACTTAATACTATGGTGGTTAGGGTTGCAAGGGGATCCCCTACTCTACAGAAAAAGTTATTTTATTTAAAACATGATCTGCAGCACCAATGGATCTGGAGGGAGGTAGTGGGTGAGAGAGCTCCACAGTGCATGCCAGAGTCCCTCCAGGTGTACAGGAAAGGGGCAGGTGCAAATTACACACAGGAAGGCTCCTACTCTTCACTTTTTTGTACTTTCAACAGGCATTGCAGGACAACCACAAGGAGCAGAGAAGAAAGGTATGGATTTTTTTACACTACACAGTGGGGCAACAGGGGGTTAAATTTTAGTTTTTGGGGGTGGACATGCCCTTTAATAATGTGTCAAACACTTGGATGAGCTTTCTGCATAATACCAGTAACAACACATTTTCAAGGCATTTAGGAGGCTACACCCTGGAATCACTTAAAGGGCATGTCTACCCCCCCAAACTACAATTTAACCCACCACTGGCCCCACTATGTAGTGTGTAAAAATCCTTACCTCACACCAAAGCTCCATATGATTCTCCTGTAACCCCCCCCCCCCCCCCAAAGTCCCAAAAAATGGCCAGCAGGAGGATAGCAGAATTCATATATGACTCTGCCTCCTGTCTCTCCTTTGGGAGAAGTTTGGCATGTGCACTGCAGCCATTCTCCCCCTCCCTCTCCCTCTCAATTTTGTCTCCCTCTCCTTACCATAAAACCCCTTTTTATATAATGTACTTCTCCCTCCCCCAGCCCTAACCGCATTACTATTATTTACAGAAAGTGCCCTGATCTTTACTTACCATGCCTCTCTCCTTCGCCTGTCTGAATTCCCGGCAGCCACATCTGTGATTGGCTGCCTCTGAGCCAATTACAGACGCGGCTGCTGGTCCCGTCCCCCGGCTTGCATTTCTGTGCAAGCAGAGGGCTGGGGCAGTGAGACAAAGGATAGAGGCATGGTAAGTAAAGATCGGGGCACTTTCTGTGAATAATAATAATGCGGTGGGGGCTGGGGGAAGGCACAGTACATTGTATAAAAAGTTTATTAGAAGGGTGGACATGCCCTTTATGAAGGGTTTAGAAGTATCTGTTTTTATGAGTCTTAAAGAACAACTATACTGTAAAAACGGTCTTTTTTAAAATGGGAGGTATGATTTATTATTCCTACCTCACAATATTGTTTCATTGAGGAGCTACAGCACGTACAGTTTTCATTTGCCAGGCTAGGCTTGTGCTAACGATAGTGCTGAAGCCAGGAGGAAGACTGGCAGTATCAGTTTTCTTTGGGCTGGTGCTCCTCAAAGAAACAATATCAAGAAGTAGGAATTACCAATCATATGTCCCTGTCCCAAGTACTGTTTATTTTAAAAAAAAAAGTTATACACTTAATAGTTCTTAACTGGGTCTTTTAAATACCATCAGATCACAGATCTTTTGACTTACTGTATCTGAACAGTTGGGGGAGTGAACCTCTTAATATATTTGTCAGTGTGAGCCAGTGCAAATAAGTGTGAAACCTAATCATCTGCACAGAGTACTGTAGCTTCATGGTTAAACTTGACAGGACAGGCTATGCAAAAGTATTGTCCCCCTGATCAAAAGCTGCTGGCCCTCAAGCAGAAAGTAGTTTAATGTTGTTCCTGAAAAGCATTCTTCCTTTCTGCATGTATATCTCTCTGGATATGATTGTGAAGGTTCTCCTTCTTTCAGGCCATGGTGTATCTATTGTATTCGGTTAAATTAACTGGACATTAAGTTTAGTTCTTGAAAACGTTTTGCTTGTCATCCAACTGGATCTCTCAATTCATGGAATGGATCTCCTAAATTGATAGATCCAGTCAGATGGCTTGCAAAAAGTCAAATGTAAGGGTTTACCTGTAGGAAGACAGGCGAAGTTGGGACCAACGAGGAAGTCAACACCTCCGGGATGGCGCGTTTTAGGCCCTTTTTGAATCTTCACGCCGCTGGGCGCACTTCTGTGACGTCACTTGCGTCACGTGGCGTAACATCGTGCTTCCGTGATGTCACGCGTATGGCATGCAGACGTCGGCACGATGGGAGCCTGAGCGCCGCCATCTTGGAGGGACCAGAGCGGCGGAGAAGGTAAGTATGCATCCTTACAGTACCCCCTTCCCCAGGAGGGGCCTCAGGACCATCGTGACCAGGCTTTCGTGGAAAGTCCTGGCAGTATTAAGTCCTGTGAGTAAACGAGGAGCATGTACATCCAGATGTTTGACCCAGAAACATTCTTCAGGACCGAAGCCCTTCCTTTGGATAAGATATTGTAGGGTCCCTCTGGAAAATCTGGAATCGAGGATCTTCTTGTTGGCCATTAACCAAAATAGGAATAGGGGTGGAATAAGGAGAAGAAAAGTGGTTAGAGATCACAGGTTTAAGTAAGGACACATGGAATACATTAGGAATCTTCATCTGAGGAGGCAGAGATAAACGGAAGGCAGTAGGGTTGATTATTTCCATTTAGGGCCGAATTTGGGAGATGGGAGCTTAAGGTGAATATTCTTTGTAGAGAGCCAAACTTGATCTCCGATGGAGTAAGGAGGAGAAGGTTTGGGTTTCTTATCAGAGTATGACTTCTGTATCAAGGAGGTCTTTTCTAAATGTGATTTGGTAGCACTCCAGATGGCAGACATGTGAGCTGCATGGTCATTGGCTGCTGGGACATCAGTAAGAAGAAAATCTTGTGGGAAGGCTAAGGAATGTTGTCCATACACAGTCAGAAATGGTGATCTACCAGTAGAGGAATGCGTGGCATTATTATGGGCGAATTCTGCCCAAGGTAGAAGTTCCGACCAGTCATCTTGGCAAAGGGAAACGTGACAACGAAGGAACTGTTCAAGTGTCTGATTAAGTTGTTCAGCTGCCCCATTGGATTGGGGGTGATAGGCAGAGGAGAACTGAAGTGAAACCCCTAGGATTTTGCAGAGGGCTCTCCAGAATTTTGCAACAAATTGGGTTCCCCGGTCAGAGACTATTTCAGCAGGTAAACCATGAAGACGAAAAATGTGGGAGATGAAAAGTTGAGCCAGTTCAGGAGCACAGGGAAATTTGGGGAGAGGAACAAAGTGTGCCATTTTGCTAAAGCGATCCATCACTACCCAAATTACAATATTTCCTCTAGACGGGGGAAGTTCACCAATAAAATCCATAGCAAGATGAGTCCATGGGTGTGAAAGAATAGGTAAGGGTCTCAGAAGTCCGGGAGGACGGGAGTGGTAGGATTTAGATGTAGTACAAACTACACAGGCTTAGACGTCTTTCAGTATGAATGGCCACCAAACCAAATGGTTAAGGAGTTGTAAGGTTTTATGGACTCCAGGATGACCGGCCTGTTAAGAGCTGTGGGTCTGTTGGAGGATAGTAAGTCTGTGTTCTGGAGGTGTATATATCAAACTGGTTGGAGTTCGGACCGGTGCAGAGGATTGACTGGATAGAAGCTGAGGGGCAAGCGGAGTAGACAGAGAGGCAATGACCCTGGAGGAAGTTATGATGGGTTCTTCTAGATCAGAGGAGATTTCAGAGGAAAGGAAACTCCTAGAAAGGGCATCCGCTTTTTTGTTTCTAGTACCAGGATGATAGGTGATAAAGTTGAAGCGAGAAAATAAGTGTGCCCAACGGGCCTGCCGAGGATTCAGCCTTTTTCAGTGATTGGGTGAATTTGAGGTTTTTATGATCCATATAAACAGTGACAGGGTGAGTAGAACCTTCCAAGAAGTGTCTCCATTCTTCAAGAGCTAGTTTGATGGCCAGAAGTTCATGGTTTCCAATATCATAATTTTGTTCCGATGCTGAGAATTTTTTAGAAAAGTATGCACAGGGGTGAAGTTTGCCATCCGACTCATGTCTTTGTGATAATATTGCCCCAGCTCCAATATTGGATGCATCTACTTCAAGAAAAAATGGAAGAAGAGGGTTAGCATGTTTAAGTATAGGAGCAGAAGAAAATGAGTCCTTTAAGGAGTTGAAGGCTTCCAAAGCCTGTGGTGTCCAAGAGCTCGGTTTACCACCCTTCTTGATATGGGCGAGAATAGGAGATATACGGGAGGAGAATCCCCTAATAAACTGTTTATAATAATTGGTGAAGCCAATGAATCTTTGAACAGCTTTGGTAGAGGTGGGTATAGGCCATCCTTTTATAGCAGTAATCTTGACTGGGTCCTTCTCAAACCCTTCTTGAGAAATTATGGAACCAAGAAATGGAATTTTGGGAACTTCAAAGATACACTTTTCAAGTTTGGCGTACAAGTAATTTTGACGAAGACGAGAAAGGACTTCTTTTACATGATTTCTGTGGGAAGGCAAGTCTTCAGAAAATATTAAGATGTCATCTAAATAGACCACTACACAGCGACCCAGAAGATCTCGGAACAGGTCGTTTACAAATTCTTGAAAAACAGCCGGAGCATTACAGAGGCCAAAGGGCATCACAAGGTACTCGTAATGTCCATCACGAGTGTTAAAGGCTGTTTTCCACTCATCCCCCTGATGAATGCGAATTAAATTATAGGCCCCACGAAGGTCTAGTTTGGAAAAGATATGGGCATTTTTTAATTAATCAAATAACTCAGCAATCAGGGGGAGAGGGTAGCGGTTTTTAATGGTTATCTTGTTGAGTCCTCTGTAATCGATGCAAGGGCAAAGGCCCCCATCCTTCTTCTCCACAAAAAAGAATCCAGCTCCGGCAGGTGAAGTGGAGGGTCGAATGAACCCTTGTTGTAAATTGTCCTGAATATATTCTTGCATGGATTTAGTTTTGGAGGGGGGAAAGAGCATAGGTACATCCTCGTAGTGGAACGGTAATTCAATTGGGCAGTCATACTGTCGATGAGGTGGGAGAGTTTCAGCTGATTTTTTACAAAAGACTTCTGCAAATTCTTGATATTGTACTGGTAGAGATTCTAGGTTCA
Source organism: Hymenochirus boettgeri (assembly GCA_019447015.1). Classification (NCBI taxonomy): domain Eukaryota; kingdom Metazoa; phylum Chordata; class Amphibia; order Anura; family Pipidae; genus Hymenochirus; species Hymenochirus boettgeri. The sequence continues at coordinate 223,169,817 of CM033471.1, read as the reverse complement.
TGGAACCAACAGAAATTATTGAAGAAGAAGAAGAGATGCATCTGGTCTGGCAGGTAGGACACCAGTGTAATATACTGTTAGTATGCCAGTCTATGTGAGGGTTATGAAGACGGAGCCAAGGGAGACCAAGAACAAGGGGCGTGGAGGGGCAATTAATAATAAAAAATGAGATTTCCTCTTTATAGAAAGGACCGACATTTAAGGATAATGGGTGAGTGGTCATGGAAATAACATCAGACGAGAGAGGTTTGCCGTCAATGGAAAATACACGGAGAGGATTGGACAGTGGCAATAGGGGAATATTCAGTTGTTTGGCAAAGGTTGTGTCCATAAAGTTGCCAGCTACTCCTGAGTCAAGGAATGCCAGGAGTTCCAGGACTGTGGTGGGTTAAACTTGAAGGAAAAAACGAGAAGAGTCTTGTAGGGTGATATTAGGAATTCCGCCCAGATGACCCTACCGCGATCTAGGTTTGAGAGTTTCCCTGTTTGAGGGAACAATTCTTTGCGAAATGACCCCTTCCTTCACAGTAGAGGCATAATCCTGCTGTGCGCCTCCGAAGTTTATCCTCTTCAGAAAGGTGAGCTCTTCCTATCTGCCTAGGTTCTACTGTTGAGTGAAAATCAGCTGAAGTTTGAGGAGGAGGAGGAGTGAAGCGGGGAGCCAAAGGTGGAAATCTCCTGCCATGTTCTTTCTCAGAATGACTCTCCCTGAGACGAGTATCTATCTTGATACTAAAGGAAATGAGTTCATCCAGGTTAGTAGGCAAGTCTCTAGAAACCATCTCATCTTTAAGCTTGTCAGACAGACCTTGCCAGCGCTTCATTATTCCATGAGACCTCTGCAGCCAGGGTACAGAAGTCGATGGCATATTGGCTGGCATTATGAACCCCCTGTTTCAATTGGAAGAGGTGAGAAGAGGCAGTAGTAGATCGCCCAGGAGCATGAAAGATGGTTTTAAAAGAGGCAAGGAACTCCACCGTATTATTTACCAACGGAGAATTCTTCTCCCAAAGAGGTGAGGCCCACTCCAAAGGTTTACCTTCCAGCAAGGAGATTATATATCCCACCTTAGCATGGTCTGACACAATATGGGAGGGTTGGAGTTCAAACTGGATCTGGCATTGGGTGATGAAGCATCTGCAAGCTTGAGGGTCTCCATTATAGCATGGAGGAGGAGGAATGCGTGGTTCCTTGTGGCTCTCCTTAGATGGAGAAGGAAGTTGTGCCACTGAGGCAGCACCGGCTGTAGGGGGTGCGGGCGGGGCTCGAGCAAGCAGTGTGTCTAAGGCCCTTCCAATGCCTTGAAGGATCATCTCCAAGTCCAGGGCTGCTTCCTCAGATGGGTCCAAGGCCCGAAAATACTGTAAGGGTTTACCTGTAGGAAGACAGACGAAGTTGGGAACAATGAGGAAGTTGACACCTCCGGGACGTCAAGGCACAGGAACGAATGCCAGAATACTGGAGAGTGGCAAAGTTCAAGATTCCCAATAAGGGAAAAATAGGGAAGCTGTATGATCCAGACACAGGATACCAAGCAAAGACAGCAGGGAAGCAGGAACAGGAGGAACAAATAGAAATCCAAGGATCAATAACCCAGCACAGCTCAGAACGGAAAGCAGTGCTATTTTCGGGCGTCCGCCTGATGTTTCAGGCCCTTTTTGAATCTTCGCAGTGCTGGGCGCACTTCTGTGATGTCACTTGCGTCACGTGGCGTAAGATCGCACTTCCGTGACGTCACGCGCATGGCGCACTGACGTCGGCACGACGGGAGCCTCGGTGCCGCCATCTTGGAGGGACCGGAGCGGTGGAGCAGGTAAGTATGCGTCCTTACACTAAACTACTGTAAAGCCCATTTGATTTAACTGAATACCACAGAAATGTCTGGATATCAGTTTTCAGAGAGAAGAGTGAAACATGCATTTTTTCCCTGTTACAGTTATTAGTAACTAAAATTGTCCATTCGTGGCCATGAATTCCAGCAGATCCACTCAATATCTGCATGTGTATGTCTAGAGGCATCTCTGTTGGGTGTAAGATCACGTTTTCCTGCTAGAAAAATTATTTGGATTGCACTGCAACACTCAAAGCTACTGTATGACCAATTACAAAGTATGATGTAAAGTAGATGTTGGTCTGTGTATGTAATAATCCTAGTACATCTAGTTCTGCCAATTTCACCTGTTGGTGAATGTATGGTCACCTGACAGCAGTTTCATATTGGCTGCTTTTTTCTTTTTTTTTTTTTTTTTTTACATCTAATGTACAGCTCTGTTTGTATTTTAATGTTTTTTGTAATCTCTAAATAAAGGATAAATAGAACAAATGTTACAGCAGGTGGGTATTTGCATGTTAAAGTTGTTAAATTGATGCTAATTATCATAACTTTATAGGAACAAGGGTTTTTTGAGATACGATAATGCTCTATTGTGAGAAAACAATCAACAACGTTTAGTAACAAATCAAAAGACTTGGAAAAGGTCCATTTTTTCTCTTAGTTACGTTTCAATGAGCGTAACAAGTCTTATATTTCTAATCTGGGTTATAACAGGTTATATACTAAAAAGAAGATTGCCAGATACAAGGCCACTTATGGGTCCTATTAACAGCCCTATGTGGGTGTCTCTACCCCCTACCCACCCACCCACCCCTCTATATATATATATATATATAATATCTTCAGGTTCAAATGCACTCATCCAATATACCATGTGCACTCATCCAATATACCATGTTACTATATTCAGGTAAAACAAAGAAGACGAGCGGACTGCCAACAACCACAAGTAAAACTTAACTTTATTGCCAGACGAGCACACTTCACAGGAGGAACAACACACTACCCTGACGCGTTTCGTGACGAACACCCGTCACTTCATCAGAGGGAACACTCCCCACCCCTTGAAGACAATCTATAAACCCAACCAGAAACCAGCAACATCTGTACATCATCACCCTAATGGGATAAGTAAGTAATCACATCAAAGGGTTAAATACTATTAAATACTAAAGTTGATACCATGCTGAATACCAGAGAATACATATGGGGGGGGGAAGAGGGATTACTATACAGATTGTAAAGATGCATAAAAACAGTATAGAAATAGATTATCAATTAAAATACTTATGTACAATTAAAATAAAGAAACAACCCGAAAATTATAACCCAAACAACAGCAACATGTATACAGTCATAATACATATGTATAGTATAACCTACAAAGATATAAATAAATAGGAACCATAAAGGGACCTTAATCAGAGACACAAGGTAAAAGAGTATCGCATATAGATATTACATATAAATATATAAATACTGTTGTAACTAGTTTCAATATAAGCACACCACTGAATATAACTGTTATAGTAAATCCATAAGGATACAATGGATAAATCATGTATTTAAATGTATGTAACTTAATCCACTTCTCATAAGGAATATGGTCAATTCATAAATACAAATATAAATATAAAAGCATTTAACTCCATACGTGTACATATTTATCTTACCCAATAACTGCAATGCATTAGATAGCTCTAAATCATATGTCAGTCATACAAAAAAGGAAACCTCCCATTCTCTATTTAAACCTTTTGGGAATTTGGTTTTTAGTTCCAGGATCCACCACAGTTCCCTTTTTGAAAGAATAGAATCTCTGTCACCACCTCTACACCCTGTTACAACTTGCTCTATACCCATAAATTTACATTGTTTTATATACTGACAAGTAAGACTGTGGGTGCCCAGAGCTGTACGATTGTCTCTATTTGTAATAGAGTTAAAGTGTTCATATAATCGTAAATATTCAACACTTATTATTCGATATTTAACCATGTATATTCAATACTAATGCCGATGTTAAAAAATACCAAGAGGAACTTATAGCGTTTAAGAAGAAAAAATTGAATACAGTTGAGGCAGATTATCGCAACAAAAATGTATACGGATGGCTCTATGGAAAGAATTTGACCCACACATATCAGAGGAGGAGAATGCGCCCTAGATCTCTCAAAACAGTAGAAAGTTCTGATGAGTCACAACAGTCTGATAATGAAAGCTCCCACACTAGGAACACCCCTGAAATCCCACCGACTGGGGAATCTAATAGATCGGTATCTTTTTTAGGGGTGGGCCACAGCCCCGGGGACACAATAGGAGGCGTAGAAGGAGACCGACGAGGAGGAGCCAATTTGAGAAGAAGAGCCGGACGGCCCCCCCGACAGAGGAAGCGAGTGTGATTTACAATTTGAGTAAACACATTTTGACCAAAGAGGAACAAACAGTCCTTAGTAAGGGCTTATCTTTTGTCCCCACTACCAGGGCAGATCCATTTAGATCAGAAATAGATCTGTATAAATTACAGAGAAAACTCAAATTAATGGACTTATTCAGGGACAGCCCCCAGAGTTGCCTTCCATTTGCCCCCAGTAGCCACTTTGACCCCCCCACCACCGCTCCATCCATAAAAGTATTCGCGAATATTGTCAGAGCTGAAACTGCTAAGATCCGGGTGGATGATCATCCTAAGAATAACTTAAAGCCCAGAGAAATACAGGCCATTAGGTCCCTCCAAGCAGACAGTAAACTTGTAATAAGACCAGCTGATAAGGGGGGAGGGATAGTTCTCCTGGACAGGGACTACTATTGCAAGGAGGCCTTAGCCCAACTCAATGATACGACAGTATATTGCCCCCTGGAAAAAGATCCAACGGGCACTTTCAAAAGACTACTTGACGACAGGGTACAGATGGGATTACAACAGGGTTGGATTGATAAAAGTACTGCTAAGTTCCTTACCACAAAATACCCTAAAGTACCTAAGTTTTACACTGTTCCCAAGATACATAAGTCCCTGATGGATCCACCGGGGCGCCCTATAGTGTCCTCCTTTGGATCACTACTCAAACCAGTCTCTAAATTTGTTGATTACTATTTGCAACCCACAGTCCAAAATATGAAGTCATATCTTAAGGACAGTGGGGCCCTGAGGGATATTCTTAAGACCATGGGTAGTATAAAAGGTGAATACACTATGATGACATGTGATGTCCAAAGCCTATATACTGTCATACCCCAGAGTGACGGTATATCAGCATGCCGGGAGGCTTTAATTAAGAACCAACATACGCACCCACCAGTGGAGTTCCTCATGGATCTCCTGGATATGGTCCTCGGCAAAAATTATTTTCGCTTTGACAAAAGGTTCTTCCAGCAGATTTCGGGGACTGCTATGGGCACTAATGTAGGGCCATCTTTTGCCAATCTATATATGGAATCTTTTGAGGAATCCCAAATTTACCCCAAATTTGCTAACAAACTAATCTTGTACAAACGTTACATAGATGATCTTTTTATCATTTGGGCTGGGCCCAAGGAACAGTGTACTAGTTTTGTTGAGTATCTCAATAAACTTAACACTCCTATCAAGCTCACTATGAACTGTGACACGCATATGATAGATTTTCTAGATCTCCGTATCATATCCACCCCCCAGGGCTTCCAAACCACCTTGTTCTCCAAACCCACGGATCGGAATACTATATTACACGCCAGAAGTTTCCACCCCACACCCCTTAAGAGGGGAATCTTATTCTCACAATTCCTGAGAGTATTCCGCAATAATTCCAATGAAGCCCTAGCTGAGGAACAAGTGGTGATCATGATAGACAAATTTGCCCAACGGGGATATAAAAACGACATGATCAATCGTGAACTAGATAGGGCACGATTAGCTTACAAGACTCCGAAAGCCCATGAGAAGGGAAAGGAAACCATCCAACCGATCAATTTCAGCCTGGATTTCGCACCGGGCAATGAACAAATTAAAACTTGTGTTGAAAAAAATTGGCACATTATTCGCAGTGATGAGTCCCTTCCATTCATTAACACTCGTCCACGTTTGGCCTACCGCAGAGGCAAAAACCTAAAGAATCTGTTGGTCAAACTTGACACCAATGATAACCCCACTGGGACAGACGACAGTTGGCTAGGGATAACCAAAAAAGGATGCTATAGTTGCACTGGTTGCCAAACCTGTCGATATATTATGAAGGGTCCAGATTTTCCCCACCCACATAGTGGGAGACGCATAAAGATCCGACACAGATTATCCTGCCTTAGCCAATACATAGTGTATATAATAACCTGTCCCTGTGGATTATACTACGTGGGTAAAACCAAGACAACAGTTAGGGAAAGAATGGCCAACCATAGGAGCTCAATCAGAATAGCCCTGACCACCAATCCCCCAACACTAGGGGAGAATCCCCTAGTCAAATTTGGGGAACAATCGGTCCCCAGACACTATAAGGAGGCCAAACACACCTTGGCGAACTTTAAATGGATGGCCATAGACCAAGTGGCGAAGGCAGATGGACTAGATAGAGATCGAGCCCTCCTCCAATGTGAGGCATGGTGGATCCATCATTTGGACACCCTATCACCTAAAGGCCTCAATGAAATACTATCCTTGGCATGTTTTATCTAATTATATCCTCTCCCTAGTATTCCATGTATTGATCCAGATTTTCAGATCCTGTGTTTGAAGGCAACCTGGACTGAGTCACGGGGGGCGGGGTAGGAGGGAGTGGACACTGTTTGGTTTGTATTTATAGAAGTATTGTTAGCACCACACGTGTGTCTTGAGAACGGCCTGTGTACGGGCCGAAACGCGTCGACCTACGCGTATGGAATAAAGTCTTTTGATATTTTCAAGATTCCCAGGAGTGCTCCGTTCTTCCTTGGTTATCGCTATGTTTTATACTTATAGCGGAAGCACCCGGGCAGCTGTCCATTGCAGTTGAGGAGTGCCGCTCTACCCTTGTTATTATTGATGTTTTTTTCGAGCGATGCACCCACGCTAATTTAGGACTACTACACCCCTTATTTCAGCTGAGTCTCTGTTCATCAGGACCTGAATTGCCTGTTCGATTCAACATGGAACCCACGCCACAGGAACACTTTGTGGCAACGGTAAACACCGAGAATGATTTCTATTTCTCTCAAGAGGACGTCCAGAGGATCCTCTTTACAGATACTGCCGTAAGACTGAGTGAGAAAGCCGATAACCGTGATGCCTTTTTTCGATTACTACGGCTTAAAAGAAGGGAGGTCGACTTACATCTACATGGCACTTTCCTATCTGATTACCACCGGAGCCGTAAACTACCTAGAGGCTTCAGAATTAGAAACATACCCACCATAGGGCGAACCGATAGTGAGTTCTGCTCCCGCTGGTGTGGTATACTTAATAAATGTTCTTTTGACCTACTATTATTAGTGATCGAACAAGTGGGCAAGGAACTACTAGGAATAAGAACTGAGATTCGTACCTTGGAGGCAGAGAAACTTGGCCATCTTCAAACTGATGACACCTGTGATTGGCTTCAAAAGCTTAATGCCGATGTTGAAAAATACCAAGAGGAACTTATTGCGTTTAAGAAGAAAAAATTGAATACAGTGGAGGCAGAATATCGCAACAAAAATGTATACGGATGGCTCTATGGAAAGAATTTCAGAGGAGGAGAATGCGCCCCAGATCTCTCAAAACAGTAGAAAGTTCTGATGAGTCACAACAGTCTGATAATGAAAGCTCCCACACTAGGAACACCCCTGAAATCCCACTGACTGGGGAATCTAATAGATCGGTATCTTTTTTAGGGGTGGGCCACAGCCCCGGGGACACAATAGGAGGCGTAGAAGGAGACCGACGAGGAGGAGCCAATTTGAGAAGAAGAGCCGGACGCCCCCCCCGACAGAGGAAGCGAGTGTGATTTACAATTTGAGTAAACACATTTTGACCAAAGAGGAACAAACAGTCCTTAGTAAGGGCTTATCTTTTGTCCCCACTACTAGGGCAGATCCATTTAGATCAGAAATAGATCTGTATAAATTACAGAGAAAACTCAAATTAATGGACTTATTCAGGGACAGCCCCCAGAGTTGCCTTCCATTTGCCCCCAGTAGCCACTTTTGACCCCCCCACCACCGCTCCATCCATAAAAGTATTCGCAAATATTGTCAAAGCTGAAACTGCTAAGATCCGGGTGGATGATCATCCTAAGAATAACTTAAAGCCCAGAGAAATACAGGCCATTAGGTCCCTCCAAGCAGACAGTAAACTTGTAATAAGACCAGCTGATAAGGGGGGAGGGATAATTCTCCTGGACAGGGACTACTATTGCAAGGAGGCCTTAGCCCAACTCAATGATACGACAGTATATTGCCCCCTGGAAAAAGATCCAACGGGCACTTTCAAAAGACTACTTGACGACAGGGTACAGATGGGATTGCAACAGGGTTGGATTGATAAAAGGACTGCTAAGTTCCTTACCACAAAATACCCTAAAGTACCTAAGTTTTACACTGTTCCCAAGATACATAAGTCCCTGATGGATCCACCGGGGCGTCCTATAGTGTCCTCCTTTGGATCACTACTCAAACCAGTCTCTAAATTTGTTGATTACTATTTGCAACCCACAGTCCAAAATATGAAGTCATATCTTAAGGACAGTGGGGCCCTGAGGGATATTCTTAAGACCATGGATAGTATAAAAGGTGAATACACTATGATGACATGTGATGTCCAAAGCCTATATACTGTCATACCCCAGAGTGACGGTATATCAGCATGCCGGGAGGCTTTAATTAAGAACCAACATACGCACCCACCAGTGGAGTTCCTCATGGATCTCCTGGATATGGTCCTCGGCAAAAATTATTTTCGCTTTGGAAAAAGGTTCTTCCAGCAGATTTCGGGGACTGCTATGGGCACTAATGTTGGGCCATCTTTTGCCAATCTATATATGGAATCTTTTGAGGAATCCCAAATTTACCCCAAATTTGCTAACAAACTAATCTTGTACAAACGCTACATAGATGATCTTTTTATCATTTGGGCTGGGCCCAAGGAACAGTGTACTAGTTTTGTTGAGTATCTCAATAAACTTAACACTCCTATCAAGCTCACTATGAACTGTGACACGCATATGATAGATTTTCTAGATCTCCGTATCATATCCACCCCCCAGGGCTTCCAAACCACCTTGTTCTCCAAACCCACGGATCGGAATACTATATTACACGCCAGAAGTTTCCACCCCACACCCCTTAAGAGGGGAATCTTATTCTCACAATTCCTGAGAGTATTCCGCAATAATTCCAATGAAGCCCTAGCTGAGGAACAAGTGGTGATCATGATAGACAAATTTGCCCAACGGGGATATAAAAACGACATGATCAATCGTGAACTAGATAGGGCACGATTAGCTTACAAGACTCCGAAAGCCCATGAGAAGGGAAAGGAAACCATCCAACAGATCAATTTCAGCCTGGATTTCGCACCGGGCAATGAACAAATTAAAACTTGTGTTGAAAAAAATTGGCACATTATTCGCAGTGATGAGTCCCTTCCATTCATTAACACTCGTCCACGTTTGGCCTACCGCAGAGGCAAAAACCTAAAGAATCTGTTGGTCAAACTTGACACCAATGAGAACCCCACTGGGACAGACGATAGTTGGTTAGGGATAACCAAAAAAGGATGCTATAGTTGCACTGGTTGCCAAACTTGTCGATATATTATGAAGGGTCCAGATTTTCCCCACCCACATAGTGGGAGACGCATAAAGATCCGACACAGATTATCCTGCCTTAGCCAATACATAGTGTATATAATAACCTGTCCCTGTGGATTATACTACGTGGGTAAAACCAAGACAACAGTTAGGGAAAGAATGGCCAACCATAGGAGCTCAATCAGAATAGCCCTGACCACCAATCCCCCAACACTAGGGGAGAATCCCCTAGTCAAATTTGGGGAACAATCGGTCCCCAGACACTATAAGGAGGCCAAACACACCTTGGCGAACTTTAAATGGATGGCCATAGACCAAGTGGCGAAGGCAGATGGACTAGATAGAGATCGAGCCCTCCTCCAATGTGAGGCATGGTGGATCCATCATTTGGACACCCTATCACCTAAAGGCCTCAATGAAATACTATCCTTGGCATGTTTTATCTAATTATATCTTCTCCCTAGTATTCCATGTATTGATCCAGATTTTCAGATCCTGTGTTTTAGATATTTAAATATTTTTTAGATATTTAAGGTTTATGAAGTCTTTTTAATATCACCGTTTTTAACATTTCTAACTGATTTTATATTTGTCTCACTGTTACATTCACTAGGTATTTATAGTCTTGGAACTGGCACTTTATGGTATATTTGACTCGCAATAATAATAACCTCGTAACCCCCAATTACTCAGAGGACCAGGGAGTGTCCCGGAGCAGTGATATCGCTCCGCGAATTCTATCAGCTGTGCAGGATTTCCCCGGACATCTACGTGCTGGGGGAGTAACTCTGATGACATCCGCATCACTAAAACACCCTCCACTTGAACCTATCATTGAAGGCAACCTGGACTGAGTCACGGGGGGCGGGGTAGGAGGGAGTGGACACTGTTTGGTTTGTATTTATAGAAGTATTGTTAGCACCACACGTGTGTCTTGAGAACGGCCTGTTTACGGGCCGAAACGCGTCGACTACGCGTATGAATAAAGTCTTTGATATTGCAAGATCCCAGGAGTGCTCCGTTCTTCCTTGGTTATCGCTATATATATATATATATATATATATATATATATTTGTGCTTTAGTCAGGCACTCACTTCACCAATTGTGTTGCCTCGGTGCTACTGGGGGACAGTTCATAATATAATTGGTAAATATAGTGCACACAAGAGGTCTTTTCTTTTAGAATACTTTTATTCACACATAAATTTTCAGTGTATACAGCGACGTTTCGGTCGTGGTTTATGACCTTTTTCAAGCTGAGTGATACTCCACACAATGTGACTATTTAAGTAGATTTGTGATTGCTTAATTGCATAAACATGGTTATTTGCAGCAAACAAGGGTGTTAACTCTTGGGTGGCCAAACTTCTTTGATACAGCATGTCTCATTACAACAGCCTAAAAGTGCAAGTGCATAGATTGCTTATGTTTATAAAGTGCTTAGCAGTTAAAGTGATGTAATGTTATGTTAAAAAAGTTTTTAAAATCTTATAAAAAGTGAAGTAGAAGAGTATTAATTTAACAAATTATTTTTACAGTGGCTAAACATCTATCATTATCAATACATATATGTGAAATCCAAATCTATAGTCAAAACTCAGAGTATATCTTACAGTATTAATATCTTATCATCTAGTTATCTAGTTATCATATAGTTATACATATCCCTTCATGTAAGTAATAAAGTAGATATCCTGTCTAGGGCTGTCCGTGAGTAACAATAATACATAGACCATCCCAATACTTTGTGGTTCTATCTGATTGAGAGAATACTCTATCTATCATTCAGATAGCTACGGTAGGAGCAGTATTCGTTAAGTACCTTCGGGCTGATGGTATTCAGTCTATTAATCCAATATGTCTCTTTTTGTAATAGGATATATATATATATACACACACATCTTCCGAAATACGCTCGCACTCACGAATCACCGCCACTCAGTCCAGGTGCTTAGCCTGCAAGGTAGATAGACACAAAACAAGAGGGAACAGGGCACTCACGGGACTTCCCAAATTTAATGTACGTGTATGAACTGCGATCACCGCCTAGGCCGTCATCAGGATCGTCAGCTCGACGTTACTCTCACCATCTTAAGAGATCACCCTCAGGGAACCTTAACCCCTTATGTGCAAACCTACACCAATAAAAACATATGATATTAACAATACCTTAATATACTAATATGATAAAACAAGTGAATCGGCTATCTCAAAGTGAACGTGGAAAGACAGTCAATTGTAGAGATAAACTATATTGGTCTTAAATGGAATATCCAAATATGACAGTTTCACTGCCCTCCACATAGTGTCCCATACCAATCATCCCTCATCGCTCCTCAGGCAGTCCCCTATCATCGGACGACATCAAGGGTAAGAATTCCAACTGTCCCCCCACGGCAACCAGTGACCCCACCCCCACGGCAGCCACATTGTGCTTGCATGCCAAGCAGAGAAGATACTTTCTTCCTGCTTGCGCAGAAGATCCACCTCCATAGCAGAGTCTCTGGCCAACCAATAGTAAAGCCATTGATAATTACATTTCTTACTAGAATAAAAATTAATTGTGGTACCTTTAACAAGGTTTGTATTAAGACTTTTCTTCTTTTCACATACACTAGTACGTGAATAGGAACTCATTTAGCAATAAGCTATATACAGCAAATACTGGAAATATGGACTTGGGCATTAGCCCTATGCACATTGCACAGAAATGAAAGATGCTTCCTAAAATAGAATAACTGGGAAAACGTCAAAACCCAAATGCCAGAGAACATATAAAAAAAAAAGATTTAACTTTGTGGCTACGATTGGCAGTTTAAATTTAAAATCACCATTTACGATATGACAGGGGTTTTCCTGTTTTCTTTTTAGCACTAGTTGCCAGGTAACTGTTCCATGCCACTGTTTTTGCCCATTAAATGCTCTTGGCCAATACTCAGGAGGGATAAGCCAGCATGTTAAATACTGTGAAAGAAAGTTATTCTTTAGCATTTCATTTTTTTTTCATAATAAATGTTGTTGCATTCTTTATATCGGCTTTATTTTATAGCGTACAT